>CM033471.1:25429863-26029863 GCA_019447015.1 Hymenochirus boettgeri | reverse complement strand
TGAGATATGACTGCAGTGGGAACAGGACCAAATGAAATCAGTTGTAAGATCTTACTAAGCACATAACATGTGATGGATAGTTGTATACAGTCCAAACTAGAGAAACTCTCATTGCATCGTATTTAAAGATGGTGTGCAGCGTCGAATTTCAAGATTTGGGGGCTGATGCAAATGTTTTTCTTGGCTATTCATTTGCAGCAACTTATCAGATGTAAGCTTTTACAGGTTTCACAGGGCTTTAGGTAACCTCTGTAACTGTTTTGCCCCCTCCTCTGACTAATCTGACTAACTGTGAGGGCAAGCATGCTCAGCAATCACTATCAGGCAGCACTGGGAAGGGAATTTCCTCAACCATGCAGTTCACACAAAACCAACTGTCAACATTCCACCTATATCAAAACTGCACACAGCAAAGAATATTATGATATAGGCACTTGTTGACATCAGACAGAATAGGCACAGAACAACAAAAATGGTATAGAATAGTTATAAAAAATACAATATTTTGCCATTAATGGACAATTTTAAAACAAAAACATTTTTTTTCCATTTTAGATACCCATAAGGTTACATGTACATGTGTGAATCCAATATATGATAGTAAACAGGCGCCCCACACCCAATGGCTTTGAGATTGAGCAGTTACTTACTCCTTTTTGACTGCACCCATTAAATTTTTAAAATTCGTAATCAATCAAGAGAAATACCTAATAGAATTTTAGCGAAAAAGAGAAATAACTTTGTTGACACATTTTGGTGTGACAACATTGCAACTGCAAATTCTTTTTATGGAATCAATAAGATTGATGGACTCTTGCTCGGCAAGCCATTTTTTTTCTCTTATTGTATCTTTGAGTGACCTTATGATATAGTCACTCATTAGTTTCCCTAAAGATCATTCACAAAAAGAATCACTTGTCCTACCAACATATTCGTAATGATGTGTATTAGGGTTTAGTGGAATAGAGGAATCCTTGAAGGTGAATTGGAATTCTAACTGTGATATGTCGCAAGGAAAGGACCTTGACTAGGGCATCAGATAAAGGTTGAAGAGAGCCTCCAAGATATAGATTTATTGGTTTAAGGGCAGGAGAGGCATCGGGGACCAGTAGGTGGGAACTCATTAATCAAATTGGCACCGATATACCTTCCAACAGATCCAGCATCATCCCTGTTAAACATGTTTAAAAATCTTACTGTTGTCCAGTGATTTGCCTTTGAATAATTTTTTTCAAATAATCGGAGACTCTGGAACATTCATCTGCAGGAAATAAAAACATTTGTTTACGGGTACAAAATATCTTACTGATCCATTGGGCAGAAAAGGGAGGAGGCAGAGACCTTGCCAGAAAGGAATATAACTTATCATTAAATATTGTTAACAAATACATGTAATAAACTGGTAAAAATAGTCCGTTTTTTTGTTTTACAGGGTGGATAATTATTAGAGTTAACTGATAGTGTGCTTGTGAAGGTTCTCATTCCATCCAGGTCAATGGTATATCTGTTGTATTCAATTAGATCAACGGGACTTGAAATGTAGTTTCTTGAAGACGTTTTCACTAATAAGGTGGGGGGGTTCGACAGACCAACTGTCCTGCATGTACAATGCTGTTTTGACACACCTTACTCTGGGCGTTCCTATACACCTCTTAGCCACATCCAATCACGCCCTTAACACTTGGCTGTGATATGCTAATTGGGATTTTCAGGGTACTAATTTGCCACAGTTTCCTTGTACAAGTCATTCTGAATTGAGAAAGCCAGTCGGATGACTAGCAAACGTCTCAATCAGAACTACATTTCAAGTCAGTTGATCTAATTGAATACAACAGATAAACTGATAGTGGATTTCCTTTCTTTTCGTATGTTATCAAATTTTTTTTCTGAATCGATATTTTACAGGAAGATAAGTTCGCATTTTTATTGTTGTATATTACCAATAAATAAAAATTGCTACAATTTTAAAAAAAAAAAAAAAAAAAAAAAAGACTTTTATAGGTACAAAGCTTGTGTTTATTATTTAAAGGACATGATGTCCCACCCTCATAACAAAAATCTATTTGCCGGCTCACTTGCTGTGGAGAAAGAAGTATAATGGCCTGCAGGGACCGTGGGTAGGTAAGTAAACTATAACACATCTCTGGGCTTTGAGGGTGGTAGGTAAGTAAGATTTTTGTTCTGGGGGTGTCATTTGAATCAGCAGCTTAGTCAGTTGTGTAAGATTGTTTACTGATGATAAATTGATAAGTAGTAATTTTTTTGATGAACTGAAAGCAAAATGACAGACAATCATTCTACGAGACCCATTTCTGCCACTAGCAGCAAATGTCACGTTTAGATTCCTTAATGTTGGGCTGAACGCCGCCACACACTTGTTTAATGAGATGCACAACGGTGGATGTTCTTTTATTATCTGTATTTTACTGGCTATTGAGATATTGACTTTTCTTGACATTAATCATTATATAACTCAGGTAAGGTTCTAATTGAATTGGGGAGACTTGCGAACGTGTGGAGAAAGGAAAATTAGTCAAAAATGTTGCGGGCAAACTTGCATTTTAGACATTAAAAATCGTCCTACGGTGAACTTCTGAAATAAAACATGTACTAAAATTGCTACTAAATCACCCTGACAAGCTGTAGACATGCCTACTAGAGATGTCCGAAACTCGTGAGTTTCGTTCTTTTATCAGATTTACGGAACTCAGGAAAAACCTGAAAATCTGAAAAACGTTACGCACTTTCGAGGGTTTGGAGCGTATTTTCGAGGGTTACCGAATGTACAAGGTTATTTTCGGTAACCGTCGAGAATACAATTGGAAACTCAAAAGTAGGGCTACCGAAGATAAATAACCTTGTACATTCAGTAACCCTCAAAAATACTTTTTAAAGTTCAGAAATCCGAATGATCCCCTCGGTTCCGACGGAATGTTTGGATCTCGGGACCAAGCAGTTCCGTGTATGATCCGGGTCCGAGTGGGTCCGGGATCCCATCTCTATTGCTTACCAATATTTTATGAATGACATGGTAAGTGTGTTAAAGGATAAGCTCACTCAAACAGTAAACCTACCCGATTGCTCATTATTTAAGAAAGCGTGGTAAAGGAGCTATGTCTTATCTCCCGTTCTTCAATTAATTTAACGGAAGCTGGGAACGAACCCTTTCAAATTATGGCGCTCCTCTGCTGACTCCTCTGAAAGCCCCCAAACTGCTTACGTGTTCAACTATACTACTGGGCACATGCGCATAGTGTATATTGCGTATAGTATAAGCCGGAAGCAGTCTGGAACTGTCAGGTGACTCAGCGGGGGAAGCACCCTCGCGGGTAAGATGTCACGATGTGTTCCCGGCTCATGTTACATTAACTGAAGAACAGGAGGTTAGACATATCTGGTTAGGGAACACTTAATAGGATCTACTTTTTGAAGGAAGGTTCTTAACCATATATTTAGGGTGGATTGCCAAAAGATGCCATGAAATATAAATGAGCATCTGCAAACAAGTATATA
The DNA here is from genome assembly GCA_019447015.1 of Hymenochirus boettgeri. Lineage (NCBI taxonomy): Eukaryota > Metazoa > Chordata > Amphibia > Anura > Pipidae > Hymenochirus > Hymenochirus boettgeri. Next base: position 26,026,350 of record CM033471.1, on the reverse strand, counting down.
AATTATAGTTATTCCGATCAATGCTTGTGAAGGTTCTCATTCATCCAGGTCATGGTATATCTGTAATATTCATTCATCCAGGTCATGGTATATCTGTAATATTCATTCATCCAGGTCATGGTATATCTGTAATATTCATTCATCCAGGTCACGGTACTATCCTGTAAATTCATTCACCCAGGGCTGGTATATCTGTAATATTCATCCATCCAGGTCATGGTATATCTGTAATATTCATCCATCCAGGTCATGGTATATCTGTAATATTCATCCATCCAGGTCATGGATATCGTATATTCATTCATCCAGGTCATGTATACTGTAATATCATCCATCAGGTCATGGTATATCTGTAATATATTCATTTATCCAGGTCATGGTAATCTGTAATATTCTTCATCCAGGTCATGGTATATCTGTAAATTCATTCATCCAGGTCATGGGATATCTGTAATATCATTCATCCAGGTCATGGTATATCTGTAATATCATCCATCCAGGTCATGGTCATATCTGTAATATTCATCCATCCAGTCATGGTTCATATCTGTAATATTCATCCATCCAGGTCATGGTATATATGGTATATATTTATTCATCCAGGTCATGGTATATCTGTTATCATTCATCTCCAATCAGGGTCATGTAATCTGTAATATTATATCATCAGGTCATGGTATATCTGTATATTCATTCCATCCAGGTCTAGTATATCTGTAATATTCATCCATCCAGGTCATGGTATATCTGTAATATTCATTCATCCAGGTCATGGTATATCTGTAATATTCATCCATCCAGGTCATGGTATATCTGTAATATTCATTCATCCAGGTCATGCTATATCTGTAATATTCATTTATCCAGGTCATGGTATATCTGTAATATTCATTCATCCAGGTCATGCTATATCTGTAATATTCATTTATCCAGGTCATGGTATATCTGTTGTATTCAATTAGATCAACTGGACTTGAAGTTTAGTTCTTGAAGACGTTTCGCTAGTCATCCGACTGGATCTCTCAATTCAGAATGCAGTACCAAGCAGTTCCGTGTCAGATCAACTTCAAGTCCAGTTGATCTAATTGAATACAACAGATATTCTGATCAATGTTTTCATTTTTCATTCATATACAGGAACACTGTTAAAGAGGAACCATGTATTGTAAGGTTAGGAGAGTTCACCAAAATACATGTTGTACTCAAGACTAGAGATTTACCAAAAAACAGAATTTGTGATGTGAATCCTGCTGTAAGTTATACGGCATGTCCAGCCATTCACCAAAACATGATACACAACTTTCCCACCCTTAAAAACCTTACATACCATATTGTTACCAACCTCAGTCTTTTTTCAGAGATAAAGCATTTTCTAAGGGTTCCAGGCTCAGAGAAAGTTAAAATATATTTACAGCAGGTAGATGCACAAAGGTAAATGTACCTAGATGGTTTTTACAAACATGCCCTATTTAATATGCAGATCACCCTCCATAAAATGGTCACTACATTATACATTTTTTTTGGGGGGTGGAGATACCCTTTAATACTCATTTGTATCTTATGGTTATGAAAGACCATTTGTGAGAACGTATGGCTTTAATTTGTCTCTGTATACACTACTTGGTTTTTATGGAAGGTGTTTTAATTCAGAACTGATTGGTAGAGATGGGATCCGGTTTCAACACGAACCCCGGATCCAACACGGAACCCCTCGGTTCCGAAATCCGAAAGATCCTCCAGATTTCGAGACTTAGGAAGACATTTTCGATAATTTTCGAATGTACAGGGCTATTTTCGATAATTTTTTTAAATAGCCTTGAACGTTCGAAAATTATCCAAAAAACGATCAGAGACCATTTTCGAGTTTCGAGTTCTGATTGTATTTTCAAAAATCAGATGTTCGGGGCTATTTTCGAAAATTATCGAAAATAGCCCCGAACATTCGAAAATCTTCGAAAATACGATCAGAAACTCGAAACTCGAAAATGGTCTGATCGTATTTTCGATAATTTTCAAACGTTCGAAAATAGCCCTGTACATTCGAAAATTCGTTCTGGTTTCAGATTTTTGGATCTTCGGATTTTCCAGAGATCTGGGAATCTGAAAACGGAACGATACTTGTGAGTTTCGGCCATCTCTACTGATTGGGCTAGAATAAGTCCCTCCTAATTGTAGCAGGTGTTTAATTACACTGACTAACTAATATATTTTGTTTTCCTTACAGTTTTCGAGCAATATTTTTCAGATGTAAGAAATTAACTCACGTAATTGGACACACATTTAAAGCAATAGTTAATCTAACCAAATTATTTACCCAAAACTCCTATCATTTTGAATTTTGAGTTTGAATCATAAAATACATTGGGTTGAGTAAAGCAGCTAAAAAATGCATAGGTGCCGGCCTAGAGAAATGAAACATGTCATGTCTGCAGGTCAGATTAATGGCTCTATACCATAGGCTGTACTGTATGTTAAAAAGCCAGCGATTCTGGACACATGCATTAGCCATAGGACACAAAGTAGAAATTTTGCACATCTCCGCCCCTTACTCTGAGAAACCTGGGAGTGAGAAATTACTTCTTTTTTCTTAAATTTTTTGGGCAACGCTATTTATACCTTCTGTTATAAGAAGGCTCTGCTCCATTTTTCCAACCTAATATACAGGTGAAACCTTCATGTGGTTGGAAGGAAAATAATTTTCAATCATTAGTTTTAAAACTGTAAAATACCCCTTTGGGCTCTATTTGGCCACGGTCGTACATTTACGCCAAATGTTTGTTAATTTCTGAACATTCGGTCGTAGAATACCATGTGGTAGTAAACTACAGCAATGGTATTCTATGGGGATCATAAATATACAATCGAGTTATCATAGATAACGATCGTAAATCACTAAACCAATCATTAAAGACGCGGAATCGCTACAAAGCAATACCTCGCCTTTACAAATAGGGCCCTTTGTTACATAATGAGTTGCACAGGTACTGTAAGAACATGGCGCTAGAATTTTAACGAATCATCTTCCTTGTTTGATGGTAGCCATTTTGGACATTGAACGTGGTAAATACCAACAATATAAAAATGTTATCCTAGCTAATAAATACATCTTATTTGTCAAAATGATTGATTAATATCCCTTAACATTTGGCAGATTTCTATTCAATGACAGGTCCCCTTTTTACTGAAAAGGCAGCGCAACACCGATTTTTTAAATGGAAAACAATCCACGACAATGTTAACATAATTGACTTTCTGAATAAAATCATTAAAAAAAGTCAAAAACGAATAAATGATCCTCACGTCGCCTCCCACATAAATGCCAGGCGCTTGACAAATATTCTGTTACTGTCAAGGAAGGTGTCATGTAGGAATAAAAATAGACAGATACATTAGCAAAGTCCTATGTCTCATTTCATGCCTCTTTCATCTGCCAAACTATAGTCAGGGAACAAACTGTATGAGTGAATTTGTAACTGCCCCTTACCCATCTTCCTCTTGCCTTGTTAGAATATACGTACATAGATCGGAATATACCAAGTAAAATTCCAGTAGAGAATTGCTTTTGGGTGTAGTGTCCCTCTCTCGCCCAGTGTCTCTGATGTGATGATATATTTATTTATGTTATCAATGTTTATTAAAGGATAACTGCACTGTAAAAATTAACTTTTCAAAAATCAGAAGTACCTGGGGCAGGGACACCCCCAATATAGTTTTGTAGAGGTGCAGCATTTTGAGTTTTCTGCCAGGTTAGTGTTCTGGACTTTCCTTTGATTAGATAGTACTGAAGCACCGAGGAAACCTGGCAGAATCAGGTTTTTTTTTTTTGTTTTTTTTAAATGCTTCTCACATCCTCACAGAAACAATATTGGTAGGTAGGTATTTCTAATCCTACATCTCTACCCCAGGTACTTTTCTGTTTATTGCTATTAATTGCAGGGTTTTAGATTTTACTAAAGCTTTTTAGGTTCTTAAGGTTCGTACACACGTGCAATCGTGGCGCACTATGTGTATGAACGAGTTTTTTGGCTAATAAACGGGCCGTGTATGGGCACTTTATCAGCCAAAATGGTCACTCGTTCGGGGATCCGCCCGGCAAATCGGGCAATGATCCCCGAACGAACGACCATTTCGCCCGATAAAGTACCCATAGACAGGCCGATTATCGTCTGAAACGCTCGTTCGTACACATTGTGCGTCACAGGCCGGCACCCGCGATCGCACATGTGTAAGAACCTTTAGTCCCTAGCAGTGAATTTTACATGCAGAGATCATTTTTATTTATGGTAAAAAAAAAATTGGAAAAAGGGGTAATTTTGTGCTCTAGGAAGCAGATGGTCAGTGTCAGGACATGTAACTCTGCATTGGTATTTATAATAGCTATTCTTTATCACATTCGGGAAAAATACCGCTAGTATCCGTGTTATAAACCATTTAACCAAATACTACAGGTATACCATGACCTGACACAATGAGAACCGTCACAAAGCATCGAATTGGGGATATATAAATAGAGTGATGTCTTTGTATGGACAGCCCTGAATCTATTATGTATGATATAAGGTACCAACTTAAGTATAGGGATAGAATCCAGGTTCGATTAGAACCCGGTTCCGACACGGACCGTCAGAACCGTTTGGAACTTTTGGATCTCAGAACTAGGGATAGACTAGAAGTCGAACTCGAGCCCAAGTTTGAGCCAAACCATGTAGTAGCTCGATAGTGTACTGGTTAAAGGCACTGCCTTTGATATAGGAGTCCAGGGTTCGAATCCTGGCTAGGGGCAGCTATACAAATGTTTGGATTATTATAATACCCTAGTTATATAATAACCTAGTAATATAATAACCATATAATATTATTATATTACTAGGGTATTGTATTATTATATTACGAGGTGTATTAGATGGTTTAAAATAATAGGGTATTATATGGTTATTATATTACTAGGTTATTATATGGTTATTATATTACTAGAGTATTATAATATGGTTATTATATTACTAGGGTATTATAATAATCCAAACATTTGTATTGCTTCCCCTCGCCAGGATTCGAACCCTGGTCTCCCATGTCAAAGGCAGTGCCTATAACCAGTACACTATCCAGCCAGTGGCTGGATAGTGTACTGGTTAAGACCAGGGTCCGAATCCTGGCGAGGGGAAGCAATAAAAATGTTTGGATTATTATAATAGCCTAGTAATATAATAACCTAGTAGTATAATAACCATATAATACCTAGTAATATAATAACCATATAATATTATTATATTACTAGGGTATTGTATTATTATATTACTAGGTTATTATATGGTTAAAATATAGGGTATTATATGGTTATTATATTACTAGGTTATTATATGGTTATTATATTACTAGAGTATTATAATATGGTTATTATATTACTAGGGTATTATAATAATCCAAACATTTGTATTGCTTCCCCTCGCCAGGATTCGAACCCTGGTCTCCCATGTCAAAGGCAGTGCCTATAACCAGTACACTATCCAGCCAGTGGCTGGATAGTGTACTGGTTAAGACCAGGGTCCGAATCCTGGCGAGGGGAAGCAATAAAAATGTTTGGATTATTATAATAGCCTAGTAATATAATAACCTAGTAGTATAATAACCATATAATAATTCAAAAACTGACCCATAGCATCGAGCCTACTTCTTCAAGTGGTTACAAATATATGAAGACTACTTTCAAGGGTTTAACGGTACACAAATATATGAAGCCTTTCCTTAAGGGTTAAACACAAATATATGGAAGTACTTCAAGGGTTAACAAAATATGAAAGCTTCTTTTAAGGTTAACAAATATATGAACTTTTAAGGGTTAACAAATATAGGAAGCACTTCAAGGGTTAACAAATTAGAAGCTACTTTCAAGGGTTACCAATAGATGAACTTTCTTTTAAGGGTTACCAAATATATGAGCTTCTTTTAAGGGTTAACAAAATATGAAGCTTCTTTTAAGGGTTAAACAAATGTATGACAGCTATCTTTTCAAGGGTTACAAACATATGAAGCTTCTTTTAAGGGATAAACAAATATATGAACTACTTTAATGGGTTACCAAATATCGAAGATACTTTTAAGGGTTACGAAATAATATGAAGCTACTTGTTAAGGGTTAACAAATATATGAAGTACTTTTCAAAGGGTTACCAAATATATATGAAGATGTCTTTAAGGGTTACCAAATATATGAAGCTTCTTTTAAGGGTTAACAAAATATAGGAAGCTTCTTTAAGGAGTAACCAAATGTATGAAGTACTGTCAAGGGTTAACAAATATATGAAGCTTCTTAAGGGATACAAATATATAGAGACTACTTTTAAGGCGTTTACCAAAATATATGAAGCTACTTTTCAGGGTTTACCAAATATCATGAAAGGCTACTTTTCAAGGGTTACCAATATATGAAGCTACTTTTAAGGGTTAACAAATATTATGAAGCTTCTTTTAAGGGTTAAACAAAATCTGAAGGCTATTTAAGGGTTACCAAATTATGAAGCTTCTTTAAGGTGTACCAAATATTGAAGTCTTTTTAAGGGATTAACAAAAGAAGTACTTTCAAGGCGTTAACAAATATATGAGCTACTTTCAAGGGTTCAACAAATATATGCAGTACTTTCAAGGGTTACAGATGCATATGAAGCTACTTTCAAGGTGTATCAAATAATATGAAGCTACTTTAAGGGTTAACAAAAATGAAGACTACTTTGAAGGGTTACCAAATATATGGAAGCTACTTTCAAGGGTGTAACCAAAATCTATGAAGCTATTTTCAAGGGTTAACAAATTATGAAACTACTTTAAGGGTTACCAAATATCAGAAGAGTCTTTTAGAGGTACAAATATATGAAGCACTTTCAAGGGTTAACAAATATATGAAGCTACTTTTAAGGGTTAACAAATATATGAAGCTACTTTTAAGGGTTAACAAATATATGAAGCTACTTTTAAGGGTTAACAAATATATGAAGCTACTTTCAAGGGTTAACAAATATATGAAGCTACTTTAAGGTTAACAAATATATGAAGCTAATTTAAGGGTTAACAAAATATGAAGCTACTTCATGGGTTAACGGAATATATGAAGCTATTTCAAGGTGTTAACGAATATATGAAGTACTTAGTCAAATAGTAACTAAGGGTTGAACAAATATATGAAGATACTTTAAGGGTAACAAATATATGAAGCTATTTTAGGGGTTAACCAAATATATGAAGCTACTTTTAAGGTAACGAAATCTAACTACTGTAAGTACAATATAGGAAGCTACTTTCAAGGGTTAACAATATATTTGCACTACTTTCAAGGGTTAATACAAATATATCGAAGCTATCTTTAAGGGTTAACAAATATATGAAGCTACTTTCAAAGGTTAACAAATATATGAAGATACTTTCAAGGGTTAACAAATATATGAAGCTACTTTCAATGGTTAACAAAAACATGAAGCTACTTTTCAAGGGTTAACAAATATATGAAGCTTACTTTCAAGGGTTTCCACATATATAAAGCTACTTTTAAGGGTTTCCAAATATATGAAGCTACTTTCAAGGGTTAACAAATATATGAAGCTACTTTTAAGGGTTAACAAATATATGAAGCTACTTTCAAGGGTTAAAAAATATAAAGCACTTTCAAGGGATATACACCCCCCCCCATATAGAACTAGACTTTGAAGTTAACAAAATATGAAGCTACTTTAAGGGTTACCAACATATTGAAGCTCACTTATCTTTTAAGGGTTAACAAAAATAGCATTGAAGCTACGTTTTTAAGGGTTAACAAATATATGAAGACATTTCAAGGGTTACAAAATATATGAAGCTAACTTTCAAGGGTTACTTCGTATTTTCGAGGGTTTACCAAAAATACCGCAAGTTCTGAGTAGAGATGGCCGAACTATATAAAGTTCAGTCCGTCAGAGGAAAGTTCGAAAAGTTCGAATTTGAACCCATTTTGAAAGTCAATGCGGAGATGATATTAGTTCGAAAAGGTCAGAGTGATTACAGCTAAATAACAATGGTTTTACTAATGTAATGGCTGTGCTTTGGCACCTGGGAAATGGTCGGGGAACTGTCACTGTCCACAAAACGTGTTTTGTAAAACACTTCCTGAAGTTGCAGCAGGACAATTGACGATACATTCGAGTATATTGAAACAAAGGATACGAGCGATCCTTCGTTAGACGAACAGTCCTTCCTAGGCTTAGCGAATGGTACATGCGAGGGTGCGATAGTGTACTGTTAAAGCCACAGCTTTTGACATGGGAGGGACCAGGGAGCAAATCCAGGTAGGGGCAGCTATACAAATGTGTGGATTATTATAAAAACCATATAATAACCTAGTAATATATAAAACCATATCATATAATAAACCATATAATAACCTGAGTAATAAAAACCATATATACCCTATTTCTAACCATATAATAACCATATAAACCCTAGTTATATAATAATATTATATTACTTGGTATATATGGTTTATTATATTACTAGGTTATTATATGGTTATTATACTATAGGTTATTATATTACTAGGGACTATTATAATAATCCAACCATTTTTTGCTTCCCTCGCCAGGATCGGACCCTGGTCTTACCAGTTACACTATCAGCCACTGGCTGGATACGTGTACTGGTTATAGGCACGCCTTTGACAGGCGAGACCAGGGTTCGAATCATGGCGAGGGTAGAGCAATACAAATGTTGGATTATTATATACCTAGTAATATCATAACATTATTATAATACTCTAGTAATATAATAAACCATATAATAACCTAGTAAATATAATAACCATATAATTACCCTATATTTATAACACCTTATAATAACCTAGTAATATAATAATAAATACCCTAGTAATTATAATAAATTATTATGGTTTTATATTACTAGGTTATTTATAACTAGGGTATTAGTAATAATCCAAACATTGTATAGTGCCCCTAGCAGGATTCGAACCCTGGACTCCTATATCAAAGGGCATGTGCCTTTAACCAGTACACTTATCGAGCTACTACATGGTTTGGCTCAACTTGGGCTCCGAGTTCGATTCTAGTTATCCCTGTTCTGAGACCAAAAGTTCAAACGGTTCTGACGGTCCGGGTGAATGGAAACCGGGTTTCTAATCGAAACCTGGATTCTATGCCCTTACTTAAGTTGGTACCTCTATATCATACAGAATAGATTCAGGGCTGTCCCTACAAAGGAACATTACTCTATTTATAATCCCACAATCGATTGCTTTGTGACGGTTCTCATTGTGTCAGGTCATGTATCTGTAGTATTGGTTTAAATGGTTTATAACACGGATTACTAGCGATTTATTTTTCACCGAATGTGATAAAGACTAGCTATTATATAAATACCAATGCAGAGTTACATGTCTTCCTGACACGACCATCTGCCTTCCTAGAGCACCAAAAGTTACCCCTTTTTCCAATTTTGTTTTTTACATAAATAAAAATGATCTCTGCATGTAAAATTCCGCTAGGGACTAAAGGTTACTTAACATGTGCGATCGCGGGTGACCGGCTACCTGTGACGCACAATGTGTCCGAACGAGTCGTTTCAGACGATATCGGCCTGTCTATGGGTACTTTATCGGGCGAACTGGGTCGTCGTTCGGGGATAATTGCCCATTGCGGGGGATCACGAACGAGTGCCATATGTTGGTGCATAAGTGCCATAACGGCCCGTTATTAGCCAAAAAACCGTTCATACACATAGTGCGCCACGATTTGCACGTCGTGTACGACCTTAGAACTAAAAAAGCTTTAGAAAATCTAAAACCCTGCATTAAGTAGGCAATAAACAGAAAGTACCTGGCGGGGGTAGAGATGTTAGGATTAGAATACCTAACACCAATATTGTTTCTGTGAGGATGTGAAGAACATTAATAAAAAAACAAAAACCAAAAAAAACCTGATTCTGCCAGGGTTCCTCGGTGCTTCAGTACTCATCTAATCAAAGGACAAGTCAGAACACAAACTGGCAGAAAACTCAAAAATGCTGACCTCTACAAACAAACTAATTGGGGGTTTGTCCCTGCCCCAGGTACTTTGGATTTTGTGAAAAGTTAATTTTACAGCTGTGGCAGTTATCCTTTAATAAACATTGATAACATAAATAAATATACATCACATCAGAGACAACTGGGAGAGCGAGAGACGGGACACTACCACCCAAAAGCAATTCTCACTGGAAATTACTTGGTATATTCCAGATCTATTTACGTATATTCTAACAAGGCAAGAGGAGATGGGTAAGGGGAGGAGTTACAAATTCAACTCATTACAGTTGTTCCTGAACTAAGTTGGCAGATGAAAGAGGCATGAAAGGAGACATAGGACTTTGCCTAATGTATCTGTCATTTTTATTCCTACAATGACACTTCCTTGACAGTACAGAATATTGTCAAAGGCCTGGCATTTAATGTGGGATGGCGACGTGAGGATCATTTATTCGTTTTTTTGTTTTGGACTTTTTTAAGATTTTATTCAGAAAGTCAATTCTGTTAACATTGTCGTGGATTGTTTTCATTTAAAAAATCGTGGTGCGCTGCCTTTTCAAGTCAAAGGGGACCTTCGGAATAGAAATCTGCCAAATGTTTAAGGGATATTAAATCAATCATTTTGGACAAATAAGATGTATTTATTAGCTGGGTAACCTTTTGTATATGGTTTGGTATTTACCACGTTCAATGCCAAAATGGCTACCATCAACACGGAAGATGATTCGTTAAAATTCTACGCCCGTTTCTTACAGTAACCTGTGGCAACTTCATTATGATAACAAAGGGCCCATTTTATTGTAAGGCGAGATTGCTTTGTAGCGATTCCGGTTTAATGATGGTTTTAGTGATTTACGATCGTTATCTATGATAACTAGATTGTAATTTATCGATCCCCATAGAATAACCATTGCTGTAGTTTACATACCACTGGTTATCATACGACCCGAATGTTCAGAAGAATGAAAAAACATTTGGCGTTAAGTGACCGGGCCAAATAGAGCCCAAAGGGGTATTTTACAGTTTTCAAAACTAATGATTGAAAATTATTTTCCTATCACCACATGAAGGTTTACCGTATATTAGGTTGGAAAAATGGCGCAGAGCTTCTTATAACAAAGAGTATAATAGCGTTGCCCAAAAATTAAGAAAAAAGACAGTAATGTCTCACCCCAGTTTCTCAGAAGTAGGGGCGGGTGTGCAAACATTTCTACTTGTGTACCTATTGGTAATGCATTGTGTCAGAATCGCTGGCTGTTTTAAACATACAGTACGCCTATGGTATAGAGCCATTAACTGGACCTGCAGACCATGACATGTTTCATGTCTCTAGGCCGGAACTATGCATTTTTTAGCTGCTTTACCAACCCAAGGATTTTATGATTCAAACTCAAAATTCAAAATGATAGGAGTTTTGGGTTAAGTAAATAATTTGGTTAGGATTAACTATTGCTTTAAATGTTGTTGGGTTTTTTTCCAAGAAATTACGTGAGGTTACTGTCTTTAATTTGAAAAATATTGCTCGAAAACGGTAAGGAAACAAAATATATGTAGTTAGTCAGTGTAATTAAAACACCTGCTACAATTAGGAGGGACTATTCTAGCCCAATCATAGAGATGGCCACCGAAATCACAACAAGTATCGTTCCGTTTTCAGATTCCCAGATCTCTGGAAAATCGAAAGCACCAAAAATCTGAAACCAGAACGAATTTGTCCGAATGTACAGGGCTATTTTCGAACGTTGAAAATTATCGAAAATACGATAGACCATTTTTCGAGTTTCGAGTGTTCTGATCGTATTCGAATTTTCGAATGTTTTCGGGGCTATTTCGATAATTTTCGAAAATAAGCCCGAAAATTGATTTTTGAAAATACAATCAGATCGAAAACGCGAAACGGTTCTGATCGTTTTGTGGGATGTATTTTCGACGTTCAAGCTATTTTAAAAAAAAATTTATCGAAAATAGCCCTGTACATTCGAAATTATCGAAAATGCTGTCATAAGTCGTCGAACTCTGGACGATCTTCGGATTTCGGAACGAGGGGTCCGTGTGGATCGGGTTGGTTAGTTGGTGAAACGGATCCCAATCTCTACCAATCAGTTTGAATAAAACCCTTCCATAAAAACCAAGTAGTGTATACAGAGGACAAATTAAGCCATACGTTCTCACAAATGAGTCATTCATAACCATAAGATACAAGGTATTAAGGGATATCTCACCCCCCAAAAAAAATGTATAATGTAGGGACACCATTTTATTGGAGGGTGTTGCATATTAAATAGGGCATGTTTGAAAAAACCATCTAGGTCATTTCCTTTGTGCATCTACCTGCGGTAAATTATATTTTAACTTCCTGACCTGGCCTGGAACCCTATAGAAAATGCTATCTCTGAAAAAAGATGAGGTGGTAAACAATATGGTATGTAAGGTTTTTAAGGGTGGGAAAAGTTGTGTATCATGTTGTGTGAATGCCTGGACATGTTTTGTGTTTGTTGTTGTTTTTTTTTTTGTTTTGCCGTATAACTTACAGCGATTCCCATCACAAATTTGTTTTGGTTAAGGTAAACTCTTAGTCTGAGTACAACATGTATTTTGGTGAACTCTCCTAACCTTACAATACATGGGTTCCTCTTTAACAAGTGTCCTGATAGAATGAAAAAATTGAAAACTTGACAGAATATCTGTTGTATTCCAATTAGATAAACTGGACTTGAAAGTGATTGGACACGAACTGCTTGGTGTTACTGCATTCTGGAATTGAGAGATCCAGTCGGATGACTAGCGAAACGTCTTCAAGAACTAAACGTTCAAGTCAGTTGATCTAATTGAATACAACAGATATACATGACCTGGATAAATGGAATATACGATGTATGCATGACCTGGATGGAAGAATATTCAGATATACCATGACCTGGATAATGAATATGACAGATATAGCATGAGACTGATGAAGAATTATGACAGTATATTCCATACCGGAGATATGGATCTCATGAGGAGATGAATATACAGGATATACCATGACCTGGATGAAGATATTCAGATATACCATGACATGGATGATGAATATTACAGATATACCATGACCTGGATGGATGAATGTACAGATATACCATGACTGGATGGATGAATATTACAGATATACATGACCTGGATGGATGAATATTACAGAATAACCATGACCGGATGGATGAATATTACAGATTACCATGACCTGGATGATGAAATTACAGATATACGATGACCTGGATGGATGAATATTACAGATATACATGACCTGGATGGAGAATATTACATGAATATACCATGACCTGGATGGATGAATAGTACAGATAGACCATGTGACCTGATGGATAAATTACAGATATAACCATGAACCTGGAGATAATAAGATACAGAAAAAGACATGCGATGAGAATATTACAGATATACCATGACCGGGATGGATGAATATTACAGATATACCATGACCTGGATGGATGAATATTACAGATATCATAGACCTGGATGAATGAATATTACAGATATACCATGACCTGGATGAATGAATATACAGATATACCATGACACTGGTATGAATGAATATTACAGATATACCATGACTGGATAAATGAAATATTACAGATATACATGACCTGGATGTGAATATTACAGATATACATGACCTGGATGAATGAATATTACAGATATACCATGGACTGGATGGATGAATATTACAGATATACCCTGACCTGGATGGATGAATATTACAGATATACCATGACCTGGATGGATGAATATTACAGATATACCATGCCCTGGGTGAATGAATATTACAGAATACCGTGACCTGGATGGATGAATATTACAGATATACCATGACCTGGATGAATGAATTACAGATATCATGCCTGAGGATGAGGATGAATATTACGATATACCATTGACCTGGATGGATGATATTACAGAATACCATGGACCTGGATGTGAATATACAGACATACCATGACCTGGATGCGATTGAATATTACAGATTACTAGATGACCTGGATGAATGAATATACAGATATACCATGAGCCTGGATGGATGAATAATTACAGATATCGGACCTTGGATGGTGAATATTACAGATATTACCGTTAGGGATGATGAATATTACAGATATACCAGACCTGGAGAATGAAAATATTACGATATACCATGACCTGGTGAATGAAATTACAGAATACCATGACCTGGATGAATGAATTACAGATTATACCATGACTGGATGAATGGAGAACCTTCACAAGCATTGATCGGAATACTATAATTATATACTGTTTGCAGATGCTATTTATTTCATGGCATCTTTTGGCAATCCACCTAAATATATGGTTAGAACCTTCCTTCAAAAAAGTAGATCCTATTAAGTGTTCCCTAACCAGATATGTCTAACCTCCTGTTCTTCATTAATGTAACATGAGCCGGAACACAATCGTGAATCTTACCCGCGAGGGTGCTTCCCCCCGGAGTCACCTGACAGTTCCAGACTGCTTCCGGCTTATACTATACGCAATATACACTATGCGCATGTGCCCAGTAGTATAGTGTGAACACGTAAGCAGTTTGGGGGCTTTCAGAGGAGTCAGCAGAGGAGCGCCATAATTTGAAAGGGTTCGTTCCCAGCTTCCGTTAAATTAATTGGAAGAACGGAGATAAGACATAGCTCCTTTACCACGCTTTCTTAAATAATGAGCAATCGGGTAGGTTTTACTGTTTGAGTGAGCTTATATCCTTAACACACTTACCATGTCATTCATAAAAAAAATTGGTAACAATAGAGATGGGATCCGGACCCACTCGGACCCGGATCATACACGGAAACTGCTTGGTCCCGAGATCCAAACATTCCGTCGGCAACCGAGGGATCATTCGGATTTTGAACTGTTAAAAAGTATTTTTGAGGGTTACTGAATGTACAAGGTTATTCTACTTCGGTAGCCCTACTTTTGAGTTTCCAATTGTAATTACTCGGACGGTTACCGAAAATAACCTTGTACATTCGGTAACCCTCGAAAATACGCTCCAAACCCTCGAAAAGTGAGTAACGTTTTTCAGATTTTCAGGTTTTTCCTGAGTGTCCGTAAATTGATAAAGAACGAAACTCACGAGTTTCGGACATCTCTAGTAGGCATGTCTACAGTTTGTCAGGGTGATTAGTAGCAATTTTAGTACATGTTTTATTCAGAAGTTCACCGTGGACGATTTTTAATGTCTAAAATGCAAGTTTGCCCGCAACATTTTTGACTAATTTTCCTTTCTCCACACGTTCGCAAGTCTCCCCAATTCAATTGAAACCTTACTGAGTTATATAATGATTAATTGCAAGAAAAGTCATATCTCAATAGCCAGTAAAATACGATATAAAAGACATCCACCGTTGTGCATCTCATTAAACAAGTGTGTGGCGGGTGCAGCCCAACATTAAGGAATCTAAACGTGACATTTGCTGCTAGTGGCAGAAATGGGTCTCGTAGAATGATTGTCTGTCATTTTGCTTTCAGTTCATCAATGAAATCTGGCACATACATTGTGGAATGTAAAAACATTAGTCATGCCATTATAAGCTAAATCTGAAACAAGTGGGTGGAAACATTTTTACATGGTCTGGAACAATACATTTGTTCTGTTAAGTATAGTGCTGGGAAAGGTATTAAAACTAAATCTAATGACTCATAAGGACTGACAGGGTTCAATTAATCCATTTAAGATTTCCAGGTTTCAGGTGGGTTTGCATGATCAAAATTATACTAAAAACAAGAGGAAACATTCAAAACTTTGAAACTATCATTTGTAGGGTGTACAACCTTGTTCTCTTATCGCTCAGTTCTTGTTGTTAAAGGGTTGGGGCTTTCCAGACAAGTTAGGATCACATTTCTAACTGCAGCCTGTCAGAATGTTATGGTTCTGAAAAGGTTAAAGGTGAACTAAACTGAAAAAATGACTTTGCCTCACCGTATCTATAAATAAGGTGTGAGGTGAATTCTACTTATTTATTCTGTAAAATAATCTTGAGACTTTTATCTATTCAATTAGATCAACTGGTATATACCATGACCTGGATAAATGAGAACCTTCACAAGCATACTTGAGACTTTTAGTTTTGCATACTAAAGTGCCAAATCAATTGTTAAGAAATTCAAGTAATAACGTCCACGGAGGTAGGAGACACAAATCTTACCTCTGTTTTTTTCATTAAAAGTGGAGCTATTGCTAGTAAAACATGGCCGCTCCCAGTTCAGCTGAAAATTCTCTGTCCCTCCAAGTCCTAGCTTATGTCATAAAAGGAGGCAAGGCTGATAGATGACCACATTTGATTAGAGATAACTGCATTGGTAAGGAAAAACAGGAAGTAGGAGTCATGTCGCCTACCACACTGGAAATTATCTCTTGTATTTTTTAAAGGGTGAATATACTCCTGTGCATGGGAAGACCTTAAATGATCAATGGAAAGACCATAAATGATCCATGGGAAAACCTTAAATGATCGATGGGAAGACCTTAAAAGATCCATGGGAAGACCTTAAATGATCGATGGGAAGACCTTAAATGATCCATGGGAAGACCATAAATGATCCATGGGCAGACCTTAAATGATCCATGGGAAGATCATAAATGATCCATGGGAAGACCTTAAATAATCGATGGGAAGACCTTAAAAGATCCATGGGAATACCTTAAATGATCCATGGGAAGACCATAAATGATCCATGGGAAGACCATAAATGATCCATGGGAAGACCTTAAATAATCGATGGGAAGACCTTAAAAGATCCATGGGAAAACCTTAAATGATCCATGGGAAGACCATAAATGATCCATGGGAAGACCTTAAATGATCGATGGGAAGACCTTAAAAGATCCATAGGAAAACCTTAAATGATCCATGGGAAGACCATAAATGATCCATGGGCAGACCTTAAATGATCCATGGGAAGATCATAAATGATCCATGGGAAGACCTTAAATAATCGATGGGAAGACCTTAAAAGATCCATGGGAATACCTTAAATGATCCATGGGAAGACCATAAATGATCCATGGGAAGACCTTAAATAATCGATGGGAAGACCTTAAAAGATCCATGGGAAAACCTTAAATGATCCATGGGAAGACCATAAATGATCTATGGGAAGAGCTTAAATGATCGATGGGAAGACCTTAAAAGATCCATGGGAAAACCTTAAATGATCATGGAAGACCATAAATGATCCAGGGCAGACCTTAAATGATCCATGGGAAGATCATAAATGATCCAGGGAGACCTTAAATAATCGATGGGGAAGACCTTAAAAGATCCATGGGAATACCTTAAATGATCCATGGGAAGACCATAAATGACCATGGAAGACCTTAAAAGTCCTCACTCTGGGTTCTTCTTTAGATTAGCATAGTAACTTTCACACAGTGGGGCCGATTTACCAGAGACACATGGTAAATATATGGAGTTAAAGTCGCACTAACCATTTTGCTACCGGTTAGCATGTCTTTAACTCCATGTTAGCGCGGATGACGTGTTACGCATTCAATATTGATTTGTGCTAGCTTAAGTGCTTGATTTAATGCCAGCAATAGCTGGCATTAAAATCCCGTTGTGAGTAATCTAAACTCTCTTGGGATTTACCACATTTGCAAACGCAATATGAATTGCAATCAGGGATTTACCCAGAGTCCATTAGGGATGGCATAGAACTCGAACTCGAACCCGAGTTCGAGCCGAACTGTTCGAGTTCGAACGGACCCGGACTTCTCGAACTATCTCGGACGCGGACTTTCGATATTTCCGGACTTTCGATGATTTATCGAATGTCGAACGTTCGAACGTTCGAATCCGCGAGTAAAATTACATGGTATCTAGGCGCGAACATCGAATTGCGAGTAAAGTCTCCATACAGCTATAGGGAGCATCGAATCTGCGAGTAAAATGTCCATGTTGCCTGAATGTTCGAACGCGAAAGCTCGAAAGTAGCAAGCGTGAGAGTAAAATCGATTTTACGAAAGTCCTGGATATTGGAACACGCTCCCCAGACCATTTCCAGGTCCCACAGCCATTTACATTAAGTTACCATAATATTTTAGTTGATTTGACTCGAACTTTTCAAATATTTGCCTCCCATAGACTTTAATGGGTCCGTTTTCGAACTTTCGACTTTCGAGCTTTTACAATAGTTCGAAGTGTCGAAAACGGACCGAACTTTCAATAGTTCGACCATCTCTAGAGTCCATCAGCAATAAGAAGACACGCTTTTCATGTAACATGTCTTCCTAATAGCCACATAATGGACTGAAGAGAGAAGACAGAAGAGGCCCGGAGTGGTGAAGGAGGGTAACTCAGATTATCAAAAAAGGGGATGAGAAGGTAGCAAAAAGGCAAGTACCAGTAGGTTAGGACCCAGTTAAACAAACCAACCTTGATGTTGTGGCTGGGCTAAAAATAATTTGGCCAACTTATTGAACTAATTGCTTTTATTTATCCAGGGTTTAGCAGGCTGTTTGTAGTAGAACCTTATGGATGTAGCCAATATGCAATTAGAACTGTTTGTGCACTAGAATTCAATTTTATGCATGTATTATATATTTGGTCTCTAGTTGCACTTTAATATGGATGTACAACAGCCCAATTTTCTATATATTGAAGGTAGCAGATTAAGTCCTCACCCTTGGTACTACTCAACTGGAGCCGGGGGAGTTGAGTATAATTTTCTGTTAAAATGTGATCCTGGATACTTTAGTTCCCCTTTAAAGAGAGTCAGGTGGGGTTGTGCACCCTGCCTATTGTATGTTAACAAGCTGTAATAGTCACACCTACGTCATAGTCCAGGCTAAAATGAGTTGCCTTTGGTATATCTCAGTGTTCTAAATAAGACAATCAATAAAAGAATTATCTCTGGCCGTTATCCCCCTCCGATCACCTGATGATTTCATCTTTAAAAATAAGAGCAAACAAATTTACATAAGAAAAAAATATATTTTTACCTGTGGAGAATCCAGTTTTTTTATGGCATTTGGTAAATTCGACATTGAAATAGGTCACCAGGGCGTGGACGTAATCATTTCGCTGAACCTGGAGGCAAAATGCTGAGGTGAACGCCAATTCTTCTGTCTTGACTGTGTAGATGTCAACTTCCTAATAAATCAAAGCAAAAGGTAAAAATAAATAGATGAAGAATATAAATTATGGACCAGCTCCTTCTGAAAAGACTCTAGAAAGATTAAAGGAGAAGTTAAAGTTAAAACCCATTTTCCTTGCTGGGCATGTTAACTCAAAACTCCCCCTATCAAAATATATATATATATGTTTAAACTGTATAAAGTTTCCCACCAATAAAGCAAACTTTGGACCTTAAAGGACATGTGCAACCCCCCAACTAAAATCTGCCCCTCTGTTGGCCCCACTGTGTAGTGTTAAAATATCCTTACCTTTCCCTTCTGTTCCCTATTGTTTTCCTGCAGCGACTGATGAAAGTACAGAAAGGCCCCCCTTAAGGGGGGATCCTCTTTGACTACTAGATTTGGACCCACATCACCTTACTAACAAGATATTTTATGTTGATTATTGTCCCCATTCTGGCAGAGTAAGCTGGCCCCTCCCTCCATGCAATCAATCAAGGCTGTAACTGCTGACATCACAGCCAACAACTGACTGCCTTTTCACGCGCTGCTTCCTCTGCACATACTCAAGCTCAAAAAAAGCTCATTGAGTAGAGGGAGGAGGCAGATACCTTTGCTAGAAAGGTATATAACTTATTAAATAACTAGTTACAAATGCATATAATAAACGGGGCAAAATAGCAGTTGGGGTTGTGGGCAGATAACTGTATAATTGCTTGCATTATCCACTTGTTTGTATACTCTGTATGTATTTGTACATACATACATACTAACATACATACTAACAAGTCACCATTTTTTATTTTAATTTAAGGGTGGACATGCCCTTTAAGTATTAGGCTAAAGTTGAGCATACTCATATGGTTTTCTAGGTCGTACTATTTATTGTAAAATGGTCGGTGGTTATTTTAGTAAAACCCCATTGCAGTTCTATTTAGTAGGAGTCTTCAGGATTTATCTCTCTTCTCTAAAATATCCCCAGTGACTAGAACATCTTATGAGCTTTTATACATCTCTTGGACTAATAGGACTTTTCTCCGTTTGCTATTTAATATCTAGGTCATGAACGTTTATTAAGTGAGCATGTAAGATACTGAAAAGTATTTCGGGGGGGCTATAAATATATTACTGCTCATAATGTAGAACGTTAATAATCTCTATTAACTTTATTTGAATGAACTGTGATTGAACTTGTTTGCTTTTTTTTTTTGCATAAATGAGAATTCGGCCTAGTATTTAAAGCACAACAGATAGTGTCCTTGGTAGAGATGTAACGTGGGTTTGAATAGAACCCAGTTTCGAATAGAATCTGAGGGTTTCGAAGTCCAGACAAAACTTTCACGGAACCCGGATTTTCAGAATTTTAGGTTTTTAGCGAAATTTTGATAATCATCGAAATAAAAAATAGATGATTTTTGAAATCGAAAATGGAAACCGCGAAACGAAAGTAAGATCGATTTCGATAACCCTTGAAAGCATCTTGGTAGAGATGTAATGTGGATTCGAGTAGAACCCAGTTTCGAATCGAATCTGAGGGTTTCGAAGTAACCCTCAAATTTGTAATATCGGTAACTCTCAAAAGTAGCGCTCGATTTCGGTAAATCTTGAAAATAGAATGCGGAAGCTGGAAAACAGCCCAATCGTGAGGAAAGATAGTTTTAAAATAAGTTTTGGTTCTATTTCGGGGTTCCCCAGACCATTCCCCAGGTCTCTGTGTCATTTACAGTAACCTGCTATTACTATTTGTCCCTCAAAATGGACAGAAACTTTAAAAACATTTCTCTCATAGACTTCTATGGGTCCGTTTTCAAATTAATTTCGAAACTCAACAGTTTCGAACATCTCTCGTTTCAACCTCATTCCATTTAAAATAATCAAGGATGAGAACCTTTAACCCGCTCGGCCCTCACCTCTGGGTTCAGCTTCTAAATCCTGTACTTGCCTTCCAAAGTTCCAATTCGCCGGTACGATGTTCCCCGCCTCCCTCTCTTAACTCTCCGCTTTACCAATAGGAAGACACACTTTTTAAACAGCCTGTCTTTCTATTGGTTAGCTCACTGACTGGAATAAGGAAGCGGGGAGCAGCACACCGGTGACTGGAACTTTGGGAGGTAAGTGAAGGACTTAGAAGCTGTACCCAGGGGTGAGAACTGAAAGGCTTTGTTCTTCACCCTGGGTCCTTTTAGAGGTCCAAACACGAGGACCAGGAATTAGGTGAGTATAGTTGTCCTTTAATAACCTCTCTGCAGGGTTGATACTGAAGGAAAAGGCAGTGTTGTTTTTAATACAGATTGAATTTGGCATTGTTACCAGTTGGAATTAAAAGTGTCAGGGAGAGCAGGTTTTAGATTTAAACTTACTGGATAATGTAGAAATTGTAGAGACTTTGCTTTACCAGAAGATAATACAGTCTGAGAGCATAGAAACCATTAAGACTATTGATGTAAGATCCATTATTATTGTGTGCAATAAATGGCATGGCATCCATTCCGAAAATAGAAGAAATGTGTTGGTTTTTAATTTTTGTAATGCAAGGAAAACATAATATCAAAGGAGAAATAGAGTTGAAAGGGTAAATGTGGTTTCACATACCTATCAAACAAGCCTAGGATGATGTATCTAGATTCTCTGCATCCTAAGTTACTGGCTTGGAAAGTTTCACTTCCTGGTCTGCCCTGTCCCTGCGTCTCTGTGGCAGGCATGTGTTATAAGCTGTGTAAAAAGACCCACCCCCCAAACGTCAATCTTTTCTTAAGCTAGTTATAGATCTGCAACAATTCTCTGTCCTTTCATCTACTCATAGGCATCTTAGGGGGAGGAACTGTTTTCTTTTTAGGCTTGTAGTTGGAAACACCACCCTTTATACTGCTCTTAGGTTGGATTGACTGCAGCAAAAAGCATGATCCTGGAGTTATTTTAACCATTCATGGAAAAGTTAGGAGCCTAGCAAATGTTTCTAGACACGATATAGTAAGACTGACTGACCAGACAATATCTGTGATACCCAATGTTCTCCCAACACATTTTGATGGCTACTAGTGGTTATGTGGATTTTACAAACCTTTATTAAACAGGAATTGGTCACTACTTGCTTTGGGTCTACAATATCCACCAGAGGTTCCTTCATGGCCACGTCCCTGATACAAGTCATGTCAAAGCCGTAAACATTTTCCCACCCTGTGATAAAAAAGAACATTAAAGTTGCTTATTAATGAATTTGTAAGTACTTCTAATCTCTTGTCTATATCAACATTAAACCACTGTCCTGGTATTTGGTCAATTCAATGTTTGATCATTGAATTAATCTTATATATGGCCCAAATATTGGCTTAGCTGTCATTATTCCATCATTATGTTCAATAGAGATGGACCTGAATCTGAACTCAAACCCAGTTTGAATTGGACTTTGCGGATTTCTGACTTTTTTATATTTTTTTAAAAAAATTCTACATTTCTAGAAATTTTCAATTTTGTAAATTTGAAAGTTCTAGAAATTTCTAAATTAAAAAAAAAATTACTACGCAGAAATCCTAAACAGGAAGCTCATTAAGTTTCTGGTACTGGACGGTGTTTTTTAAAAAGGTTTTGGCCATTGATACGTGTTCCCCAGATGATTTTATAGATCCCCGAGCCAAGTTACTATTGCTATTTATACCTTCATTTTAGGAAGAACTCCCATTGACCTCAATGGGTCCGCTTGCGAATTCTCTTTTTTCCGATTTTTAAAAAAATTCACAAATCTGCCAGCGGAACGGACTTCAGTGAGTTCGGCCATCTCTATTACTGATCACAAATGTTCCAAGGGGAACATTGCTCTAAGGCTGACGGGTAAGACTACTAGTGTATAGCCATGATTACCACAATTTACTAACATGCCAGGTTATCAAGTCTGATGACTTCAAAAATGATTGTCTCATGGCAAGAAGAGAAATTTTACATGCTAGCAGGTATCTAAAAAGTTTTGAAATTCGACTTATTCCAATTACACTTATGCAGTAACCGTCTACTTTCTGGCAGTAACAACCACTGTCCAAACTTCTCCCCCTCCTTTATAACATAACTAGAACTTTTCAAATTATTTTCTCCCATTGACTTTAATGGGTTCGTTTTCAAACTAAAGAACTTTAGAAATTTTACTAAATTCCTATAGTTAGGAAAGTTTGGCCATATCTAACAGGCACAGCCTACAGATTATAGGGCTGCCATGCACAAACCAGGTACCTTTCATTGATAATGTCTCTAATAGAGATGTAATGTGGCTTCGATTAGAACCCAGTTTCGAATCGAATCTGAGGGTTTCGAAGTCCCGATGAAACGATAGGAACTCCTGAATTTCACGGAACCCAAATTTGTAGAATTTTAGATTTTTATCGAAAATCGAAAGTAGATAATTATCAAAAATCAAAAGTAGATGATTTTCGAAAATAGAACTTTCAAAATTTTTCGAACATCTCTAGTCTCTAATTAGAAACTTGGGTTCTGTAATTTAAAGTGACATGTGGTCAGCTATCTAAACATTCTAGAATTAACAGGCATGAAACCTTTTACTGTTGTGTCCCACCAGTTCTCCTTGGTTGTATTTGCCCCTGAGGGTTCAAAATGGCGGTTGATAGATGTGAGTTGGTTAGAATACTCACAGTGAATCTTGAAGTCCTTATATTGCCTGTCTTCGATTGCAACGACATATAAAGCAGCACGGTCAGGAAACATCAGCCCTCCAGGTTTCTGTTGATGAATTGTGGGGAAATTGGTCTTGTAATCAATTCACCTGACAAAGACATCACATTTTGAACTGCGCGTATAAATTCCAGACAAGGCACCCCCTGCATGCTTTCATTACTCTGTCACACACAGTTTAATATCTAAATGGATAAATCAGTCTGCAGCCACACAGCTAGACATAAGTGTCCGTCTAAATAAAAGGCTCTGTCAGTCAAGGCGAAGCCTATTGAAATATAAAGGGTCTATGTGTTAAGTATGCTGTCATGCCTGGAAGATCTCCACCTAGATCAGTTTATGTCGGGCAGATGGCAAAACTTATCACTGACTGGTTCTTGTTTAAATGGACAATATTTTTATTATTTATTGTTTTCTTCCATATAGTTTCTAAAGTTTCCATTGTGTTAAGTTAAAGGTTCCCACAAACTTTCAATGAGCTGTATTGACTGGACTTGTCGTATTGAGGTTGTCTCCTAACTGAACTTGTTTATTATTATTACTGTGTCACATTATTGCAAGGGAACAAAATATGTGATACAAATAGTCATCTGCTGGCTTGTCCCCCACCCCCAAACTACAAAGATGTCACAGAAATGGCATATATGTTACCTGCCCCCAACGCCAACTGATATATTCAGCACATTATTAGCTTACTAAACATATATTTGGGGATGATTATTGAGTAAGCTGGCTCCTCCCTCCATGCAGTCAATCAAGCCTGTGACTGCTGACATCACAATCAATGATTAACTGCTGATTCACCTTCTGCCTGCTCTGCACATGTGCATGCTTATAAAAAGCTCATTGGGCAGAGGGAGGAGGAAAAGACCTTTGCCAGAATGAAATATGCAGTCATTTATCATTAAATATCTGGTTACAAACAAGTATATAATAAATATGCTAAAAAATAGCAGTTAGGGTTGCAGTCTCCATTCTGAAACACACTGGGTTGAGTGATGACACCTTTCTAGATTTGCTTTAGATTAACTTAGATCCTGACCACTAGGTCATGTCGAGATACAGTTTAAAGGGCATCTCCACTGCAAAAAAAAATGTTGACATTTAGTTGCACAAGTGCAATGCGCGTAGCATAAAGAGTCTGTCGGGAGCTGTCAGACCTTACCTTCTCTCCCGGCTCCTGCAGGTTTTATTGAAGAATGGAAGGTAAGACACAGCTCCTTTACCTCCCGTTCTTCAAAAAAATTAAATGCCAATTATTTTTTTTAAAATAATCTGCAAACAATTATTGTTTAATACCCACAGAGGAACATTTCAAATTTTTTAAACTAATTTTTGGTGACTCTTTGGTTCCAAAATCCGAAAATTACATCCGAAACTGGGTGGATTGTTGGGATTTCGGAACATATTTTCGAGGGTTACCGAATGAACAAGGTTACTTTTAGTAACCCTTGAAAATAACCTTGAACGTTCGATAACCCTCGAAAATACGATCGGAAATCTCTAAAGTAGCTTCCGATCTTATTTTCAAGGGTTACCGAGCGTTAAAGTTTATTTTCAAGGGTTATGGAAAATCACCTCATACATTTGGTAACCCTTGACAATACATTCCGAACCCTAAAAAGTATGTTCCTTTTTTTACGGCTCTTTGAGTTTTTCCCGAATCCCGTAAATCCGGAAATAGAACGAAACTTCTGAGTTTCGCCCACTTTCTACTCTTCAGTTCAATGGAGGATAATGGTGTTACAGATTATGTCAGGGCTATTGGACTAAACAATATACGTGGATAACATGATTTACTTTAATGATCCCTCTGGGCAATAGGAAGAATATAGCACAAAAAAACAGGCTACAGGTTTAAAACCCTGTTTCCAAATACGTACTTACATATTTCACAACATCAATTTTAACTTAATTAATGACATCTAGTTAAGTTTTTACATTTGCTGGTCCCATGAGATATGCTACTGATTTGCAGTACATAAAAAAATCTATTCAAAACCAATGGAACATTGAATATGAATGACATGAAGGGTAAGCCCACTCCTCAAATGAGAATTTGTATATAGGTTAATCACCCAACAAACCCCATGGATGACTAACCTGAAATGCTGCCTGATGTCCTGTTTCCCTGTCTTTCTATTGACTGAATTCTATTCCCTTAGTTGCCTTCTCTGGGCATGTGTGAGCTTGTAAAAAAGCTTGGAGAGGAGATGGAAACTTTTTGAGAGGAAGGAGAAGAACATTTTGATGCATAACAGGTCAGTCCTACGTCTGTCAACTTTCTATCTATTTTGGTTTGGGGTGTGTGTGTGTGTGATTTACCTATATCATTTTTGAGGGGTGAATATTCCCAATAAGGAACATGTTCAACATGCTTATTACCTACCAGCCACTTATCTCGTGCAAAGATAACAGTGTTGAGCATTGACTCGTAGAACAAAGAGTAGCCCATCCATTCTGTGATGATGATGTCCACCTTATCCTCGGGTAATTCTACTTCTTCCACTTTGCCTCTTAATATTGTGATTACTAGAGTAAGGATGGACAGAATAGGATGGTGTAGGTTATATGTACATATATTGACTTATACATTCTGTTTATATTTAAAGGGAATCCCCAAAATACGAGTTGTGGCTCACCACTAGGAAGCAGAAGACATTTATTGTTACTGTTACTGAAGAAATGGTACAGTGCATGCCTTTACCGAGTGTAGGGAGGGTCACCATGAATTCAGTAATTATACACGTCTTATTCTGCTAGCATACTGTTTAGTATTTAAAGGAGAACTATAGTACATATATATTTTTTCAAAAAATGTTAAAATGAAAAGTACCTGGGGCAGGTAGGTAGGATTTGTATTGTCTATCTCCCAATTGTATTTCTATGAAGAGCTGCAGCACAAATAAACTGCTTCTGCCAGGCTTTCTAAGTGCTTCAGCACTATCTTTTATACAGGAAGGCCCAGGGCCATAACCTGGCAGCTAAAAACTATGTGCTGTAGCTCCTCAATGGAACAATATTGAGGGTTGGGAATAATCAATCCTACCTTTCTGCCCCTGGTTCTTTTCATTTCTAAAAAGTATAGTTGTCCTTTTTTAATTTTCGAAAATGACAAATGTACATTAAAAGGTAAAAAACTGTCAGAGTGATTTATTGGCAACAAATTGCAGTTACGTTGTACCAAGGCTGTAGTTTTCCATAATCCCCCTCATCCTTACAATATTCTTTCTCTATTAGTCTGCCAATTTGAAAAATCCAAGCAGAAAACTATGGTGACTGGGTGTAGCCTAAAACATGTTAAGTTGTCATTTAGGGGCGATGGTCAATTAGGGGAAATGGCACGTAGGAGTAGGTACAGTTGTCTAAAGGCCGCCATACTGCGCATAGATATTCCAATCAATTTAGTGAATTCAATCGAATTGGTTGAGGACATTTTGGGGGGGGTTTGATCCGAGATATCGATCCGTCTATCCAAAAAAGCCTGATCAGCAAGATGGAAATATTTTCTACCGACCCCATCTACCAGAACCTGACCTTCCGTCGTTTTTAAAGGGAAACTATACTGAAAAAAATACTTTGCCTCATCTTAATCTATAATTGAATACATGTAAGTAGCACTTACTCTGATTTGCGTGTGTTGCTGCATGCCTTCAATAAAGCACACATTTTGTTTAGGAGCAGTAAACCCCCTCCCTCTTTTAACCACTCACTTCCATCTGACCTGACTTTTTCCTTCCCACAAACCAACTGTTAAGCCTGCACACAGCGTACAGCAAAACTATCAAAACTCTCCCCATTCCAGCTACAGTAAAACTACTCACAGAAGAATAGTTTTTGACAGCAAGGAACTTGATTGACAGCTAAAATATATGAAGTTTTAGATTGGATATCTATAGAAATAGGGGGCAGATCAACAAAAAATGATACAGTGGTGGTTGGGAAGAATTATTGTTACGGTCAATTTAAAATAACCTATTATTCGGTATAGATGCCCTTTAACTGGACATCTACGGAAGATCGCCGGTGCACAGTGGGGATATTCGATAGGTTATCACAATCTGATTTTCCATCGTTTCAGACTAATGCAAATCCAATCGGAAGAATATTGGACCATGTACCATGGACCTTAATTTGTAGCGTGAGATGCCATAAAACTGATTACAGGCTCTCCCCTGTGCTACACACAATAACAAGACAAGGCTGCATATTTACAGTCCATTAAATTTCAAACAACTGTTATCTACTCAAAGGAAAACATTCCTTGTTATTCTTCTGCTATTCCGAATAATCTTGGGTTAGCGCTAAAAGTCTCTTCCCTCTGTGTATATATTTAGAAGCCTGACACACATTATCGTTCTTTCACCTTTTGCCAAGAGCTTTAGTGGATAAACTACTGTAGCTGTGAAGAAAAACTAAAATCCAGCTATGTGAAATAAAGAAAAAATAAATAGATATTAAAAAGCAAATGTACTGCAAACAGCCTAGTCTGGAAATAACACAAACCTCCTTATCAACCCCTTGCTGTCAACTGCATCATTCGGAAAACAAATTATTCTATTTTAATTTCCCAAATTGCAAACCGGTGGGAGTTATGGCAGCCGCACATTGTTCTTGAAGCTCCGTGGAAAGCCGCATTGATCGCTGGGATTATTCCGGGAAAGATGAAAGTTGGCAATATTTTTTCCTTTTTTTTTTACATTATGGCTGGCGTAAATTAATGTCCATGATCGTACAATTACGCTGAATGTTTGTTCGCACCGCAATGGTGTTCTTTGGGTATCTTAAATCTATGACCGTGGTCATAGATTAACGATCATTTTAGCAATCGTTAAACCAATCGTTAAAGGCATGGTATTGCTAAAAAGCAAAATTGATTCATTATAAATATGGTCCACAGTCCCTGAATATTCCTATTAATTTCACGCTACGCTGGAATTTAAATAAAATGTACACATAATGGGCTAAATACATTTGGTTTGTAAAATAAACATGTTTGGCATATGGGTAAGACAAGAGAACATATGTTGCAACCAACATAATTTAACAAAAAAAACAAACCATTTAACTATCTTCTACACCTGTTAGTTATTAGGGATGGCCGGTTCGCGGATCCGAACCCGGATCCGCCGCGAATTTATCCCGTCCGCGAACGGCGGATTTTTCCGGATTTTCCGCCTTCCGAACTTCTGATTCGCGGATTTTTAGTATTTTCGAAAATTTTCAAAATTACGTGAAAACGCGTAATTTCGAAAATACAAGGATTTCTCTTATTTCCAGAAATACGTATTTTCGAAAATTTTCAAAATTACAAGGATTACTCGTATTTTCCAAAATACATATTTTCGAAAATACTAGTTTTCTCGTATTTTTGAAAATTTTCGAAAATACACGAAACCCCGTAATTTCGAAAATTTTCGAAAAAACGAAAAATCTCGGAATTTCGAGGGTATTTTTCATTTTAATGGGTCAGCTCGCGGATTTTCGAATTTTTTTGAAAATTTGCGGATCCTCGAGCGGACCGGATTTTGCGAAGTTCGGACATCTTTATTAGTTATAGAGTAGGGTTGATTGATACCTGGGTTTCTGGGTAAAGACAAATATGGGATATGCTACTATATCGACTTATTTGACTTATGCTTTACACTTTATTCCAAAAGAGATGGTCCCCAAAAAGGTGAATTTGCATTGCTACATTATTAGATTTAATTGTCTTGGTTATGGCAGTTAATGAATAAGGCTGTGCTCTGCCCAGTCTTGATTTTAAAAGCAGAAATTAAACAATGTGCACTTGGATTTAATAGTTAAGTTCCATGTACCCCAAACAAAGTGCTATTTTGGTTACGGTAGTTTTAGCAAGCATTACAATTTAGGGGTCTGTTGCTTCACTTGCTTTTACGAGCAATTTCTTTACAGAAATATGTTATTAATGTTTATATTTCTTCCCAGTAGACAAAACTCCTGGTGTCTGCCCCTTCCCCTGTTTTATGGCCTGGGCATGCTCAGTGTGTAAGAGAGTAGATTTCAATTCAGCAACTCTGTATCTTTTAGTACTTAGAAGAGGGCAAGTGAGGTTTTAATATATTTATAATGCTGCATTTCTGTAATGAAATCAAATGCCAAATTATCCATCACTGTAATCAGCAGATTTTGTGCGAAAATCCAGGTGACAAACAGACTTAGAATATCAATTTTATCAGGCTCTTAAATGGAGACAGCCCACTCATGTTCTCCTCTTTCCTCCTGCTATAAACTGGTAGAATTGATGACTGCGTCGCTGTCATTGATGTTTATAGGGTTTGAAGCAGAATTCAAGGGATGATCTGACCTCGCAGCAGAGGAAATGGACACTTTAGAAGACTCTGTTCCTAATAGAATCATTACAATAAGTGAAAATTCCATTACATTGATGATGGGGAACAGACCTTTTCCAAGTTCGCCGCCATCAATCTTGTTTAGAGAGGAGAGCAATTTCATTACACAGTTGCAAGTCAGCTAATCATATGCCAGGGCTGTTTTTTTTTAACGTTAAGGTATTTTGTTTCATTTGCATATTATTTTAGCAATTGGCTTCTGGGTAATTTGCAGTAAAGTAAAGTCTTAAAGTGATATAATAAATATATTCTAAATTCTAGCAATGGTGATGTTCTGTTAACTGAATCAGAGGCTTGAGACTTGCCTGTATTTTGCCTTTCCAGATATTACTAAATAATTAGGCTTTTATGGGTGGTAAGAAGGTAGCTCTGCAAGTAAGGGGGCCATACACCTACCAATCCTGATTTTACAAACTGACATACGCAATCCAAAAATCTTCAATATTGGATATTGTATGATGGGAACATGTACGGGGCCCTTTAAGGTCAAGCTTTAGAATGCACTGTTTTAGGGCTAGACCACACAAATTAGTTTAATCAGCGATCCAATTGCGATTTTGATCTGATCGCACATTAAAAAGCACACACTACTGTTGGCTAATTGGTCTGGCCACACTACGCGTGGTCCCCGGCCTTGCGTAGCAATCCGCTAATTGGAGTGCATGTGATCAGCATTTTTTGCTTAATGGCATATTCTTCGATTGTGCAATATTGCGCAATTAGAGTGCACAGCAGCACGCGCCAGAAATGTGCAACCAAATGTGCGCCTTGACTAGTGCGTTTCCTTTTCACTACTCCGCGATGTAATATGACCTCAGCCTAAGGGCTAGGCCACACTAACGCGTTTTTCACATGCTGGCGCACGCAATTTCTCTTGCGTTTGCGCGTGCGATTTCAGTTAGAAGGGAAATCGTGGTAAATCGAAGGTTCACGTGATTTCTGACGTGCTTGCGATTTGCGCATCCGTTACTGTTTTGCGGTCACCATTTTTTCCGCGTAAACGCATGCGTTTCCATAAGGTTAAATTGCAAAATTGCATTTGTGCAAACGCGGAACAACGCATCAGAATCGCAATCGCGTGTGCTAACGCTCAGCCTAAAAGTACATCAAATATACCTGCTTTCTATTCTCAGCTGAATCTTAGATATCCAAAAAGTATAACATTTGGTCTCCGCACACCCCTTTAACAAAGAGTTAATAGTGCTGGGTGCTACTATAAAGCCGTAGCCACTGTCCACTCAATCATATATGGTAGAAAAAAGGTATATAGCGCACTCCAGTCTTCAACAGTGTTCAGTGTATTTATTCACACATGTAACGTTTCGTACCCGTGTGGTACCTTCTTCAGACAACATAATCTTAGATATCCTCTAATTAAAAAGATCGAAAATATACTCAGGGCACGGCCACACTGCAACGCAAACGCAATCGCACACGGAATCACATGTGATTTCATGTGCGATTTTGTTGCATTTGCGCATGTGTTTTTTCCATTAAGTATTGAAAAACACACGCGATTGCGATTTAGAATGCGGAACGCAAATCACAACCGCAACACACCCGAAAACGCGCGTTTTCGATGCGTTGCCGTGTTTTCAATTATATGAAAAAAACGCAAGCGCAAATGCAAAAAAAAAAAATGCAGCAGCGTGGCCTAGCGCTAATGCTCTATGGGACTTGCAAAGCATTCCACAACATTGGCTTGATTACCGAATTCCCCCCCCACAAAAAAACTGTTTTAGTAATGATTCCCATTTTTTCCTTATGCCATTATTAATTTACACCCAGGCCATTAACAGAGTCTATTGCTATTGACAAGATCGATAATAGATTTAGCAAGGCTGCCAGAAATTATTGTTTGCTCTGCAGCTTAAGTGAGGCATTTAACCTTTGCATCACCTGCAAAGATTCACAGTTTCAGACTAACTTTATGAGAACCATTAGAACTCAGAATATGAAAGACCAGGGAATTCTAACGTAACTTATTACAGATATTAAGGCGATAAATGGGACGAGGTTTAATGTTAATACAAAATCAGTCAGTTAAATCCCATTTAACACGCTATCAACGGATGGTAACGCGTGTGAAAATCGCAATGCTGTGCATTTCACGTGAGTAACTGTGTGTTTGCGTTGCAATTTTTTAATAATAATCCGTTATTGGAGCACAGGAGATTTTTTTGTGAAATAATAATTAGGCATTTCTTACAGAAGAGCATGAGAAACGCACCAGTGTGGCCTAACCTTAAACTTGACTTTTTCCAGGCTAGAAACTACTAACCAAAACAATATATTATTGTCTACATGATTCCCTCCCTTAGCACAGAGGAATATAAAACATACTGAGCATGCCCAGACCATAAAACAGGAGAGAGGGCAGACAACAGGGGTGTGTCTACTGGGAAGCAAAACAAACTTTATAAAGCTGTAAGGAAGTTTAAACAAGTAGTTCCTGATTTATAAGTCAGAAAAATTATGTTTGCCTACATTTTTTCTTTAAAGGGCAAATACATTCCGTAGATGGTTGTATCAGAATTTGTAAGCTGTCAAATCATCATGCTACTGCTGACAGCCCTGCAGCTAGACCCCTCTGATTCCCAAACATGACTGTATTTTCGATTTCTAATGTTATTTTTAATATTAGATACTTTAACATAAAGTTACCCTTTAAACAAACAACAACAAAAAAACAAAACAAAGGCGCACAAGATCATTCTACGCTAAACATATAATGGATAATGTACCCCTACTGTAAATTAAAAGGCTATTATATTAAAGTTGGGGTGTAATATGGTAATATCATTCAACCTTATTTGAATCTTTATGTTATGCTGGGGGTTAAATCCATTGTACATATTTGATATTTTTAGCGTCCTTTTTTGATGATACCATAAGGACATTTATGTGACAGATGAGATATGACTGCAGTGGGAACAGGACCAAATGAATTCAGTTGTAAGATCTTACTAAGCCATCAATGTGATGGATAGTTGTATACAGTCCAAACTAGAGAAACTCTCATGCATCGTATTTAGAAGATTGTGTGCAGCGAATTTCAAGATTTGGGGGCTGATGCAAATGTTTTTCTTGGCTATTCATTTGCAGCAACTTATCAGATGTAAGCTTTTTACAGGGTTTACAGGGCTGTTAGGTAACCTCTGTACTGGTTTTGCCCCCTCTCTGACTAATCTGACTAACTGTGAGGGCAAGCATGCTCAGCAATCACTATCAGGCAGCACTGGGAGAGGGAATTTCCCACCATGCAGTTCACACAAACCAACTGTCAACATTCCACCTATATCAAAACTGCACACAGCAGAAGAGTTTATGATAATAAGGCACTTGATTGACATCAGACAGAAATAGGGCACAGAACAAACAAAAATGGTATAGAGATAGTTGGAAAAAATAATAGTTCCAGTAATGGACAATTTAAAAAGCAAACATTTTTTTTCCAGTTTTAGATACCCATAAGGTTACATGTAACTGTGTGAATGCCAATATAATGATAGTAAACAGCGCCCCCACCCAATGGCTTTGAGATTGCAGTTACTCTCTTTTTGACTGCACCCATTTAAAATTTTTTAATCTATCTAGAGAAATCCTAATAGAATTTAGCGTAAAAGAGAAATAAACTTTGTTGACACATGTTTGGTTGTGACAACATTGCAACTGCCAAATTCTTTTTATGGAATCAATAAGATTGATGGACTCTTGCTCGGAAGCCATTTTTTTCTCTTATTGTATCTTTGAGTGACCTTATGATATAGTCACTCATTAGTTCCCCTAAAGATACATTCACAAAAGAAAATGCACTTGTCCTACCAACATATTCGTAAGGATGTGTATTAGGGTTTAGTGGAATAGAGGAATCCCTTGAAGGTGAATTGGAATTCTAATGTGATATGTCCAAGGAAAGGACCTTGACTATGGCATCAGATAAAGGTTGAAGAGAGCCTCCAAGATATAGATTTATTGGTTAAGGGCAGGAGGAGGCAGGGGACAGTAGGTGGGACTCATTAATCAAAATTGGCACAGATATAACTTCCAACAGATCCAGCATCATCCCTGTAAACATGTTTAAAATCTTACTGTTGTCCAAGTGATTTGCTTTGATAATTTTTTCAGAATAATCTGAGACGCTGGAACATTCAATCTGCAGGAAATAAAAACATTTGTTACGGGTACAAAATATCTTACTGAGCCATTGGGCAGAGGGAGGAGGCAGAGACCTTGGCCAGAAAGGAATATAACTTATCATTAAATATCTGGTTACAAATACATGTAATAAACTGGTAAAAATAGTCCGTTTTTTGTTTTAAGGGTGGATAATTATTAGAGTTAAACTGATAGTGTGCTTGTGAAGGTTCTCATTCATCCAGGTCATGGTATATCTGTTGTATTCAATTAGATCAACTGGACTTGAAATGTAGTTCTTGAAGACGTTTCACTAATAGAGGTGGGGGGGTTCGACACCAACTGTCTGCCATGTACAATGCTGTTTTGACACCTTACTCTGGGCGTTCCTATAACACCTCTTAGCCACTATCCAATCACGCCCTTAACACTTGGCTGTGATATGCTAATTGGGATTTTCCAGGGTACATAATTGCCACAGTTTCTTGTACAAGTCATTCTGAATTGAGAAAGCCAGTCGGATGACTAGCGAAACGTCTTCAAGAACTACATTTCAAGTCCAGTTGATCTAATTGAATACAACAGATAAACTGATAGTGATTTCCTTTTCATTTTCTATGTTAATCTGAATCGATATTTTACAGGAAGATAAAAGTTAGCATTTTTATTGTTGTATATTACCAATAAAATAAAATTGCTACAATTTAAAAAAAAAAAAAAAAAAAAGACTTTTATAGGTACAAAGCTGTGTTTATTATTTAAAGGACATGTCCACCCTCAGAACAAAAATCTATTTGCCGGCTCACTTGCTGTGGAGAAAGATAAGTATAATGGCCTGCAGGGACCGTGGGTAGGTAAGTAACTATAACAATCTCGGGGCTTGGAGGGGTGGGGAAGGTAAGTATAGATTTTTGTTCTGGGGGTGTCATTTGAATCAGCAGCTTAGTCAGTTGTGTAAGATTGTTACTGATGATAAATTGATAAGTAGTAATTTTTTGAATTAAACACAACTCATGTTATCCCACATCAACCACCCCAAGGACAAGTTTGAGGTCATTTTCTTACCCCGTACACTTTTCTAGCACCGGCCTTAGCTGCAAACATAGAGAGAATCCCAGTGCCACTTCCCACATCCAGGACAACTTTATCTTTGAAGACGTGTTTATTGTGATACATGGAGTTTCTGTACGTTAGCGTACGCACCTCATCCTTCAGCATTTCCTGGGTGTATAATAAGGGAAGAGAAAATAACATTCTCCTGTATATTGACTTACACAGTGAAAAAGCTTTAAACAGATTTTGAGAAATTGGATGGACACAAAATTTATTAGACACAAATATGAACAATATGGAAATGGGAAATGTCAACCAACAGGGATTAATGCAAGAGAATATACATGGCCTCAGGGTATTAGTAAGCCATTGGCTATTCTGCCTTGGTCAGCTGGTATCCACTGGGTACTGGAAGGGGAAAGGGCAGATTACAAGGAACATAAACAAAAAAGGTACTAGAGGAAAAAGCTGGATTTAAAGTAATAACACACTGAAAGGAGAATAATATATAATAACAATAATATACAATTCTCTATTAACTGCTTTCTAGCAGTAACCAACATATTTCAAACTCCTCCCCCTCCTTCATTTACATATGTTTTCCAATGTCATAGATGGGAGAATTGTCAGTGACAATGATTGTGGGAGGAGCCAGAAAGCAGTTAGTTACTGCACAAGTAGATTTCTCCTTTTAAAGACTAGGAGAATCAAAGAAGGAAGGCCTGTTTCTTGCTCTAAGAACTACCCAATAACTGTTATATATATTACAGATATTTATTAAAGGGCATGTCCACACCCCAAAAACTTTTTATATTTTGTTTTTAACTTTCTAAAATGCTGCTAATAGTACTTACCAGCCTTCGTTCCAATGGTGTGCTTCGGCTTGCTTAAAAGGGGCCAGACCGGCAGCGGCTCCTGTGATTGGCTGAGACACAATGTCTCAGTAAAGCCAAAAGGTGCAAAATTTTGCCTGTGTTCTTAGGTTGGGTACACAACATACAATATTTCCGTCCGTCTGACCGACCAATATTACCATGGTGTGGGTAATATTCGGGTATGTTGGCAAATCATGGGCAAATCGTTTGAATCACGAACTGATGGCCGTGGCTACTTTCCCCATGGCCGGCAGTGATTTGTCCAGGCCGATTACTCGCTAGTGATGACATAGTCGGGACAAGTCTCGTCCTGTGTGTACCCAGCCTTCCCCAGTATCAACCAATTCAATTTGATAATGTGTTTTCTAACTAGAGTAGACCACTAAAAATTAACCATGCGATTGGTTGAGGCAAATTATCAGCACTGCCCCTCTGATTGAATAAGCCTGTATAGTGTTATTGCAACTAAAGCGTGTAGACATATAAATTAAATGCTTTAAACATATCTGGTATGGATATGGTTAATTGAATATATTTTATATAATAAATGGCCTTTCTGAGTTATAATTACGATGCCACTATTTTACTACTAAGTTTCATTACCATACATTTCTTAGGGCTACGGCATGTGATAGATTTCTGAGTCCCTAACACTCTGACTGTAATTTCTCAATATGCTTCATTGTGTTTGTGACCTTTAAAATGATTGATATTGGATAAGGCAATCAAGACATGCTCAATACTTAAACATATTCCAAAATTCCAATTGCTAAAACTGCAGCTAACATGGATTAGTGATAACTAGTCATGGCCCAGTTCGCGGGCCATGACTCATTCAAGTAAGTGACTGACCCGAGTATAAGTCGAGGTTCAGTTTTCAGGATGTTTTTACAGCCTGAAAACCTCAACTTATGCTCGACTATATACGGTGATACCATTCTTTGGTACAGTGGCGTAACTAGGAATAATTGGGGCCCCCAGCAAAACTGTGATGGGGCCCCAATCCATGCTTCATCCCCAGTGGTTTTCTGGGAAGAGGCTATATCTGTCATAGGAAAAATATAATAAGATGGGCCCCCCTTGGCTTTCAGGTGCGCCTGTTCCCCTGGAAGTTATGCCACTGCTTTGGTAGATTTGGACTGAACCAATTTCGGGCCAAGCATGGGTTGTTGGACAGGTCACCATTAGCTTTAAAATACATTGGTGTGCAGCGTTCCTAGTCCTGACTCATTAAGGGGTCCAAGACAGTGAAAACTATGTACACTACAGCCTCAAAGCCACCAAATATCTGAGCTTCATAATAAGGGATAAATAGTTCACGCCCTTGAGGAGCATCAGAGATCATGTCACACACCTGGATCATTCTGAAGCTCTGAACCCTAAATAATCTTATCCATCTTCTACATATTAGAGAAAGGAGAATTTAACTCATGCCTTTCTGACTCCTCCCACAGTCATTGTCTCTGACTATTCTACCATTGCTGGCATTGGAGAACATATGTTAATGAAGGAGGTGCAAGAAAGCATTAAGTTACTGTATAAATATAATCCTTTTTAATTCCATAGTGCATATATATTTATATATTTCTTATTCCCTACAATGGGGCTCTTCTCTTAAGATAGATGGGTGCTACCATATTCCTTTATATACCAGATTAAACTGAAATGTCCTCTCATTCATGAATCGGTCCACTATTGACTAAATCCTATTTTGTTGCCTGCATTTTGTCCATGCGCCCTCAAGCTCCTTGTTTTCCATCACTGGCTTCTTGCAAGTATCCGTCAGATCTGCTCTAGGTAAATCATAACAGTTTTCAACCATCTGAGCTGACAGGAAGTGCTTGGGGGGCTTTTGTGTATTTCTGCCACAGATGGAGCCCCGCAGGTGGCCTATCACTATACACTGTTACGTTCAGTATCTGTCAGAGATACCTGTCATACACATTTCCATATCCCTCCCGCTGCTTATTTCTTGTTCGGTAACAGAAGCTACAAGATCTGCCATGGAGTATTTATAGAACTAAGGTCAGGGATTTCCACTCCAGCAAGTCTGGGATTTCTTATCTCTCTGTCTCAGTAGAATAGACATGGTAATAGAAGAAAGAGAGCAGATTTTTAGAATATGTTGTGCTTCGATCTTCAATGTGCCTTGCTAGTATGCTTAACCATAACTTAATATAGGTCATTATTGTAGTCACAATGTTTGTAGAGAGTATTAGTGTGCATGACCTTACACCTGGTTAGTTTGTAAAATCACAAAATATTAAAAGGGAAAGTATTCTTGTGCATTTATTAGCTGCTCTCTGGCTCCTCCCACAGTCAGTGTCCCTGACATTCCTGTCTGACAAAGGTGGGCATATGTTAATGAAGGTCAGTCTAGCAAGCAATCAATTCCTGCATAATGTCCTTTTATTTCATATGGACAACATCCTATACAATACACCCTACAAACATTTACCATATAAAACCTTTCATGCAATCTGCCAGCCCCCACCCCCACTACACTGTAACTCTCATGTTACAACATAAACACTTAAACCGTAAGTTCTAATAGACACAGTTGTGTAAACGTTCCACTAGTTGTATACAAATGTATGGATGACACTTATAAAGCATCCAATAAAGCAGTTTATGTGTGTGTGGTGAAACACACATCTTTTAAGGGTAAGTTCAGAGTAAAATAATAATTTTGAACACATAATTAGATATCTACATATTCTGTTCATATTTGAAATTTTCTTTGCTATGCTTTGCTTGTGGTCCGTAGTGACTAGTGAGCTGCCATTTCAGGTTCTGCAACTGCCCTTCTTCTCAAGATGCACCACTTCCTTGAAATGATCCTAATAGCAATCTTTACTGATTGGCTGTTGGGTAGAATAAAATATGCTCAGATCTCTACTGAGCAACTGGATCAACCCAGTGGCTGACTGCAAGACCAGGGACATGCTCAAAGGAATCACTAGATCAGCATATTAAATTTGGTGGAATGAGAGAAATATACATTTTCTGCACTAAACATTCACTGGCCTTGAAATATGGACCCTTCCCTTCGATCTTTCCAAATGTCAGTTTAGTTCTAATCTAGGAATAAATTATCCAAAATCTGTAAAAGATTAAAATGTCAAAACCTTCCAGAGCCTTTTACTAATCTCCTATACCAAGGATCCACTTTTGTAACAGTACTTAAGGTTCATACATATGTGCGATCGCGGGTGCCAAACTGTGACGCACAATGTGTATGAACGGGCATTTTGGGTGATAATCGTGCCGTGTATGGGCTTGTTGGAAGATCCGCTCGGCTGTATCGGCTGAGAAAGTGCCTATACACGGCACGATTATCGCCCGAAAAGGCCGTTCATACACATCGTGCATTGTTGATTTAAGTGCCTCTTTGCACATGTATTGTTTTACTTCAATCTATTTCATTTGTTCCGACATATTTTGACCTTCTTTTTCTTTTGTTAAAACTTGTTTTGAGGGTCGATTTTCCATGTTTCGGCAGTTATACTTTTACCGTTAATTAGTAGTTATTTTTTGAAATGAAAATATAATTCAGCGGGGCCCTTGTGTTTTTTTTTAATTGTCTGTCTACTTTGGTGTGCTAATTAATTTTTTAATTTCCGGGAAGATAAAAAGAATTCTTTGCAAATTACCAGATCATTACGGTGTCTGAAAATAACTCAAAATAACTCTCACTGGCAAAACAGTATTATAATGTAATTAGACACACTTCTGTAATACTTACCTTGCATTCTGTATAGAGATATTACCCTCATGGATTCTTCCCCATTACAAAATCTAATCCTATGTCTAGTTAACTTGGGTCAGTGTCCTGTACAAGGGTTTGGATCTCATTCAAATATATATTGGTTATTTATATAATAAAATAGGAGTACCAGCTAGTGTAAGTTAGTTTATAACTTTATATATTTTGTCTTGTTCCTAAACTTTATATACATTTATTTACTTTATATTTTTATTTATGGCCATTTAGATGTCAATTGTGACAAATTACCGTACCCACATTCAAATACATATTTCCTATATCAAAAGTAATATTTTATACCCCACCCCCACCCCACCTCATTGGTAGCCCCTGAAAACTCAATGCAAACGACATAGTTTCGTTCTGTTTTCAGATTCCCAGATCTTGGGAAAATACAGAAGGTCCGAAGATCCGAAAACGCAATGAATTTTCAAAGAGTTACGAATTTTCGAAAATATCTTTGAACGTTCGAAAATCCTCAAAAATACCATCGGAGAAAACTTTCGAGTTTTCGATCGTATTTTCGAAGCTATTTTCGAAAATGATCGAAAATAGCTCCGTACATTCGAAAATTGGTTCTGAAGTCCCGAAATCCGGAGGATCCATCTGAATCCAGATTTCGTAACCGAGGGGTTCTGTGTCGGCCTAAACACAGGCTCAGGCTTCAGGCCTTGTCTGCCAAATATGACCTGCGTACTTAGCTTTAAGATCAGTGTATATAGTTCATACAGTCTTAGGGCTTTATTGATATTAACTTTGTCTATTTGTTTCTGTACCATACCTCATATCCTTTGTCAGCCATCTTTTATAACATTCCTACTATTACAGTTTCTAGGTTTCTCTATGGTGTATGCAGAGGAAAATAAAGATTTAGTAAGTTAGCATACTTACAATCCTCTATAACCATCTTAGTCCTACTATTTAATGGTCCAACATTCTCGGTCCTTATCTTTTTACTATTGATATAGGGTTGGACTTGCTTTATTCAGCCAACCATATTTCACTTTCTTTTTCCGCTAGCTTAATTGCTTTCTTGCTCTCCTATTACAGCTTCATGAAGGTTAGTTCTGTTTTCTCTGATATAAGGATTCTAAATGCCCCTTGTGTTCCATTTTGCAATGTTTTTTTTTTTACTATTCTCCCGTTTGCTGCCTGGACCGAACTTTGCTACGTTTTGACTCTGATTTTCCTGACCCCTTTGTACCACGCTCTGTTTGAACTCAGGTTTTGCACTTGCCTAGTTTTGACTGTGCTCTCTCTGACTGTCTACTACATTGCTGTCCAGCCTGAATGTTACTTGAC
Source organism: Hymenochirus boettgeri (assembly GCA_019447015.1). NCBI lineage: Eukaryota > Metazoa > Chordata > Amphibia > Anura > Pipidae > Hymenochirus > Hymenochirus boettgeri. The sequence goes on along the minus strand of CM033471.1, from coordinate 25,984,991 downwards.
TGCTTTCAACCTTCATTCTTCCTTTTCCTCCTTGGTGTCTCTGGTCTTCATATTTCTGACTTTGGTCTCCACTGTTATACCCTCTCCTATTATCCCATCTATTGTATATTATTCCTCCAGTATCCAGTTATCCTGTTGCACCAGACTATCCAGGCGTCCAAAGACCTGGGGGCAACAGTGCTTGTCTAGGTTCTGATTGCCTGGCAATAAACGAAGGATTGACTATAGGCGAAGACAATGGTGAATATTGGGGAATCTGCATGGAAGGAAAGCTTAAAATTTAATGGTAACCCTCCATGCTCCTTACTTTCCAGGTTCCCGTGATGAAGTAATTCCTGCTAAGATGTATTATTAACCAGATATTTAAGTATAATTTTTGCCTCCAAGCTGGCTCCTCCCTCCATGTAGTCAACTGCTGACATCACAACCAATGATTCCCCTGCTGCCTCCACTGCACATGCTCAAGCTTATAAAAAATATTTTTAATCAGAGGGAGGAGGCAGATACCTTTGCCAGAACGGAAGAGAACTTTTATCTGGTTATAAATCGAGATGTTTGGAACTGTTGAGTTTCCTTCCGTTTTAGAATTTTCAAAATTTTTCGGAAATATCGAAAATTCGAAAACGGAAGAAAAAAATCCTAACGTTTCTGTCCATCTTGAGGGACAAATAGTAATAGCAGGTTACTGTAAATGGCACAGAGACCTGGGGAATGGTCTGGGGAACCCGGAAATAGAACCAAAACTTATTTTAAAACTATCTTTCCTCACGTTCAGGCTGTTTTCCAGCTTCCGCATTCTATTTACCAAATTCTAGTTACCAAAATCGATCATTACTTTCGAGGATTCCATTTTTGAATCTAATTCGTCTACTTTTGATTTTCGATAAAAAAAAAATCGAAAACTCCGGGTTCTGTGAAATCCGGGAGTTCCGAAAGTTTCGTCAGGACTTCAAAACCCTTAGATTCGATTCGAAACCACATTACAGCAGCAGCATCATCAGGTCCCCTGCACTTCCTGCTTCCTGCTCTGAAACTGTCAGTCAATCTGTCCTGTGTCTTCTCCTCCCCTTTGCAACCCCCCTGGTCCCTCCCACTCATGTACCCCATGGTCCCTCCAGTTGCAGGCTCCAACCTTAAACTTGGAGGCAGACCCCAAGTGCTGGTGATGTCACAGCTCACAATGGTAGCAGGAAAAAACACCCTTTATACTGCTGTAACTATGGATAGATTGCAACTAGATGTAACATAGTAACATAGACATACGTCCATCCAAATCATGTATGATCCTAGAGTCATTTTAAAGGTAAGGGTGCGCTCTTTTTAATAAAGGCCACTTGTATTGAGACAGTTCCCCTTTTAAAAAAAATAATAGACCATACGAGCCCAGGAGTCACCTTATTCTACCTTCTAGCTACTACTACCTGCTGTCTAGTGCTGTTAGTACAATACAAAGACATTTCTGATTGGTCGCTTTGGGTCATTGGGATTGATAGAATCTTTGTTCTACTGCAATAACTTTAAAAGCATTTCCCGTAAAGATTCCATGCAAGGGGGCCAAGCTGGTAGATATATATGAATAATATTACATTTACTGCATTTACAATGGAAGACAGACATGCCATTGTTTCAATAAAGTAATGAAGTTATTCAATTAAGGACGAACATGAATCAAAAACAGATGGAATAGTATTAGCAGAATGGCCCACTGCATTTCGCTTACTTAAAGGACATGTCCACCCCTTTTAACATTTTGTAATAGGTCTCCCTCCCCCAGCCCCAACCACTATAATAGATTTTCCAGAAAGTCCCCCGATCATTACTTACCTTCCCTCTTTCCTCTATTGTACTGCCCAGCCCTCTGCTTGCATGAAACTGCAAGAAGGGGGCCGGACCGGCAGCCGCATCCGTGATTGATTGAGAGGCAGCCAATCACAGATGCGGCTGCCGGCTGCACAAAACACCGGGGGAGAGGGAAGGTAAGTAAAGAATCTCTGGAAAATCTATTATAGTGGTTGGGGCTGAGGGAGGGAGAGCAATTATATAACAAAGGGTTTTTACACTTGGGGGAGTGAAAGGTAAACGCGAGGGAGAGTGAGGGAGGGGGAGGAGGGCTGCTCTGAGCAAGCCAAAAACCTCTAAGCCTCCGAGGCGGAAACATTTTCACTCCCTGCAGTGCTCCTGATGGGCAGTTTTTTTGACTTTCGAGGGACATTACAGGAGAACCATTTGGAGCTGGGATGTAAGGTAAGGATTTTATTACACTACACAGTGGGGCCAGTAGTAGTTAAATTATAGTTTTGGGGGTGGACATGCCCTTTAATTGTTAGCCTAGGAATGTGCACTATTGATTGATACACATTGTTCTAGCTTTAAAGCCTGATAGATTTGTTACATTCTTTTCTATTGAATTTCCACCAACTTTTAGAGCTTGAATAGTGTCGGACACCCAGTATACTGAAACCTCAGGAACACCTATTAGTTCGAACACAGATGTTGGCGTGAGCAGTGATATCATTGTTTATGAAGGACATTATATCCTGATAATTACAGTTTTGACTTCCCTTTAACTTGTCTATTAACACCACCCAGGATTTAAACCTAAAACACTTGGTTCTCATACCTGGTTTATGGTACCTTTAATCGTAGGGAATCGGAAATTAAAGTTTAAATTGCTGGACAATTGCTTTTCCTCCCCAATCAGCCTGGGGCCTGACCAATGGAAACACTCGCCCTGAAAGAAGTATGTCTTCCCATTGGACAGATCGTGGACTAACGCGAGAATGGACCTAGAAAAATTCAGTTATTGGAATTTATAAAGGACAACTACACTTTAAAAATGTACTTTTTAAAAAGTACCTGGGGCTGGGAGATAGGATCGATTATTTCAACCTCTTAATATCATTTTGTTGAGGAGTGCCAATATGTGTAGTTTACATCTGCCATGTTAGTGTCCTGGACTTTGCTGTATTAAAGATAGTGCTGAAGCACTGAGGAAGCCTGGCAGAAGCAGTTCTCTTTGTCCTGGCTCTCTTCTCAGAAATGATATTGGGAGGTAGAAATTACCAATCCTACCTCCCTGCCCAAGGTAACTGTGTCCTTTAAGTACTAAGAGGTTAAGGTCTTCACCCTGGTTGGGGGGTTGGTTGGTCATTATATTTGTCCTTTAATAACTAGTAAATTATATCCTTATACATCCTCAGCTACGACTCACTAATATTTGAATTTTAAATGAAATACTGCACCTCTACAAGGACAATCCCCTTGAAGTTCCGTTACCTCTATAATGATATAACTTGCGTTCACATACATCTACATACTATATATAAATTCAGTTCTATGAGAATGCTTCCCTGTACTTAGCTTTCAAATGTTGTATTACCATGTCATTTATATAAACATATGGGCCTAGGACGTTCTGCAAAATAGTCAAATTTATTTGTTTATCTCTCTTATTTAACAGAAAGTTGGTGCTGCCTTATTGATTCTACTGTCAATGGCAATGCTTCCAATCCTTGATTTTAAACCTTTAAACTTTTTCCTAACAAATGTAATGCATCCTATGGTCCAAGACAAAGGTCCTCTTTGTCCTAAATACAGAGTCCAGTTCTTGCTCTGCTCTAACATTTCAAAGGGGAACTGCCATATTGCTTGTCCCCACAGATATCTGTAGAAGCTAGGGTTTGTACATTAGACTTCCAAAGCACAAAGGGAGAGCGCCATTTAATTAAATGTCTGTCTTTCTATATCTAAGGACACAATGGACACAATGAAACTTCCATTATGCTTTAAATACATTGATGTCACATTGTGTGTGGTCCGACTCCTGGTTAAGGGTCCAGTCATTCATAGGAATCTAAAGTGCATCTGGATCACAGTCAACATTATTAGACACCGAGGGTTCTCCAGGCAGAGACATGTTATAGACCTTCCTCATTGTCTGTGACGGAACAAGATTATAATGATAAGAGACCAAACCAGCAAGTTCCATTTTTAAAAGTGGATTTTCGAATTTTCGGGAATAATATGAAAGTTCCAATTGAATTAGTGAAAACGCAATATTAAGTTAGTGGAAATGGTTCAGGGACCCCGGGAAATGGTCTGGGAAACACGTAAATAGAACCAAAACTTGTTAACAAAAAAAACAACTTTCATTTAGTGCGAGCTGTTTTCGAATATTGGAAATGGAGGGCTCACGTTATTCCTCCCATATTCGAAATCGCGGGTTCAGGTATTTGACATTTCTCAAAATCGGCCTGTTTATGTTTGATAATTATAGAGAATTCTAAAATTATCTAATTATCGAAAATTCGAGACCTCATCCCAATTAGTCCAATTTCAGAACAATCAGTTTTACGAAAACGAATATTAGAGAATCGATAATCCCTTCAGAAAAAAACCCTAAAATTTCTTTCAAAAATACACAAAATTCTATTGAAAATTCCTATAGAATCGGATATTTGGAACATTAAAAATCTTGCCAGCTTTGTTCATTTCTAAAAGTGATATCGTCATTCCCCTAACGTACATATGAGAGTAATATACTTCATGAGCTCTGTAATTCTACAGCACAGACTGTTAAGCACTGTTCTATCTATAAGCCTCTCGCCCAACCAGGTAGTAAGTTGGGTAGTGGCCCATATGAGTGCGAAGTTCCCAGAAAACACAGGGAAGTAGAGGGGAATGGGATACCATTGCCATACAACACGATTTGGGGCATTGCATTATTTATCAGCCCTACATTACCTTGATAAATGTTCTGGGTCTGTTGTACAGGCTCAGAGTTTTTAAACTGCCAATTCATGTGGAATTATTACTGAACAGAGAAGACGACTTGGCAGGTATATTTGCCGAGAATCACACCATTAATGCATCGAAATTACATTTTATAGCACTGATGGGTTTATTTCATGTTACTGATGGGTGCAGCCACATTTATTTTACCAGTGGTAGACATTTACGTGGTCCAGCACAATACAAGAAGTGAAGTAAACTCTGTGACATCACAGAAAAACTATGTGACATCACACCAAATAAATAACCCCCACCCAAGCAAAACTACTGTATAATGGGGGCCCCTCCCTGCGTGATCTACAGCAGTTCTCTGGGGGAAGCGTAATGTCTTTTGTGGGAAGTAAGAAGTTGTGGGCCCTCCTGCTCCTGCAGTGGTGACTCGTTTGGCCTCTACATCAAAAACAGTTAAAATGAAAAGTACATGGGGCAGGGAGGTAAGATTGGTACATTCTACCTCCCAATCATTTCTTTGAGGAACAGCAACACGAAGTAAACTGGTTCTGCCAGGCTTCAGCAGGAAGTAGGGATGGCCGGTTCGCGGATCTGAACCCGGATCCACCGCGGATTTATCCCGTTCGCGAACGGCGGATTTTTCCGGATTTTCCGCCTTCCGAACTTCCGAACCGCGGATTTCTCGTATTTTCGAAAATTTTCGAAATTACGAGGATTTCTCGTATTTTCGAAAATACGTATTTTTGAAAATTTTCGAAATTACGAGGATTACTCGTATTTTGGAAAATTTTCGAAAATACGAGAAATCTCGTAATTTCGAGGATATTTTTCATTTTAATGGGTCCGCTCGCGGATTTTCGAATTTTCTAATTTTTTCGAAAATTCACGGATCCTTGAGCGGACCGGATTTTGCGAAGTTCGGACATCTCTAGCAGGAAGGTCCAGGACACTAACCTGGCAGATGAAAACTGTATGTGCTGTAGATCCTCAACCAAACAATATTGGGAGGTAGGAATAATTAATATTACTTTCTTGTCCCAGGTACTTTTCATTTCTAAAAAGTGAATTTTTACTGTTAAGTTGTCCTTTAATTTAGTGCATCACATCAAGGGGATTGCCACTTCTGGCCAGGCAACGCACATTTCTGCCCCAGCTGTAGCTTCAAAAACACTGCACGCCGTGTGAGGCACTGAGCAAGATACAAGATGTCATGGAAAATCTAATATCCAAAGAGAGAGGGGAAAATACAAGAGATCTTTTCCATCAGATCCACAAGACACCATTTTATAGGACGTCTTACCTCGTGAATTCCAAAATGGGCATAGGAATCGAAATAATAATCCCTGGAAGTCATTTCTTCTGGGTTTAATAGTTTTGCCATCTTCCCTCTGCCAGGACAGCTGGGCTGTATGGGTTTATGGATGACATGTTGAACAGACTGAATGGGCTTTGGAACCACTGCAGGCTGGACAGGCTGGGAAGATCCACCACAGACCTAGAGGAAGAAACAAAAGTTGTCACTGACAGTCCAATTAAAGAAAATATCAAAACCATTGTCCTAGTTCAGTGTCCTAGATATAAGCTTATTGAGTGATTCTGGCTGGGTAGCTTGAATGGGCAGCCCTTAGTTCAGATGGCTCTCAGTTTAGTTCTCAGTATTTGACTATCTGTATCTAAGATAAAAGAATTCCAGCAATAGTTTGATTTGTTATCCCAACTAACTACTTGACAGGAGTAACAGAGCTATCGATGTATTGAAATATCTGGTTCCAATATTTCACCAGACATAATCTCCAGTAATAGAGCATAGAGAGATGATTGCAAACCAGTCTAGAGAGCAACATGGTAATTAAAGGGATATCAGAAACACATGCAGCAAAGCTGAGTCTGAATAATTGCAGTGTAAAAGCCACCAGTCCTAGGGATGACCGGTTCGCGGATCCGAACCCGGATCCGCCGCGGATTTATTCCGTTCGCGAACGACGGATTTTTCCGGATTTTCCGCCTTCCGAACTTCCGATTCGCGGATTTTTCGTATTTTCGAAAATTTTCGAAATTACGAGTTTTCACGTTTTTTTGGGAATTTTCGAAAATACAAGGATTTCTCTTAATTCCATACATATGTAAAAATTTTCGAAATTACGAGGATTACTTGTATTTTCGAAAAATACATATTTTCGAAAATACATGAAAACTCGTAATTTCGAAAATTCACGAAAATACGTGAAACGGACCGGATTTTGCGAAGTTCGGACATCTCTGACCAGTCCTTCATTCACCAGATAATCTGGTATCTCTCTGTAAATGTGTATGTATATATATATATATATAGTAAGACAAATCTGAGCCACACACCAGTTTTCTGAAGAAAATAAAGTCTTTTACCATTAAACATTGCTGTTATACATGTGAGCATTTATTGATAAAAGCCTTTATGTTCTTCAGAAAACTGGTGTGCGGCTCAAGTTTGTGTGTTGGGACACTGGGTGTCCCTTTAAGAGATTCACGCCCATGCCTTTACAGGAACATGATTATAGGGGTCATATTTATAAAGACATGGCTGCGCTTTTTAATACATTTACAGCTGCCATTGTGATTTACTGATAACGCGTGGTACCATTAATGTGCGATACCGTGCGTTTATAAATATGGCCCTAGTTGCTGCTGCTTTTTTTGTCTTTTAATATTATATATATATATGTGTGCAAAGCGAGGCACTCACGGGTTTGAATAAAAAGTAACTTATTCAATATCTTTAAACATATCGACGCATTTCAGCTCTAAACGAGCTGTCCTAGGATATGCTCGTTTAGAGCTGAAACGCGTCGATAGTTTTAAAGATATTTGAATAAAAGTTACTTTTTATTTCAAACGCGTGAGTGCCTCGCTTTGCTACATATTGCACTTTTTGTATCGAGTGTCACCCGGGCAGGAGATAATTATGGAATGGTGTGCTGGCTTATCCTGCTTCTGATATATATATATATATATATATATATATACCATTAAACTGATTCAATCTGACATCAACATGCTACTTGCACCCAACAATATCAGATCATGTAGTTCTGATGACTATAGAAGTAGGGAATGGGTTAATGTAAAATCCCAGAATCCCAGGTGGGACTTGTAAATCAGTTGTTTGCATGTTTAACTGATTCTGCATGTTTAATTAATAAATGGATAAAGGGCTATTTTAACCATTATGCAAACCCCTTCTGATTGGTGGACATATCTCCATAGACTACAAGCACACTGCCCACTATAGGAGGAGAGAAATCAATTGCTGCACCCATAAGGAACTCAAAAATGAAAATAACTTGATAACTGTTCCCAAAAAATAATGAAAGTATATGGCAAAATTACACAGGGTAGCGCTCCCTACACCACAGCAAAAAATAATTTTGGGGGTGGACATGCCCTTTAAGCTAAAGACTCTGAGACCTCACCCTTAAAGGCTATCGTTAGACTTGTTTTGGCCATGGGTACTTTTTCACCCATTGCCGACTGATGTCTGTCATTCTTTATCCAAATTGGCCCGAAAGTTTGATTGGACGTGTCAGTCTTATTTTGGGCAATGGTGCAATCTTCTATGGATTTGCACGATCAGTGTCTGACTGGCCCACAGGGTGAATTGGGAATAGAAAAATAGAGAAGAAAATAAAGAATCTGCTAAAATTTAAATACAGAAGAAAATGACAGTAAAAAAAATAATTATCAGAAACAATAGGAGTCAGTAGGAGTAAGATATGTAAATGAGTTATAATCAATTAGGTGGATTTTTGATATTTTCTGGACTTTCGATAATTATTGAATGTTCGAACGTTCGAGGCATGCGAATATGCGAGTAAAATGTCTATTATACCTATACATGTGTAAATATCGAATTATCGAATATGCGAGTAAAATGTCTATTATACCTATACACGATTAAATATCGAATTATCGAATATGCGAGTAAAATGTCTATTATACCAATACGCGAGAAAATATCGAATATGCGAGTAAAATGTCTATTATACCTATACGCGAGTAAATATCGAATACGCGAGTAAAAAGTTTATTATACCTATACGTGAGGAAATATTGAATTCTTGAATCCGCAAGTAAAATATCTATTATACCTATACACGAGTAAATATCGAATCCGCGAGTAAAATGTCTATTATACCTATACACAAGTAAATATCGAATCCGCGAGTAAAATGTCTATTATACCTATACACGATTAAATATCGAATCCGCGAGTAAAATGTTTATTATACCTATACGCGAGGAAATATTGAATTCTTGAATCCGCGAGTAAAATCTCTATGTATTTATCCCACTTGTAAGACTTTTTTATTGTATTTTATTACTGTACAGTGCTGCATCATCTAGTGGCACTTTATAAATAAACTATACATACATTCTAACATGAGGTTTGTGTCTTATTTCCCAGTATCACACGGTGAGGTCACTGACCATTATTCTTTACACATGCTCAGTCCAAAGATATTGCAGGAACTTGTTACAATTGTTACAGTAGGTCACACCCACTAGTAGCCTCTAGCCAATCATTTTACAGGACAGAATAGGCAAGGGTGCATGTGACTGAGATCAGGGGTGTGGCCAGTCACTGTACATACACACAGTTATTTCATCCAGTTCTTCAAGTGATAACATTTACTTTAATGCTATTTACTGTATTGCTATTTTACAGTTCATTGGTGTTTTTAGAGGGGATATGTTCGCGTTCTGGAGTGTAAAAATTTGGGGTTAGTTCTCCTTTAAGCAAGAGGGGGGGGAGGAAATATTGAAATTTTAAAGGGCATGTCCACCTATTTTTACAGCTTTTGCTGTAGTGTAGGGCTCCCTCCCCCAGCCCCAATCACCATAGTCTTTTTTGCAGAAACTCCCCCGATCATTACTTACTTTACCTCTCTCCTCCGACGTTCTGTCCCAGCCCTCTGCTTGCATGAAACTGCAAGTAGGGGGCCGGACCGGCAGCTGCGTCCGTGATTGGCTGAGAGGCAGCCAATAACGGACGTGGCTTTTGGCTATCCAGAACGTTGGAGGAGAGAGGTAATGTAAGTAGAGTTTGAGGGAGTTTCTGCAAAAAGGACTATGGCGGCTGGAGCTGGGGGAGGGAGCCCTACACTACAGAAAAGGGGTTACACAGTAGGGGAGGGAGAGGAAAATGGGTGGGAGAGGGAGGGAGGGGAGGACTGCAGTACGCATGGCAAAATTCTCCCGGAGGGGAGACAGGAGGCAGAGTCCTATATTGACTCTGCTATCCTCCTGGCGGTCAGTTTTTCGGACTTTGGAGACACATTACAGGAGAACCATTTGGAGCTGGGATGTAAGGTAAGGATTTTATTACACTACAGAGTGGGGCCAGTAATGGGTTAAATTCTAGTTTTGGGGGCGGACATGCCCTTTAAAAATTAGACATGACACATTAAAGCGGAAGGTTGCAGATGTAGCTCAATTCCAATCACGGTATTAGTAAGAAAATGATCACGTTAACAATTTCACATGATAAGGAGGTGAGAACCAGAAAAAGACTAAATTGATTTGAGATCCATAATGAAATAATTTATCACAACAGGGAGATTTCTCCCAAATCCTCAACATCCGATACAGAATTATAAAGTGCCCCGAACATTGATCTTTCCTATTTAAACAATGTATGTCAGTAGCCAAATAGGGATATTTTCTTTAGAGTGGAGTTAATTGAAATTCAATAGGTGTCTCTAGCAGAGAATAGACATGTGGGTCACGTTCTTGGTGTTCTAAAAATAGGTCCATACGGTACTTCTGATTCTTCCTGCATCCCTGCACCAAGTCTTTTTACAGAGAACGGTCACAGTTATGTTCGGGTCACCATGGTGAAGTGTTAACCCTTTCATTCCCTTGGGGTAATGGTTATGTGGTGTCCTGCCAAACGCAGCAAATTTACATTGAAAATGTGCTGCATTACGGAGACCTGCTAATTTATCAGATGTCTGCAGTCAACTGAGGGCAACTTGGCGTGAAAATGATCAATAAACAGATTACATACTGCTTGTTAAATACGTCCAGGGCTCTCGGTACAGTGAAATGTTCTTTTCTAGATCTTCAGGAAGATTCAAAATGTCTAAACAAGTAAAATCTGAAAGTTATGTAACATCAAGCGAAAATCTGTTTAAATGCAAAAACCAATTTACACAATATAATAGTCATATTGATATTGCAAGATTCCTCCCCCACCCAATGTTAGTTCCCCTGACACTCCTCCTGTCTATAACATGGGCATGCGCAAGGATAGGGAAGAAGGCTGGGAGAGAGAGGGGGGGGGGTTAAATGTATTCAGACTTTATCATTACTGTGTTAACGTATTGTGACCTTATTTGCATAATTTTTTTTTTTATTTGCATAATTTAAACAAAGTTTGTTCTTATCTTGTAACGCACGACAATCAATCATACAATGACACAAACATCTGATTGGGACCCGTGGACCTTTCAAACTTTAGGTTGGCTACACATGGGGCTAGTATTTGTCCTGAACGAGTGTTCGCAGATGACGTGCGTGCAACTGTTAGTACGTGCGACCGATCGGGCGGTCCCATAGGGAACGGCACGTTCATTCGTTATTTACCAACGGACCCAAATCGGACGAACGGGTGACTGAGCTCGGTCTCGGCCGGCCGCCAAACACCATCAGATATTTACGGCTGACTGACCTACCGATTCACTGCACTATAGGTCAGTCGGCTGGAAATATCTGCAGTTGTGTACCCAGCCTTACAGCTAGTGAGTGACAGTGCAAGGACTTACTTACCGGTAGTTGACAAAGATACTATTATTTTAACTTTTCCTTTTTTTATTGTTATTACTTGCAATGTGATACATTCTAAACACTTGTTTTATGTCACACTAAAGCTTTATTACAAGTAGCTGTGCCTGGAGATACTTTTCTGCCCATGAAATAAAGATTTAATACATAGGACAGGTATGACAAATGGCTTTCAACAGCTGAATGGCATCTCTCTAACCTTGACTTTGGAAGGTCGATTGCTTTTTTATCATGTACTGCAGTGTGTGTGTGTGAGTAATCGATGTCTTGTTGCATCCGTACGTGAAAACATTTCAAACCCTAAACAAAAACCACCCTAACAGCCTTTCCATGCAAATGATCGTGTCTACGGAGTATTGACGATGGATTTTCATTCTGTCATTAGGTCTAATGTTTGTTTAGCGATCTGAAACATTCCAACACAGGGAAAGAATTCTGATGAACTGGAAGGCTGTAGCGGAAGCCAGGGAAGGATATTTAAATGTATATTTTCTTTTTATTTATTTAGTTTTCTTCTTGCCACAGTATTTTTGTTCCATTTCTCTCTTGGATTTGTCCCCATTATTATATTCCTTTTTCTTCCTTTTCTCTTGTCCCCATTATTATATTCCTTTTTCTTCCTTTTCTCTTGAACTCCTTGTCATCATCACTGAATTCTGCTCTTCTTTCTTTTTTCCTTAACGGAATAGTTTTTCCAGCTATGCCTTACCTCCTGTTCTTCAATCAATGTTTAGCCAGGAACGAACTTCTGAAAATCTTACCTTTCACGCGATCCAGCTGGGCTGCTCTGACAGTTCCCGACTGCTTCCTGCTTCTGTTACGCTATAACGCGTGAAAGGTAAGATTTTCAGAAGTTCGTTCCTGGCTAAACATTGAATGAAGAACAGGAGGTAAGGCATAGCTCCTTAAAACTCCCAGGCTTCAATCAATGTAGAAAAGGGATAGTTCACAATTGCACTGAACTATTCCTTTAACTTTATTTCATCCAATAACCACCTACAATAGGTAGTAGAGATGTAATGTGGGTTCGAATAGAACCCAGTTTCAAATTGAATCTTAGGGTTTCGAATTCTCGACAAAACTTTCGGAACTCCCAAATTATCCGGAACCCGTTTTTTTCTAATTTTCGATTTTTATCGAAAATCGAAAGTAAACGATTTTCGAAAATCGAAAGTAGATGTTTTTCGAAATTTAAAAGTAGCCTATTTACGAAAATCGAAAGTACATGATTTTAGAAGATAGAAAATCGAAAGTGGATGGTTTTCGAAATTTGAAACGGAACGAAACTCAACAGTTTCAAACATCTCTAATAGGGAGGAAGTTCACCGGAAAATTTTCGATGAAATTTCAGCATAGGGGTATCATAGAAATGGTAGTGAAAAAAAAGAGGCACATATGCAGTGTCAGATTGGACTGTTGGGGGCTTAACAGGAAATCTGATACCAGGGGCCCACCAGGACGAGTTTAAGGGCCCACCTAACATTTCATATCTCTATTATCAATGATTTACATATCTATCTTACTCCTACTGACTCCTGTTGTTTATTATTATACATTTCTAACTGTCCCTTTGGCTCTGTATTTAAATTTTAGCAGTTAACTCTGTTTTCTTGGGTGAATGGGCAGTAAGCCCACCGGGGGTTTCCCTTGTAGCCCTGTGGGCCAGTCCGACACATATGCATATATGAAATTGAAAGAAAATAGCAAGGTATTTGGGTTCGAAAATGGTCCCTCACCTTCTATGTGCTAAAGTGGCGAGTTCGGTTTTAAGATTTTCGAGAGAAAAAAATAGAAAATCCGAAAACGTGTGTAAATAACAATAGTATGTTATTATACATGGCTAAGGGACCTGGCAAATGGTCTGGGGAACACGAACATATAACCAAATATATGTAACAAATACTATCTTTCTTCACACGGATAAAAAAATTTCCAACTAGCCCGATAGGGAAGAATATTATAAGATTGTTGACTGATCGTCCATGCATAGCCCTACAATCGTACAATCCGTGGATCATACGACCATGATCATAGCATGTATGGCCACCATGAGGAAGGGCTAGGCCACACTGGCATGTTTTCTCACATGCTATCAATCACAGTTGCCACATTGCATTTACTAAATTTCTAATTATTTTTGATTGTGATAACTTTCTAATTTTCAGATATTACGAAAATTCAGAGATCAAAACATTCCTTCGGAACTTCTAATTGACAGATCTGATTCGGAACCAAACTTCATCTCTGCTAGACAGCCACTTAAATACAAAAAAAATTTCAGTAATACAATAACATTTTTAAATTTACTGAATTTTTTTTTTCTTAAAATCAAAAGATCGCTACAAAATACTGGTTTCAATGATAACATTTCTTTGTTTGCAGTTTTAAAGACGAAATATTATCAGTTACAGGGCAAAATTTCTTTGATAGTTTCAACTGCAAAACTTTGTTGTTGATCACTTGCAAGATAAAATTACAGCCCATCTCTGATTTCTGGTTTCGATTTAGAACTGCCGATCAAACAGATTTTTCAAAACTCTGAATTTTTCATCTACAATTCGAAAAAAATCAAAACATCATTCAAAACTTCAAAAATTCTATTTGAAAATTTGTACTGAAAATTCGAAAATTGCTATAGAAAATTTTAATATTCTGATTCAATTGGATTTTCGGAACTCGCCAGTTTCGTTCACCTCTAATAAATACTTCTACTTCTTTACATTTCTTTTACTAAAAGATTTAATATATTTAAAATCAAACACTGACTGCTTAGTAGAATTTTTAACAAACCTCTAGAATTAGACACCTTTGAGTCACTGGATTTCTTTTTTTATTCTAGGGTTTTTTCAACATACTGTTAGATGTTCAGGCCCAGTGTTTATAGTCAAATGGAGAGGGTAGCTCGTTAGTGCTTGCTCAGCAGATTTTTATTGGCAGGACGCATTAAGATGTGCTAATTTATCATATGACACGTTATACAGTCCAATCACGTAGTCCACTGCAGTTAATATCCTAATTGCATTTTGCTTTTGCAAAGTTGCATTAAGAATATTTATATTATATATACTGTAACTAGCAAACCCGTAGCACATGCACCTCACGCAAGCACCCACCCCCCTGCGCGTGCCCCCCCCCGCTGCACACATCCTACCATTCGCACCTCCTCCAATCCATCCCACATTGTGATTGAATGACATGACACTCAAGCAAATGCGTCTGGTAGATTCGGACATTGATAGAGTCAACATTTAACCATTTAACCAATTTGATTTCTGGTAACACCAGTATTTTTACCTCCCAGTGTTCCTATGATGTTCCCCATAGTGGCCCATTGGGATATTTCTTCTCTCCCTGAAAAAGATCACACTGAGCATGCTTGTGTCGGTGGTAGAGGAAAAGAGGAGGGGTTAGAAATAACTGGAGGTCCTGACTGACAACTGGTTTAGGAATTGCATAAGATGGGAATGGGTGTATTATGCTGACCAGTAGCTAAACTAGGAATCACAGGACCCCCACAGTAAAATTATGATGGGCCCCTATATGTGCTTCATCCACAGTGGTTTTCTGGGAGGAGGCTATATCTGTCATAGAAAAAATAAGGAGATGGGACCACCTTGGTCCCCGGGACCCCCTGCAGTTGCTCCCCCTGCTCCCCTGGTAATTATGCCCCTGATGCTGGCTGTACACTACTGAGACAGTTGATAGATTAAATGTTCACATATTCCAAAGCTCACACGACATTCATTTTGGATATCACAAGCCCATTGCAAAAAAATTAGCATTAACTTACTAACTACCCATTACTGGGTAATGTATTAGGGCACATGGTCCTGCCTAGATCACTAAAACTAGCAGTTTAAAGGACAATTATCCTCACCTTAAACCACAAAGTCCTTAGGAAAGTAAAGAACACGAATATCAACAGTGAAGGGGAAAAGCAAGATAGGATGAAGAACATGGTCATCCCATATGTAGCAGGGGTCTCCGAGAAATTAAGAAGAATTTTATAAAAAACACCGTATCCCTGTCTGCTTTAAACCGAACAACACGCTGAGGCAGTTAGTACACGCGAAAGACCCAATACCCAAACACAAGAAAAGCGACACCATATACACAGTGCAGTGCAGTGAAGAATGCTCTGATTTGTATATGGGGGAGACCAAACAGCAACTGCATCAACGTATGGCCCAGCACAGAAGAGACAATTCCTTGGGTCAGGACTCAGCCGTGTACCTGCATCTTAAGGATAAAGGACGCACCTTTGAAGATTGTAATGTTAACATATTGGCAAAGGAACGTGACTGGTTCAAGAGAGGTGTCAAGGAGGCCATTTATGTGAAAATGAAATGGGGGGGTTCTGCCATGAACAATGCTGTTTTGACACCTTACCCTGAGTGTTCCTATCCAATCACGCCCTTAACACCTGGCTGTGATATGCTAATTGGGATTTTCCAGGGTACATAATTGCCACAGATTCTTGTACAAGTCATTCTGAATTGAGAGATCCAGTCGGATGACTAGCAAAACGTCTTCAACAACTAAACTTCCAGTCCAGTTGAGTCAATACAACGCCGTTTACTAAAGTTCCTTATAGATAGTTTCAGACATGACGACCATAAATCCTGTTTGACACTTACAAGCTCATGTGAGAACTAAACTGCTGATCCAATCGGAATATGCACAATTCTTATTCTGCTTCAATCCCACAACGCGAAACCTGTAGCAATACATGACAATGCGGACAAGCCTATCAGCTTTGTTTTTATACTTTACTGTGTATTCGCTCAGTCTAATACCATTTATGTTCAGGAGCCATTACTGTGTTCATTTAGCAATGTGTCAAGTTCACAAGATGAATACCCTATCCTGGATAGACCGCAGGCAGGGAATGCCTGGATAGACCGCAGGCAGGGAATGCTGGGAGTTGTCATATTCAAACATCTGGAGGGCCTCAATTTTGACATCCCCGCACTAGAGAATGCAGAGAAAAACTGATATCCATTGAGAACAAGGGCCAAAAAATATCCCTTTAAGGGCACGGCTACACTGCAACAAAAACGCACACGGAATCGCATGCGATATCATGTGCAATTTTGCTGCATTTGCGCATGCGTTTTTTCATTAAGTATTGGAAAACGCATGCGATTTAAAATGCGGAACGCAAATCGCAACGAACCCGGTGCGTTGGCGCGTTTTTAATGATCTGAAAAAAATGCAAACGCACAAAAAACGCAGCAGTGTGGCCTAGCAATTTATAGGTAGGATTTTTTTTTTGTCATAATTAATGATGGACCTGAACTTGAACCTGAGTTCGGGTCGAACTAAACTACTTTTAGATTGTATGAACTCGAACTATCTGAATTCTCTAATCGGTAACCCTCAAATGTATCGTTCGATTTCGGTAACCCTCAAATGTATCGTTCGATTTCAGTAACCCTCAAATGTATCGTTTGATTTCGGTAACCCTGAACTGTTATCGTTGATTTCGGTAACCCTGAAATGTATAGTTCTGATTTCGGTAACCTGAAATGTTCGTTGTTCAGTAAACCCTCAAAAGTACTTCGATTTCGGTAACCCTCAAATGTTCGTTCGATTTCAGTAACCCTCAAATGTATCGTCGATTTCATAACCCTCAAATGTATCGTTCGATTCAGTAACCCTCAAATGTATCGTGTCGATTTCGGTAACCCTGAAAGTATCGTTCGATTTCGGTAACCTCAATGTATAGTTCGATTTCGGTAACCCTCAAATGTATCGTTCGATTTCAGTAACCCCTCAATGTATCGTTTGATTTCGGTAACCCTCAAAGTACGTTCGATTTCAGTAACCCTCAAATGTATCGTTCGATTTCAGTAACCCTCAAATGTATCGTCGATTTCGGTAATCCTAGAATGATCCATTCAGTAACCTGAATGTATCGTTCGATTTCAGTAACCCTGAATGTATCGTTCGATTTCAGTAACCCTCAAATGTACGTTTGATTTCAGTAACTCAAATGTATCGTTTGATTTCGGTAAAACTGAAAATGTATCGTTCGATTTCGGTAACCCTGAAATGTGATGCGATTTCGGTAACCTGAAATGTATCGTCGATTTCAGTAACCTCAAATGTATCGTTCGATTTCGGTAACCCTCAAATGTATCGTTCGATTTCAGTAACCCTCAAATGTATCGTTCGATTCAGAACCCTCAAAATGTATGTTCGATTTCGTAACCACTCAAATGTATCGTTCGATTTCAGTAACCCTCAAAGGTTTCGTCGATTTCGGGTAACCCTCAAATGTATCGTTCGATTTCAGTAACCCTCAAATGTATCGTTCGATTTCGGTAACCTGAAATGTATCGTTCGATTTCGGTAACCCTCAAATGTATAGTTCGATTTGGTAACCCTCAAAGTATCGTTCGATTTCAGTAACCCTCCAATGTATCGTTTGATTTCGGTAACCCTCAAATGTATCGTTTCGATTTCAGTAACCCTCAAATGTATCGTTCGATTTCAGTAACCCTCAATGACGTTTGATTTCAGTACCTCAAATGTATCATTTGATTTCGGTAACCTGAAATGTATCGTTCGATTTCGGTAACCCTGAAAATGTTACGTTCGATTTCGGTAACCCTCAAATGTATCGTTCGATTGCGTAAACCCTCAAATGTATCGTTCGATTTCAGTAACCCTCAAATGTATCGTTTGATTTCGGTAACCCTCAAATGTATCGTTCATTTCGGTAACCCTGAAATGTATCGTTCGATTTCGGTACCCTCAAATGTATCGTCGATTTCGGTAACCCTCAAATGTATTGCTTGTGAAGGTTCTCATTCATCCAGGTCACAGTAGTATCTGTAATATTCATCATCAGGTCATGGTAATCTGTAATATTCATTCATCCAGGTCATGGTATATCTGTAATATCATTATCAGCGTACGGTATATTGTCAATTCATCTCAGGTCATGGTATATCTGTAATATTCATCATCCAGGTCACGGTATATCTGTAGTATTCATTCATCCATGTCATGGTATATCTGTAAATATCATCCATTAAGGTTATGGATATCTGTAATATTCATATCAAGGTCATGGTATATCTGTAAATTCATTCATCCAGGTCATGGTATATCTGTAATATATCACCAGGTCATGGTATATCTGTAATATCATTCATCCAGGTCATGGTATATCTGTAATATTCATTCACCCAGGTCATGGTATATCTGTAATATTCATCCATCCAGGTTATGGATATCTGTAATATTCATCTATCAGGTCATGGTATATCTGTGAATATTATTATCCAGGTCATGGTATATCTGTAATATTCATTCACCCAGGTCATGGTAATCGTGTAATATTCATTATCCAGGTCATGCTATATCTGAATATTCATTCATCCAGGTCACGGTATATCTTAAATTCATTTATCCAGGTCACGGTATATCAGTAAATTCATTATTAGGTCACGGTATATCTGTAATTATCATTCATCCAGGTCATGGTATTCTGTAATTTCATCCATCAGGTAATGGTATCTGTAATATTCATCATCCAGGTCATGGTATATCTGTAATATTCCCATCCAGGTCACGGTATATCTGTAATATTCTTCATCCAGGTCACGGTATATCTGTAAATCATTCATCCATCCCAAGTCACGGTATATCTGTAATATTCATCCATCCAGGTCATGGTATATCGAATATTCATCATCCAGGTAACGGTAATCTGTATATTCATTCATCCAGGCATGTATATCTGTAATATTCATTCATCCAGGTCATGGTGTATCTGTAATATTCATTCATCCAGGTCACGGTATATCTGTTAATTCATCCATCCAGTCATGGTATATCTGTAATATTCATCCATCCAAGTCACGGTATATCTGTAATATTCATCCATCAGGTAATGATATATCTGTAATATTCATCCATCCAGGTTACTGGTCTATCTGTAATATTCATTCATCCAGGTCATGGTATCTGTAATATTCATCATCCAGTCATGGTTATCTGTAATATTCATTCTCAGGTCATGGTATATCTGTAATATTCATTCATCCAGGTCATGGTATATCTGTAATATTCATTCATCCAGGTCATGGTATTATCTGTAATATTCATTTATCCAGGGAACGGTATATCTGTAATTGATTATTCCAGGTCATGGTATATCTGTAATATTCCTCCATCCAGGTAATGGTATATCTGTAATATTCATTCATCCAGGTCATGGTATATCTGTAATATTCATCCATCCAGGTCACGGTATATCTGTAATATTCATCCATCCAGGTCACGGGGGAGAAGAAAGCACAGGACGAAGATTGAGGACATGCTGTGTGTCGGGAAAACTGTGGTAGAAATGAAGGAAGTGCCTTCCGGGGGAGGAATTTTCAAAATTTGTTTTCGGAAATTCGAAACTTTCGAAAACGGAAGAAAAAATCCGTAACGTTTCTCGTCCATCTTGAGGGACAAATGGTAATATCAGGTTACTGTACAATGGCACAAGACCTGGGAATGGTCTGGGGAACCCGGAAATAGAACCAAAACTTATTTAAAAAAAAACTATCTTTCCTCACGTTCAGGCTGTTTTCCAGCTTCCGCATTCTATTTACCAAATTCTAGTACCAAATCGATCATCTTTCGAGGATCCATTTTTGAATCTAATTCGTCTACTTTTGATTTTCGATAAAAAAAAATCGAAAACTCCGTTCCTGTGAAATCCGGGAGTTCCGAAAGTTTCGTCAGGACATTCAAACCCTTAGATTCGATTCGAAACCACATTACAGCGCAGCATCATCAGTCCCCCTGCACTCTGCTCCTGCTCTGAAACTGTCGTCAATCTGTCCTGTGTCTTCTCCTCCCCTTTGCAACCCCCCTGGTCCCTCCCACTCATGTACCCCATGGTCCCTCCCAGTTGCAGGCTCCAACCTTAAACTTGGAGGCAGACCCAAGTGCTGGTGATGTCACAGCTCACAATGGTAGCAGGAAAAAACACACCTTTATACTGCTGTAACTATGGATAGATTGCAACTAGATTAACATGTAACATAGATACGTCCATCCAAATCATGTATGATCCAGAGTCATTAAAAGGTAAGGTGCGCTCTTTTTAATAAGGCCACTGGTATTGAGACAGTTCCCCTTTTAAAAATAATAGACCACGAGCCCAGGAGTCACACTTATTCTACCTTCTACTACTACTACCACCTGCTGTCTAGGGGCTGTTAGTACAATCCAAAGACATTTCTGATTGGTCGCTTTGGGGTCATTGGGATTGTAGAATCTTGTTCTACTGCAATAACTTTAAAACTTTCCCGTAAAGATTCCTGCAAGGGGGCCAAGCTGGTAGATATATATGAATAATACCATTTACTGCATTTACAATGAAGACAGACATGCCATTGTTTCCAATAAAGTAATAGAGTTATTCAATTAAGGACGAACATGAATCAAAAACAGATGTGAATAGTATTAGCAGAATGCCCACTGCATTTCGCTTACTTAAAGGACATGTCCACCCCTTTTAACATTTTGTAATAGGTCTCCCTCCCCCAGCCCCAACCACTATAATAGATTTTCCAGAAAGTCCCCCGATCATTACTTACCTTCCCATCTTTCTTTCCTCTATTGTACTGCCCAGCCTCTGCTTGCATGAAACTGCCAAGAAGGGGGCCGGACCGGCAGCCGCACCGTGATTGATTGGAGGCAGCCAATCACAGATGCGGCTGCCGGCTGCACAAAACACCGGGGGAAGGGAAGGTAAGTAAAGAATCTCTGGAAATCTATTATAGTGGTTGGGCTGAGGGGGGGAGAGCAATTATATAACAAAGGGTTTTTACACTTGGGGAGTGAAAGGGTAAACCGAGGGAAAGTGAGGGAGGGGAGGAGGGGGCTGCTCTGAGCAAGCCAAAACCTCTAAGCCTCCGAGCGGAAACATTTTCACCCCTGCAGTGCTCCTATGGCAGTTTTTTTTCTTTCGAGGGACATTCAGGAGGAACCTTTGGAGCTGGGATGTAAGGTAAGGATTTTATTACACTACACAGTGGGGCCAGTGATAGTTAAATTATAGTTTTTGGGGGTGGCCATGCCTTTAATTGTTAGCCTAGGAATGTGCACTATTGATTGATACACATTGTTCTAGCTTTAAGCCTGATAGATTTGTTACCTTCTTTTTCTATTGAATTTCCACCAACTTTTAGAGCTTGAATATGTCGACACCCAGTATACTGAAACCTCAGGAACACCTATTAGTTCGACACAGATTTGGCGTGAGCAGTGATATCATTGTTTATGAGAGGACATTATATTCCTGATAATTACAGTTTTGACTTCCCTTTAACTTGTCTATTAACAACCACCCAGGATTTAAACCTAACACTTGGTTCTCATACCTGGTTTATGGTACCTTAATCGTAGGGAATCGGAAATTAAGTTTAAATTGCTGGACAATTGCTTTTCCCCCCAATCAGCCTGGGCCTGACAATGAAACACTCGCCCTGAAAGAAGTATGTCTTCCCATTGGACAGATCGTGGACTAACGCGAGAATGGAACCTAGAAAAATTCAGTTATTGGAATTTTATAAGGCAACTACACTTTAAAAATGTACTTTTAAAAAGTACCCTGGGGCTGGAGATAGACGATTATTCAACCTCTATATCATTTTGTTGAGGAGTGTGCCATATGTGTATTTACATCTGCCATGTTAGTGTCCTGGACTTTGCTGTATTAAAGATAGTGCTGAGCACTGATGAGCCTGGCAGAAGCAGTTCTCTTTGTCCTGGCTCTCTTCTCAGAATATATGGGAGGTAGAAATTACCCATCCTACCTCCCTGCCCAAGGTAACTGTGTCCTTAAGTACTAAGAGGTTAAGGTCCTTCACCCTGGTTGGGGGGTTGTTGGTCATTATTTGTCTTTAATAACTATTAAATTATATCCTTATACATCCTCGCTACGACTCAATATTTGAATTTTAATGAAATAAACTGCACCTCTACAAGGACAATCCCCTTGAAGTTCTCCGTACCTCATATGATATACATTGCGTTCACATACTCTACATACTATATATAAATTCAGTTCTATGGAAGGCTTCCCTGTACTTACCTTTCAAATGTTGTATTACCATGTCATTTATATAAACATATGGGCCTAGGACTCTTCTGCAAAATAGTCAAATTTATTTGTTTATCTCTCTTATTAACAGAAAGTTGGTGCTGCCTTATTTGATTCTACTTCAATGGCAATGCTTCCAATCCTTGATTTTAAACCTTTAAACTTTTTCCTAACAAATGTATGCATCCTTGTCCAAGACAAGGTCCTCTTTGTCCTAAATACGAGTCAGTTCTTGCTCTGCTCTAACATTTCAAGGGGAACTGCCATATTGCTTGTCCCCAAGATATCTGTAGAAGCTAGGGTTTGTACATTAGACTTTCCAAGCACAATGGGAAGCGCCATTTAATTAATGTCTGTCGTTCTATATCTAAGGACACAATGGACACCAAGGAAACTTCCTTATGCTTAAATACATTGATGTCCACATTGTGTGTGGTCCGACTCCTGGTTAAGTCCAGTCATTCTAGGAATCTAAGTGCATCTGGTCACAGTCACATTATTAGACACCGAGGGTGTCTCCAGGCAGAGACAGTTTAGACCTTCCTCATTGTCTGTGACGGAACAAGATTATAATGATAAGAGACAACCGCAAGTTCCATTTTAAAAGTGGATTTTCGAATTTTCGGAATAATATAAAGTTCCAATTGAATTATGTAAACGCAATACTAAGTTAGTGGAAATGTGTTCAGGGACCCCGGGAATGGTCTGGGAAACACGTAAATAGAACCAAAACTTGTTAACAAAAAAAAACACTTTCATTTATTGCGAGCTGTTTCGAATATTTGAAATGGAGGTCTCACGTTATTCCTCCCATATTTCGAAATCGCGGGTTCAGGTATTGACAATTTCTCAAAATCGGCCTGTTTATGTTTGATAATTATAGAGAATTCTAAATTTCTAATTATCGAAAATTCGAGACCTCATCCCAATTAGTCCAATTTCAGAACAATCAGTTTTCTACGAAACGAATATTAGAGAATCGATTCCCTTTCAGAAAAAACCCTAAAATTTCCTTTCAAAAATACACAAATTCTATTGAAAATTCCTATAGATCGATATTTGGAACATAAAAATCTTGCCAGCTTGTTCATTTCTAAAAGTGATATCGTCATTCCCCTAACGTACATATGAGAGTATATACTTCATGAGCTCGTAATTCTACGCACAGACTGTTAAGCACTGTTCTATCTATCTATAGCCTCTCCGCCCAACCAGGTAAGTAGTTGGGTAGTGGCCCATATGAGTGCGAAGTTCCCAGAAAACACAGGAAGAAGGGGAATGGGATACCATTGCCATACAACACGATTTGGGGCATTGCATTATTTATCAGCCCTACATTACCTTGATAAATGTTCTGGGTCTGTTGTCCGGCTCAGAGTTTTTAAACTGCCAATTCAGGTGGAATTATTACTGAACAGAGAAGAACGACTTGGCAGGTATATTTGCCGAGAACACACCATTAATGCATCGAAATTCATTTTATAGCACTGTGTGTTTATTCATGGTTACTGATGGTGCAGCGCCACATTTATTTTACCAGTGGTAGACATTTACTGGTCCAGCACATACAAGAGTGAAAGTAAACTCTGTGACATCACAGAAAAACTATGTGACATCACAACCAAATAAATAACCCCCACCCAAGCAAACTACTGTATAATGGGGGGCCCCTCCCTGGTGATCTACAGCGTTCTCTGGGGGAAGCGTAATGTCTTTTGTGGGAATAAGAATTGTGGGCCCTCCTGCTCCTGCAGTGGTGACTCGTTTGGCCTCTACATCAAAAACAGTTAAAATGAAAAGTACATGGGGCGGAGGTAAGATGGTACTTCTACCTCCCAATCATTTCTTTGAGGAACAGCAACCGAAGTAAAACTGTTTCTGCCAGGCTTCAGCAGGAAGTAGGGTATGGCCGGTTCGCGGTATCTTGAACCCGGATCCACCCGGATTTATCCCGTTCGCGAACGCGGATTTTTCCGGATTTTCGCCTTCCAACTTCCGAACCGGGATTTCTCGTATTTCGAAAATTTCGAAATTACGAGGATTTCTCGTATTTTCGCAAATACGTATTTTGAAAAATTTTCGAAATTACGAGGATTACTCGTATTTTGGAAATTTTCGAAATACGAGAAATCTCGTAATTTCGAGGATATTTTTCATTTTAATGGGTCCGCTCGCGATTTTCGATTATTTTACTTTTTTTTTTCGAAATCACAGGATCCTTGAGCGGACCGGATTTTGCGAAGTTTGGACATCCTCGACAGGAAGGTCCAGGACACTAACCTGGCAGATGAAAACTGTATGTGCTGTAGATCCTCACCAAACAATATTGGAGGTAGGATATTAATATTACTTTCTTGTCCCATGTACTTTTCATTTCTAAAAGTTAATTTTTACTGTTAGTTTTGTCCTTTTAATTTAGTGCATCACATCAAGGGGATTGCACTTCTGGCCAGGCACGCACATTTCTTCGCCCCAGCTGTAGCTTCCAACACACGCACGCCGTGTAGGCACTGAGCAAGATACAAGATGGATGGAAATCTAATATCCAAAGAGAGAGGGGAAAAATCAAGAGATCTTTTCCATCAGATCCACAAGACACACAACATTTTATATAGGACTTCTTAACCCTCGTGATTCCAAAATGGGCATAGGAATCGAATAATAATCCCTGGAAGTCATTTTTCTGGTTTAATAGTTTTGCCATCTTCCCTCTGCCAGGACAGCTGGGCTGTATGGGTTTATGGATGAACATGTTGAACAGACTGAATGGGCTTTGGAACCCACTGCAGGCGGACAGCTGGAAGACCACCACAGACCTAGAGGAAGAACAAAAGTTGTCACTGACAGTCCAATTAAGAAAATATCAAAACCATTGTCCTAGTTCAGTGTCCTAGAATATAGCTTATTGAGTGATTCTGGCTGGGTACTTGAATGGGCAGCCCTTATTCAGATGGCTCTCGTTTAGTTCTCAGTATTTGAACTATCTGTATCTAAGATAAAGAATTCCAGCAATAGTTGATTTGTTATCCCAACTAACTACTTGACAGGAGTAAAGATAGCTCACGATGTATTGAAATATCTGGTTCCAATTCACCGACAAATACTCCAGTACTAAGAGCATAGAGATGATTGCAAACCAGTCTAGAGAGCAACATGGTAATTAAAGGGATATCAGAAACAATGCAGCAAAGCTGAGTCTGAATAATTGCAGTGTAAACCACCAGTCCATGGGATTGACCGGTTCGCGGATCCGAACCCGATCCGCCGCGGATTTATTCCGTTCGCGAACGACGGATTTTCGGATTTTCCGCCTTCCGAACTTCCGATTCGCGGATTTTTCGTATTTTCGAAAATTTTCGAATTACGAGTTTTCACGTTTTTTTTGGGAATTTTCGAAAATACAAGGATTTTCTTAATTCCATACATATGTAAAAATTTCGAAATTACGAGGATTACTTGTATTTATTTCGAAAAATACTATTTGAAAATACTGAAAACTCGTATTTCGAAAATTCACGAAAATACGTGAAACCGGACCGGATTTTTGGTCGAAGTTCGGACATCTCTGACCTCCTTCATTCACCGATAATCTGGTATCTCTCTGTAATGTGTATGTATATATATATATATATAGTAGCCAAATCTGAGCCACACACCAGTTTTCTGAGAAATAAAGTCTTTTACCATTAAACATTGCTGTTATACATGTGAGCAATTTATTGATAAAGCCTTTATGTTCTCAGAAACTGGTGTGCGGCTCAGTTTGTGTGTGGGGACACTGGGTGTCCCTTAAGAGTTCACGCCCATGCCTTTACAGGAACATGATTATAGGGTCATATTTAAAAGACATGGCTGCGCTTTTTAATACATTTACAGCTGCCATTGTGATTTACGATAACGGCGTGGTACCATTATTGCGATACCGTGCGTTTATAAATATGGCCCTAGTTGCTGCTGCTTTTTTTGTCTTTTAATATTATTATTAATATGTGTAGCAAAGCGAGGCCTCACGGGTCTGTGTTTAAAAAAGTAACTTTTATTCAAATATCTTAAACATATCGACGCATTCGCTCTAAACGAGCTGTCCTCAGGATATGCTCGTTTAGAGCTAAAACGCGTCGATATGTTTTAAGATATTTGAATAAAAGTTACTTTTATTTCAAAGACCCGTGATTGCCTCGCTTTGCTACATATTGCACTTTTTGTATCGAGTGTCACCCGGCAGGAGTATATAGTTGAATGGTGTGCTGGCTTATCTGCTTCTGTATAATATATTATATATATATATATATATAATAATACCATTAAACTGATTCAATCTGACATCAACATGCTACTTGCACCCAACAATATCAGATCATGTAGTTCTGATGACTATAGAAGTAGGAATGGGTTAATGTAAATCCCAGACTCCCAGGTGGGACTTGTAAATCAGTTGTTTGCATGTTAACTGATTCTGCATTTATTAATATGGATAAAGGGCTATTTTAACCATTATGCAAACCCCTTCTGATTGGGACATATCTCCATAGACACAAGCACACTGCCCCACTATAGGAGGAGAGAATCAATTGCTCACCCATAAGGAACTCAAAAATGAAAATAACTTGATAACTGTTCCCAAAAATAATGAAAGTATATGGCAAAATTACACAGGGTAGCGCTCCCTACACCACAGCAAAAATAATTTTGGGGGTGGACATGCCCTTTAAGCTAAAGACTCTGAGACCTCACCCTTAAAGGCTATCTTTAGACTGTTTTGGCCATGGGTACTTTTTTCACCACTCATTGCCGACTGATGTCTGTCATTCTTTATCCAAATTGGCCGAAAGTTTGATTGGACGTGTCAGTCTATTTTGGGCAATGTTGGCAATCTTCTATGATTTGCACGATCAGTGTCTGACTGGCCCACGGGTGAATTGGGATAGAAAAATAGAGAAGAAAATAAAGAATCTGCTAAAATTTAAATACAGAAGAAATGACAGTAAAAAAAATAATTATCAAGAAACAATAGAGTCAGTAGGAGTAAGATATGTAATGAGTTAATTCAATTAGGTGGATTTTGATATTTTCTGGACTTTCGATAATTAATTGATGTTCGAACGTTCGAGGCATGCGAATATGCGAGTAAATGTATTTATACCTATACATTTGTAAATATCGAATTATCGAATATGCGAGAAATGTCTATATACCTATACACGATTAAATATCGAATTATCGAATATGCAGTAAAATGTCTATTATACCAATACGCGAGAAAATATCGAATATGCGATGTAAATGTCTATTATATACCTATACGCGAGTAAATATCGAATACGCGAGTTAAAAAGTTTATTATACCTATCAGTGCGGAAATATTGAATTCTTGAATCCGCAAGTAAATACTATTATACCTATACACGAGTAAATATCGAATCCGCGAGTAAAATGTCTATTATACTATACACAAGTAAATATCGAATCCGCGAGTAAAATGTCTATTATACCTATACACGATTAAATATCGAAT
This sequence comes from Hymenochirus boettgeri, assembly GCA_019447015.1. Taxonomy (NCBI): domain Eukaryota; kingdom Metazoa; phylum Chordata; class Amphibia; order Anura; family Pipidae; genus Hymenochirus; species Hymenochirus boettgeri. Next base: position 25,956,801 of record CM033471.1, on the reverse strand, counting down.
CCGCGAGTAAAATGTTTTATACCTATACGCGAGGAATATTGAATTCTTGAATCCGCGAGTAAAATCTCTATGTATTTATCCCACTTGTAAGACTTTTTATTGTATTTTATTACTGTACAGTGCTGCATCATCTAGTGGCACTTTATAAATAAACTATACATACATTCTAACATGAGGTTTGTGTCTTATTTCCAGTATCACACGGTGAGGTCACTGACCATTATTCTTTACACATGCTCAGTCCAAAGATATTGCAGAACTTGTTACAATTGTTACAGTAGGTCACACCCACTAGTAGCCTCAGCCAATCATTTTACAGGACAGAATAGGCAAGGGTGCATGTGACTGAGATCAGGGGTGTGGCCAGTCACTGTACATACACACAGTTATTCATCCAGTTCTTCAAGTGATAACATTTACTTTAATGCTATTTACTGTATTGCTATTTTAACGTCATTGGTGTTTTTAGAGGGGTATTTTTCGCGTTTCTGGAGTGTAAAAATTTGGGGTTAGTTCTCCTTAAGCAAGAGGGGGGGGAGGAAATATTGAAATTTTAAAGGGCATGTCCACCTATTTTTACAGCTTTTGCTGTAGTGTAGGGCTCCTCCCCAGCCCCAATCACCATAGTCTTTTTTGCAGAAACTCCCCCGATCTATTACTTTTACCTCTCTCCTCGCGACTTCTGTCCCAGCCCTCTGCTTGCATGAAACTGCAAGTAGGGGGCCGGACCGGCAGCTGCGTCCGTGATGGCTGAGAGGCAGCCAATAACGGACGTGGCTTTTGCTATCCAGAACGTTGGAGGAGAGAGGTAATGTAAGTAGAGTTTGAGGGAGTTTCTGCAAAAAGGACTATGGCGGCTGGAGCTGGGGGAGGGAGCCCTACACTACAGAAAAGGGGTTACACAGTAGGGGAGGGAAGGAAAATGGGTGGAGGAGGAGGGAGGGGAGGACTGCAGTACGCATGGCAAAATTCCCGGAGGGGAGACAGGAGGCAGAGTCCTATTTGACTCTGCTATCCTCCTGGCGGTCAGTTTTTCGGACTTTGGAGACACATTACAGGAGAACCATTGGTCTGGGATGTAAGGTAAGGATTTTATTACACTACAGAGTGGGGCCAGTAATGGGTTAAATTCTAGTTTTGGGGGCGGACATGCCCTTTAAAAATTAGACATGACACATTAAGCGGAAGGTTGCAGATGTAGCTCAATTCCATCACGGTATTAGTAAGAAAATGATCACGTTAACAATTTCACATGATAAGGAGGTGAGACCGAAAAAGACTAAATTGATTTGAGATCCATAATGAAATAATTTATCACAACAGGGAGATTTCTCCCAAATCCTCAACATCCGATACAGAATTATAAAGTTGCCCCGAACATTGATCTTTCCTATTTAACAATGTAGGTCAGTAGCCAAATAGGGATATTTTCTTTAGAGTGGAGTTAATTGAAATTCAATAGGTTCTCTAGCAGAGAATAGACATGTGGGTCACGTTCTTGGTGTTCTAAAAATAGGTCCATACGGTACTTTCGATTCTTCCTCATCCCTGCACCAATCTTTTTACGAGAACGGTCACAGTTATGTTCGGGTCACCATGGTGAAGTGTTAACCCTTTCATTCCCTTGGGGTAATGGTTATGGTGGTGTCCTGCCAAACGCAGCAATTTACATTGAAAATGTGCTGCATTACGGAGACCTGCTAATTTCAGATGTCTGCAGTCAACTGAGGGCAACTTGGCGTGAAAATGATCAATAAACAGATTACATACTGCTTGTTAAATACGTCCAGGGCTCTCGTACAGTGAAATGTTCTTTCTAGATCTTCAGGAAGATTCAAAATGTCTAAACAAGTAAATCTGAAAGTTATGTAACACAAGCGAAAATCTGTTTAAATGCAAAAACCAATTTACCAATATATAGTCATATTGATATTGCAAGATTCCTCCCCCACCCATGTTAGTTCCCCTGACACCTCCTCCGTCTATAACATGGCATCGCAAGGATAGGGAAGAAGGCTGGGAGAGAGGGGGGGGGGGTTAATGTATTCAGACTTTATCATTACTGTGTTAACGATTGTGACCTTATTTGCATAATTTTTTTTTTTATTTGCATAATTTAAACAAAGTTTGTTGTTCTTATCTGTAACGCACGACAATCAATCATACAATGACCAAACATCTGATTGGGACCCTGTGACCTTTCAAACTTTAGGTTGGCTACACATGGGGCTAGTATTTGTCCTGAACGAGTGTTCGCAGATGACGTGCGTGCAACTGTTAGTACGTGCGACCAATCGGGCGGTCCCATAGGGAACGGCACGTTCATTCGTTATTTACCAACGGACCCAAATCGGAGAACGGGTGACGGAGCTCGGTCTCGCCGGCGCCCAAACACATCAGATATTTACGGCTGACTGACCTACCGATTCACTGCACTATAGGTCAGTCGCTGGAAATATCTGCAGTTGTGTACCCAGCCTTACAGCTAGTGAGTGCAGTGCAAGGACTTACTTACCGGTAGTTGACAAAGTACTATTATTTTTTTTAACTTTTCCTGTTTTTATGTTATTACTTGCAATGTGATACATTCTAAACACTTGTTTTATGTCACACTAAAGCTTTATTACAAGTAGCTGTGCCGGAGATACTTTTCTGCCCATGAAATAAAGATTTAATACATAGGACAGGTATGACAAATGGCTTTCAACAGCTGAATGGCATCTCTCTAACCTGACTTTGGAAGGTCGATTGCTTTTTATCATGTACTGCAGTGTGTGTTGTGGTAATCGATGTCTTGTTGCATCCGTACGTGAAAACATTTCAAACCCTAAACAAAACCACCCTAACACCTTTCCATGCAAATGATCGTGTCTACGGAGTATTGACGATGGATTTCATTCTGTCATTAGGTCAATGTTTGTTTAGCGATCTGAAACATTCCCAACACAGGGAAAGAAATTCTGATGAACTGACGAAGGCTGTAGCGGAAGCCAGGGAAGATATTTAAATGTATATTTTCTTTTATTTATTTAGTTTTCTTCTTGCCACAGTGATTTTTGTTCCATTTCTCTCTTGGATTTGTCCCCATTATTATATTCCTTTTTCTCTCCTTTCTCTTGTCCCCATTATTATATTCCTTTTCTTCCTTTTCTCTTGAACTCCTTGTCATCATCACTGAATTCTGCTCTTCTTCTTTTTTTTCCTTAACGGAATAGTTTTTCCACTATGCCTTACCTCCTGTTCTTCAATCAATGTTTAGCCAGGAACGAACTTCTGAAAATCTACCTTTCACGCGATCCAGCTGGGCTCTCTGACAGTTCCCGACTGCTTCCTGCTTCTGTTCGCTATAACGCGTGAAAGGTAAGATTTTCAGAAGTTCGTTCGGTCTAAACATGTGAATGAGAACAGGAGGTAAGGCATAGCTCCTTAAAACTCCAGGCTTCAATCAATTTAGAAAAGGGATAGTTCACAATGCCTGAACTATTCCTTTAACTTTATTTCATCCAATACCACCTAAATGTAGGTAAGAGATGTAATGTGGGTTCGAATAGACCCAGTTTCAATTGAATCTAGGTGTTCGAATTCGACAAAACTTTCGGTAACTCCCAAATTATCCGGAACCCGTTTTTTTCTAATTTTCGATTTTTATCGAAAATCGAAAGTAACGATTTTCGAAAACGAAAGTAGATGTTTTTCGAATTAAAAGTAGCCTATTTACGAAAATCGAAAGTACATGATTTTAGAAGTATGAGAAAATCGAAGTGGTGTGGTTTTCGAAATTTGAAACGGAACGAAACTCAACAGTTTCAACTCTCTAAGGGAGGAAGTCACCGGAAAATTGTGGATTGAAATTTCAGCATAGGGTATCATAGAAATGGTGAGAAAAAAAAGAGGCCATATGCAGTCAGATGGACTGGTTGGGGGCTTAACAGGAAATCTATACCAGGGGCCCACCAGGAGCGAGTTAAGGGCCCACCTAACATTTCATATCTCTATTATCAAGTGATTTACATATCTATCTTACTCCTACTGACTCCGTTGTTTATATTATACATTTCTAACTGTCCCTTTGGCTCTGTATTTAAATTTTAGCAGTTAACTCTGTTTTCTTGGTGAATGGGCAGTAAGCCACCGGGGGTTTCCCTTGTAGCCCTGTGGGCCAGTCCGACACATATGCATATATGAAATTGAAGAAAATAGCAAGGTATTTGGGTTCGAAAAATGGTCCCTCACTTTCTGTGCTAAAGTGGCGAGTCGGTTTTAAGATTTCGAGAGAAAAAAATAGAAAATCCGAAAACGTGTGTAATAACAATAGATTATGTATTATACATGGCTAAGGGACCTGGCAAATGGTCTGGGGAACGACAACATATAACCAAATATATGTCAAATACTATCTTCTTCACACGGATAAAAAAATTTTCCAACTAGCCCGATAGGGAAGATATTATAAGATTGTTGACTGATCGTCCATGCATAGCCCACATCGTACAATCCGTGGATCATACGACCATGATCATAGCATGTATGGCCACCATGGGAAGGGCTAGGCCACATGGCATGTTTTCTCACATGCTATCAATCACAGTTGCCACATGCATTTACAAATTTCTAATTATTTTGATTGTGATAACTTTCTAATTTTCAGATATTACGAAATTCAGAGATCAAAACATCCTTCGGAACTTCTAATTGACAGATCTGATTCGGAACCAAACTTCATCTCTGCTAGACGCCACTTAATACAAAAAATTCAGTAATACAATAACTTTTTAAATTTACTGAATTTTGTTTTTTCTAAATAAAATCAAAGATCGCTACAAAATACTGGTTTCAATGATAACTTCTTGTTGCAGTTTAAAGACGAAATATTATCAGTTACAGGGCAAAATTTCTTATGAGTTCAACTGCAAAACTTTGTTGTTGTATCACTTGCAAGATAAATTACGGCCCATCTCTGATTTCTGGTTTTCGATTTAGAACTGCCGATCAAACGTTTTTTCAAAACCTGAATTTTTCATCTACAATTCGAAAAAAATCAAAACATCATTCAAAACTTCAAAAATTCTTTTAAATTTGTACTGAAATTCGAAAATTGCTATAGAAAATTTTAATATTCTGATTCAATTGGATTTTCGGAACTCGCCATTTCGTTCACCTCTAATAAATACTTCTACTTCTTTACATTTCTTTTACTAAAAGATTTATATTTTAAATCAAACACTGACTGCTTAGTAGAATTTTAAACAAACCTCTAGAATTAGACACCTTTGAGTCACTGGATTTCTTTTTTTATTCTAGGGTTTTTTCAACATACTGTTAGATGTTCAGGCCCAGTGTTTATAGTCAAATGGAGAGGGTAGCTCGTTAGTGCTTGCTCAGCAGATTTTTATTGGCAGGACGACATTAAGATGTGCTAATTTATCATATGACACGTTATACAGTCCAATCACGTAGTCCACTGCAGTTAATATCCTAATTGGCATTTGCTTTTGCAAAGTGCATTAAGAATATTTATATTAAATATACTGTAACTAGCAAACCCGTAGCACATGCACCTCACAAGCAGCACCCCCCCCCCCGCGTGCCCCCCCCCGCTGGCACACAATCCTACCATTCGCACCTCCCCAATCCATCCCACATTGTGATTGAATGACATGACACTCAGCAAATGCGTCTGGTAGATTCGGGACATTGATAGAGTCAACATTAATAACCATTTAACCAATTTGATTTCTGGTAACACCAGTATTTTTACCTCCCAGTGTTCCTATGATGTTCCCCATAGTGGCCCATTGGGATATTTCTTCTCTCCCTGAAAAAGATCACACTGAGCATGCTTGTGTCGGTGGTAGAGAAAAAGGAGGGTGTTAGAAATAACTGGAGGTCCTGACTGACAACTGGTTTAGGAATTGCATAAGATGGGAATGGTGTATTATGCTGACCAGTAGCTAACTAGGAATCACAGACCCCCACAGTAAAATTATGATGGGCCCTATAGTGTCTTCATCCACAGTGGTTGCTAGTGGGAGGCTATGTCTGTCATAAAAAAATAAGGGAATGGGACCACCTTGTCCCGGGACCCCTGCAGTTGCTCCCCCTGCTCCCCTGGTAATTATGCCCCTGATGCTGGCTGTACACTACTGAGACAGTTGATAGATTAAATGTTCACATATTCCAAAGCTCACACGACATTCATTTTGGATATCACAGCCCATTGCAAAAAAAATTAGCATTAACTTACTAACTACCCATTCTGGGTAATGTATTAGGGCACATGGTCCTGCCTAGATCACTAAAACTGAGCAGTTTAAAGGACAATTACCTCCACCTTAACCACAAAGTCCTTAGGAAAGTAAAGAACACGAATTCAACAGTGAAGGGGAAAAGCAAGAGTAGGATGAAACATGGTCATCCCATATGTAGCAGGGGTCTCCGAGAAATTAAGAAAATTTTATAAAAACAGACCAGTTATCGCTCTGTCTGCTTTAAACCGAACAACACAGCTGACATATACAGAGTCAGAGCAGGAAAGACCCAATACCAACAAACACAAAGAAAAGCGACACCATATACACGTGCAGTGCAGTGAGAATGGCTCTGATTGTATATGGGGAGACCAAAACACACTGCATCAACGTATCCAGCACAGAGAGACAATTCCTTGGTCAGGACTCAGCCGTGTACCTGCATCTTAAGGATAAAGGACGCACCTTTGAAGATTGTAATGTTAACATATTGGCAAAGGAACGTGACTGGTTCAAGAGAGGTGTCAAGGAGGCCATTTATGTGAAAATGAAATGGGGGGGTTCTGCCATGAACAATGCTGTTTTGACACCTTACCCTGAGTGTTCCTATCCAATCACGCCTTAACACCTGGCTGTGATATGCTAATTGGGATTTTCCAGGGTACATAATGCCACGATGTCTTTACAGTCATTCTGAATGAGAGATCCATCGGATGACTACAAAACGTCTTCAACAACTAAACTTCCAGTCCAGTTGAGGTCATCAATAACGCGTTTACTAAATTCCTTATAGATAGTTTTCAGACTGAACGACCATAAATCGTGTTGACACTTACAAGCCATATGTGAGAACTAAACTGCTGACCATCGGATATGCACAATTCTTATTCTGCTTCAATCCCACAACGCGAAACCTGTAGCAATACATGACAATGCGGACAAGCCTATCAGCTTTGTGTTTTATACTTTACTCGTGTATTCGCTCAGTCTAATACCATTTATGTTCAGGAGCCATTACGTTGTTCATTTAGCAATGTGTCAAGTTCACAAGATGAATCCCTATCCTGGATAGACCCAGGCAGGGAATGCCTGGATAGACCGCGGCAGGGAATGCTGGGAGTTCATATTCAAACATCTGGAGGGCCTCAATTTTGACATCCCCGCACTAGAGAATGCAGAGAAAAACTGATATCCATGAGAACAAGGGCCAAAAATATCCTTATTTAGCACGGCTACCACTGCAACAAAAACAGCACACGGAATCGCATCGATATCATGTGCAATTTTGCTGCATTTGCGCATGGTCGTTTTTTCATTAAGTATTGGAAAACGCATGCGATTTAAAATGCGGAACGCCAAATCGCAACGAACCCGGTGCGTTGGCGCGTTTTTAAGATCTGAAAAAAATGCAAACGCACAAAAAACGCAGCCAGTGTGGCCTAGCAATTTATAGGTAGGATTTTTTTTTTGTCATAATTAATGATGGACCTGAACTTGAACCTGAGTTCGGGTCGAACTAAACTACTTTAGATTGTAATAACTCGAACTTCTGATTCTCTAATCGGTCAACCCCAAATGTATCGTTCGATTCGGTACCCTCAAAGTATCGTTCTTCAGACCCCTCAAATTATCGTTTGATTTCGGTAACCCTGAATTATCGTTCGATTTCGGTAACCCTGAATGTATAGTTCGATTTCGGTAACCTGATTATCGTTCGTTTCAGTAACCCTCAAATGTATCGTTCGATTTCGGTAACCCTCAAATGTATCGTTCGATTTCAGTAACCCTCAAATGTATCGTTCGATTTATAACCCTCAAATGTATCGTTCGATTCAGTAACCCTCAAATGTATCGTTCGATTTGCGGTAACCCGAATGTATCGTCGATTCGGTAACCCTCAAATGTATAGTTCGATTTCGGTAACCCTCAAATGTATCGTTCGATTTCAGTAACCCTACAATGTATCGTTTGGATTTCGGTACCCTCAAATGTATCGTTCGATTCGGTACCCTCAAATGTATCGTTCGATTTCAGTAACCCTCAAATGTATCGTTCGATTTCGTAATCCTAGAATGTTGTGTCGATTTCATAACCCTGAAATATCGTTCGAATTTCAGTAACCCGTGAAATGTATCGTTCGATTTCAGTAACCCTCAATGTTCGTTTGATTTCATAACCCTCAATGTATCGTTTGATTCGGTAACACCTGAAATGTATCGTTCGATTTCGGTAACCCTGAATTATAGTTCGATTTCGGTAAACCTGAAATGTATCGTTGCGATTTCAGTAACCCTCAATTACGTTCGATGTTCGGTAACCTCAATGTATCGTTGATTTCAGTAACCCTCAAATGTATCGTTCGATTTCAGTAACCCTCAAAAATGTTTTTATCTTGTAGTGCTTGTAATCGTTCGATTTCAGTAACCCTCAAAATGTATCGGGTTCGATTTCGGATAACAACCTCAAATGTATCGTTCGATTTCAGTAACCCTCAAATGTATCGTTCGATTTCGGTAACTACCTCGAAATTTATTCGTTCGATTTCGGTAACCCTCAAATGTAGTAGTTCGATTTCGGTAAATCGTAACTGCATTGTATCTTCGAGTTTCAATACAGTAACCCTCAAATGTATCGTTGATTTCGGTAACCCTCAAATGTATCGTTCGATTTCAGTAACCCTCAAATGTATCGTTTCGATTTCAGTAACCCTCAAAATGGTCTATTTTGATTTCAGTAACCCATCAACATTGTATCATTTGATTCGGTAACCTGAAATGTATCGTTCGATTGCGGTTAACCCTGAAATGTATCGTTCGATTCGGTAACCCTCAATGTATCGTTTCGATTTCGGTAACCCTCAATGTATCGTTCGATTTCAGGAACCTCAATGTGTTTGAATTTGCGGTACTAGTATCGTCTATCAACCCTGAAATGTATCGTTCATTTCGGTAACCCTCAAATGTATCGTTCGATTTCGGTAACCCTCAAAATGTATGTCTGTGGGTCAACGCCATTCAATACGTAATTGCCTTCCAGTAGGATGGGTCTTCATTCTCCAGGTCAAGAATGGATTCTGTAAATTCATTCATCCATGCCAGGTCATGTCATGATCGATGATAATCTATATATTCTCATCCAGGTCATGGTATATCTGTAATATTCATTTCATTCCTGGTTCAACGTGATGGAATTCGTCATCAGTCTGTATATGTACACCATCACAGCCAGTGATATGGTATAAAGTTCTGTAATTTACATCTATCAAGAATCATGGTATATCTGTAATATTCAAGTCGATCAGGCGGTCATATGTTAATAACTGTCATGGAAAATATTCATCACATCCAGGTCATGGTAACTAATACTGTCATATTCAATATCATCCAGGTCATGGTATATCTGATAATATTCATTCACCAGGTCATGGTATATCCGTAATATTCATCCATCCAGGTGATGGTTATATCTAATATTCATCTATCCAGGTCATGGTATATCTGTAATATTCATTCATCCAGTCATGGTATATCTGTGTAATATTCATTCACCAGGTCATGGTTATCTGTAAATTCATCAGTCCAGGTGCATCTGTATCGGAATATTCATTCATCCAGGGTCACGGGTGATTATCTGTAATATTCATTCATCCAGGTCACGGTATATCAGTAATATTCATTTATCTAGGTCACGGTATATCTGTAATATTCATTCCATCCGTCATGGTATTTACTGGTAATATTCATCCATCCGGTAATGGTCTATCGTAATTCTTCATCGGTCAGGTATATCTGTAATATTCATCCATCCGGGTCATGGTATAAGGTTTCTTTAATATTCTGCTTTGCATCCAGTCACGGTATATCTGTAATACACTATCCATCAATACACCTCCACGGTGGAACGATCTATACTAGTGCTTGTAATATTCATCATCCAGCGTGTATTGGTGTTATCTGGTATATATTCATCCATCCAGGTAGTCGTGATATAGAGTCCTGTAATAATGCATGATTTCATCCAGTCAGTGGTATATCTGTAATATTCATTATCCAGGGTCAGTGGTATCTAAGTATTTCATGTCATCCAGGTCACGGTATATCTGTAATATGTCATCCATCCAGGTCATGGTATCTCTGTAATATTCATCATCCAAGTCACGTATATCCTGTAATATTCATCCATCCAGGTCATGAAGAATCTGAATCTTCATCCATCCAGGTAGGGTATATCTGGTAATATTCAGGTTCTACATAGTCACAAGAGTATATCTGTAATAGATATATCATCCAGTCATGGTGTTATCTGTAATTTCATTCATCCTCGGGCAGGTAGAATAAGTAGAATACTGTATCATTCATCCAGTCATGTATATCTGTAATATTCATGTCATCCAGGTCTGGTATGATATCTGATATCATTTATCCAGACGGTTATAGGTACATCGGGTATTGATATCATCCAGGTGTCATCTAAGTAATACATCAGGGCAAGGTCCGTAATGAATTCATGAAACCATCCCCAGGTCACGGATAGAATGTCGTGTAATATCAATACATCCCAGGGGTGTCACCTATATTAGTATCTTGATGTTTTCCATGGCAGGATTCACGGGGTCGATCTGTAATATTCATCCATCCAGGTCACGGTATATCGTGTAATATAACATTATCCAGGTCATGTATATCTGTAATATTCATCCATCCAGGTCATAGTTACTGTAAAATTCATGTCATCCAGGTCACGGTATAATCTGTAATATCATCATCCAGGTGGAATCTGTAATATAATCATGTCATCCAGGTCAGTGGGTATATCTGTAATATTCATTCATCCAGGTCATGGTGTATCTGTAATATTCATCATCCAGGTCATCGTTATCTGTAATATTCATTCATCACAGGTCATGTATTCTGTAATTACTCATCATCCAGGTCATGGTGTATCTGTAATATTCTCTGCATCCCAGGTCATCGGTATATCTGTAATATTCATTCATCCAGGTCATGGTATATCTGTAATATTCATCACTCCGTCATGGTATTCTGTAATATATTCATTCCATCCAGGTCACGGTATATCTGGTAATTTCATTATCCACTGTAATATTCATTCATCCAGGTCACGGTATATCTGTAGTATTCATTCATCCATGTCATGGTATATCTGTAATATACATCCATCAAGGTTATGGTATATCTGTAATATTCATCTATCAAGGTCATGGTATATCTGTAATATTCATTCATCCAGGTCATGGTATATCTGTAATATTCATCCATCCAGGTCATGGTATATCTGTAATATTCATTCATCCAGGTCATGGTATATCTGTAATATTCATTCATCCAGGTCATGGTATATCTGTAATATTCATCCATCCAGGTCATGGTATATCTGTAATATTCATTCATCCAGGTCACGGTATATCTGTAATATTCATTCATCCAGGTCATGGTATATCTGTTGTATTCAATTAGATCAACTGGACTTGAAGTTTAGTTCTTGTTTCGCTAGTCATCCGACTGGATCTCTCAATTCAACCCTCAAATGTATTGTTCGATTTCGGTAACCCTCAAATGTATCGTTCGATTTCGGTAATCCTCAAATATAGCCTTCAATTTTGGTAACCCTCGAATTGGCCGTAACCCTCGAATGTAGCATGCGGAAAGCTGACAATTGCCCAATTGTGGGGGAAGTTAGTGTTTAAACGAGGTTTGGTGATAGTGACATGTTCCCCAGACCATTTCCCAGGTCACAGAGCCATTTACACTAACTTATTATTGTTATTTTATCTGTATTTTATCCAAACTAGTTTTCCACATTCACTTCAATATGTTCAGGAAGTTTTGCCATCTCTAAACATAATTGGCTTATAGGGACACTAACTGGCCTTTTAGCTAGCTGCATTAAGCTTGCATCTAGAGAATAATAGGACCCAGACAATCTAGGGTTAAACTAACTGCCAGCTCTCCACTCGCAGATTCTTAACAGCTGATCGGCAACATGTTCCGATCTTCCTCCTATCTTTATTATAGGCGCACTTTCCCAAAAGATAGGAGCTGGTCGAGACAGCATGCCATCTGCTGTTCAGAAGCAGCTTGTGGAGTGCCGGCAGGTACGTTTAACCCTGGAGTGCCTGAGTTCTATTATTTCACTGGGAATAATAGATGCAGCTGCAAGCAAGCTAGTTTAGTGCCAGTTTAATGTCCCTTTAATCCTGTATTGAAGTTCTTGACTTTTCCATGATATTTAATCTATCTATCTATCTATCTATCTATCTATCTATCTATCTATCTATCTATTATCTATCTATCTATTATCTATCTATTATCTATCTATCTATCTATCTATTATCTATCTATCTATCTATCTATCTATCTATCTATCTATCTATCTATCTATCTATCTATCTATCTATCATCTATCTATCTATCTATCTATCTATCTGTCTGATATTACAGATATACCATGACCTGGATATGAATATTACAGATATACCGTGACCTGGATGATGAATATTACAGATATCCATGACCTGGATGGATGATATTACAGATAACCATGACCTGGATGAATGAATATACAGATATACCGTGACCTGATGGAAATATTACGATAACCATGACCTGGAGAATGAATATTACACGATATACCATGACTGGATGAATGAATATTACGATATACGTGACCTGGATGATGAATATTACAGATACACCATGACCTGGATGAATGAATATACAGATATACCATGACCTGGATGAATGAATATTACAGATATAACCGTTACCTGGATGTGAATATTACAGATATACCGTTACCTGGATGAATGAATTACAGATATACTATGACCTGGATGGATGATATTACAGATATACACCATGACCTGGATAAATGAATATTACAGATTACCGTGACCTGGATGATGAATATTACAGATATACCGTGACCTGATGGATGAAAATTACAGATATCCACATGACTGGATGAATGAATATTACAGATTACCTGACCTGGATGATGAATATTACAGATATACCATGACCTGGATGAATCAATATTACAGATAACCGTTACCTGGATAATGAAATTACAGATATACCATTACCTGATGATAATATCATATATACCTGACCTGGATGAATGAATATTACAGATATACCATGACCTGGATGAATGATATTACAGATACACCAGACCTGGATGAAATGATATTACAGATATACCATGACCTGGATGAATGAATATTACAGATATACCATTACCTGGATGGATGAATATTACAGATATATCATGACCTGGATGGATGAATATTACAGATATACGTGACTTGGATGATGAAATATTACAGATATACCATACCTGGATGGATGAATATTACGATATACCTTGACCTGGATGAAATGAATATTACAGATACACCATGACCTGGATATGAATATTACAGATAACCATGACCTGGATGAATGAATATTACAGATATACCGTTACCTGGATGGATGAATATTACAGATATACCATGACCTGGATGGATGAATATTACATAATACCGTGACTTGGATGATGAATTTACAGATACCGTGACCTGGATGAATGAATATTACAGATATCATGACCTGGAGGATGAATATTACAGAATATCCATGACCTGGATGAATGAATTTACAGATATACCATTACCTGGATGGATGAATATTACAGAATACCATGACCTGGATGAATGAATATTACAGATATACCGTGGACCTAGATAAATGAATATTACTGATATAACCGTGACCTGGATAATGAATATTACAGATATACCGTGCCTGGATAATGATTTACAGATAGATGACCTGATGAATGAATATTACAGATATCCATGACCTGGTGAATGATATACAGATCTACCATGACCTGGATGAATGAATATTACAGTATACCATGACCTGGATAGATGAATATTACAGATATACCATACCTGGATGGATGAATATTACAGATTACCATGACCTGGTGAATAATATTACAGATATCCATGACCTGGATGAATGATATTACAGATATACCATGACCTGGATGGATGAATATTACAGATATACCATGACCGGGATGAATGAATATTACAGATATAACCATGACCTTGATAGAGAGATATTACAGATATACCATAACCTTGATGGATGTATATTACGATATACCATGACATGGATGAATGAATACTACAGATATACCGTGACCGGATGAATGAATATTACAGATATACCATGACCTGATGGTGAATATACAGATATACCGTGACCTGGATGATGAATATTACAGATATACCATGACCTGATGAATGAATATTACAGAGATACTACCTGGATGAATGAATATTACAGATATACTGTGACCTGGATGAATGAGAACCTTCACAAGCAATACATTTGAGGGTTACCGAAATCGAACGATACATTTGAGGGTTACCGAAATCGAACGATCATTTCAGGGTTACCGAAATCGAACGATACATTTGAGGGTTACCGAAATCAAACGATACATTTGAGGGTTACTGAAATCGAACGATACATTTGAGGGTTACCGAAATCGAACGATACATTTGAGGGTTACCGAAATCGAACGATACATTTCAGGGTTACCGAAATCGAACGATACATTTCAGGGTTACCGAAATCAAATGATACATTTGAGGGTTACTGAAATCAAACGATACATTTGAGGGTTACTGAAATCGAACGATACATTTGAGGGTTACTGAAATCGAACGATACATTTGAGGGTTACCGAAATCAAACGATACATTTGAGGGTTACTGAAATCGAACGATACATTTGAGGGTTACCGAAATCGAACTATACATTTGAGGGTTACCGAAATCGAACGATCATTTCAGTTTTCCGAAATCGAACGTACATTTGAGGGTTACTGAAATCGAACGATACATTTGAGGGTTACCGAAATCGACATACATTTGAGGGTTACTGATATTCGAACGATACATTTGGGGTTCGAAATCGACGATACATTTGAGGTTTCTGAATCTCGATCCATTTGAGGGTTACTGAATCGAACGATACATTTGAGGGTTACCGAAATCGAACGATACATTTGAGGGTTACTGAAATCGAACGATACATTTCAGGGTTACCGAAATCGAACTATACATTTCAGGGTTACCGAAATCGCAAACATTTCAGGGTTACCGAAATCAAACGATACATTTGAGGGTTACTGAAATCAAACGATACATTTGAGGGTTACTGAAATCGAACGATACATTTCAGGGTTACTGAAATCGAACGATACATTTCAGGGTTACTGAAATCGAACGATACATTCTAGGATTACCGAAATCGAACGATACATTGAGGGTTACTGAAATCGAACGATACATTTGAGGGTTACTGAAATCGACGATCTTTGAGGTTACCGAAATCAAACGATACATTGAGGGTTACTGAAATCGAACATACATTTGAGGGTTACCGAAATCGAACTATACATTTGAGGTTACCGAAATCGAACGATACATTTCAGGGTTACCGAATACGAACGATACATTTGAGGGTTACTAAATCGAACATACATTGTGAGGTTAACTGAATCGACTACATTTGAGGGTACTGAATCGAACGATACATTGAGGGTTACCGAAATCGAACGATACATTTGAGGGTTACTGAAATCGAACGATACTTTCAGGGTTACCGAATCGAACTATACATTTAGGGTTACCGAAACGAACGATACATTTCAGGGTTACCGAAATCAAACGATACATTTGAGGGTTCTGAAATCGAACGATACATTTGAGGGTTACCGAAATCGAACGATACATTTGAGGGTTACCGATTAGAGAATTCAGATAGTTCGAGTTCATACAATCTAAAAGTAGTTTAGTTCGACCCGAACTCAGTTCAAGTTCAGGTCCTCATTAATTTATGACAAAAAAAAAATCCTACCTATAATTGCTAGGCCACACTGCTGCGTTTTTTGTGCGTTTGCATTTTTTTCAGATCATTAAAAACGCGCCAACGCACCGGGTTCGTTGCGATTTGCGTTCCGCATTTTAAATCGCATGCGTTTTCCAATACTTAATGAAAAAACGCATGCGCAAATGCAGCAAAATTGCACATGATATCGCATGCGATTCCGTGTCGTTTTGTTGCAGTGTAGCCGTGCCCTTAAAGGGATATTTTTTGGCCCTTGTTCTCAATGGATATCAGTTTTTTCTCTGCATTCTCAGTGCGGGGATGTCAAAATTGAGGCCCTCCAGATGTTTGAATATGACAACTCCCGCATTCCCTGCCTGCGGTCTATCCGGCATTCCCTGCCTGCGGTCTACCAGGATAGGGTATTCACTTGTAACTTGACACTTGCTAAATGAAACAGTAATGGCTCCTGAACATAAATGGTATTAGACTGGCGAATACCATTAAAGTATAAAAACAAAGCTGATAGGCTTGTCCGCATTGTCATGTTTGCTACAGGTTTCGCGTTTGTGGGATTGAAGCAGAAATAAGAATTGTGCATATTCCATTGATCAGCAGTTTAGTTCTCACATGAGCTTGTAAGTGTCAACAGGATTTATGGTCGTCATGTCTGAAACTATCTATAGGAACTTTAGTAAACGGCGTGTATTGACTCAACTGGACTGGAATTTTAGTTTGTTGAAGACGTTTTGCTAGTCATCCGACTGGATCTCTCATTCAGAATGACTTGTACAAGAATCTGTGGCAATTATGTACCCGGAAAATCCCAATTACATATCACAGCCAGGTGTTAAGGCGTGATTGGATAGGAACACTCAGGGTAAGGTGTCAAAACAGCATTGTTCATGGCAGAACCCCCCATTTCATTTCACATAAATGGCCTCCTTGACACCTCTCTTGAACCAGTCACGTTCCTTTGCCAATATGTTAACATTCAATCTTCAAAGGTGCGTTCCTTTATCCTTAAGATGCAGGTACACGGCTGAGTCCTGACCCAAGGAATTGTCTCTCGTGCTGGGCCATACGTTGATGCAGTTGCTGTTTTGGTCCCCATATACAAATCAGAGCATTCTTCACTGCACTGCACTGTGTATATGGTGTCGCTTTCTTGTGTTTGGGTATTGGGTCTTTCGCGTGTACTAAGCCGTCAGCGTGTTGTTCGGTTTAAAAAGCAGACAGGGATACGGTGTTTTTTATAAAATTCCTTAATTTCTCGGAGACCCCTGCTACATATGGATGACCATGTTCTCATCCTTCTTGCTTTTCCCCTTCACTGTTGATATTCGTGTTCTTTACTTTCCTAAGGACTTTGTGGTTTAAGTGAGGATAATTGGTCCTTTAAACTGTAGTTTAGTGATCTAGGCAGGACCATGTGCCCTAATACATTACCCCCAGTAATGGTAGTTAGTAAGTTAATGCTAATTTTTTTGCAATGGCTTGATATCCAAATGAATGTCGTGTGAGCTTTTGGAATATGTGAACATTTAATCTATCACTGTCTCAGTAGTGTACAGCCAGCTCAGGGGCATAATTACCAGGGGAGCAGGGGGAGCACCTGCAGGGGTCCCGGGACCAAGGTGTCCCATCTCCTTATTTTTTCTATGACAGATTATAGCCTCCTCCCAGAAACCACTGTGGATGAAGCACATATAGGGGCCCACATAATTTTACTGTGGGGGTCCTGTGATTCCTAGTTGCTACTGTCAGCATAATACACCCATTCCCATCTTATGCATTCCTAAACCATTGTCAGTCAGGACCTCCAGTTATTTCTAAACCCCTCCTTTTTCCTCTACCACCGACACAGCATGCTCAGTGTGTCTTTTTCAGGAGAGAAGAAATCCCATGGCGCACTATGGGGAACATCATAGGAACACTGGGAGGTAAAATACTGGTGGTTACCAGAAATCAAATTGTTTAAATGGTTAATGTTGACTCTATCAATGTCCAATCTACCAGACGCATTTGCTTGAGTGTCATGTCATTCAATCACAATGTGGGATGGATTGGAGAGGTGCGAATGGTAAGTATGATGGTGCAGCGGGGGGGGGGCACGCGCAGGGGGGTGGTGCTTGCGTGAGGTGCATGTGCTACGGGTTTGCTAGTTACAGTATATATTATAAATATTCTTAATGCAACTTTGCAAAAGCAAATGCAATTAGGATATTAACTGCAGTGGACTACGTGATTGGACTGTATAACGTGTCATATGATAAATTAGCACATCTTATGCGTCCTGCCAATAAAATCTGCTGAGCAAGCACTAACGAGCTACCTCTCCATTTGACTATAAACACTGGGCCTGAACATCTAACAGTATGTTGAAAAAACCCTAGAAAAAAAAGAAATCCAGTGACTCAAAGGTGTCTAATTCTAGAGTTTGTTTAAAATTCTACTAGCAGTCCAGTGTTTGATTTAAAATATATTAATCTTTTAGTAAAAGAAATGTAAAGAAGTAGAAGTTTTATTAGAGGTGAACGAAACTGGCGAGTTCCGAAAATCCAATTGAATCAGAATATTAAAATTTTCTATAGCAATTTTCGAATTTTCAGTACAAATTTTCAAATAGAATTTTTGAAGTTTTGAAGATGTTTTGATTTTTTTCGAATTGTAGATGAAAAATTCAGTTTTGAAAAATCTGTTTGATCGGCAGTTCTAAATCGAAACCAGAAATCATAGATGGGCTGTAATTTATCTTGCAAGTAGCAACACACAGTTTGCAGTTGAAACTATCAAAGAATTTTCGCCCTGTAACTGATAATATTCGTCTTTAAAACTGCAACAAAGAAATGTTATCATTGAAACCAGTATTTTTGTAGCGATCTTTTGATTTTAGAAAACAAAATTCAGTAAATTTAAAAATGTTATTGTATTACTGAAATTTTTTTTGTTTTAAGTGGCTGGTCTAGCAGAGATGAAGTTTGGTTCCGAATCAGATCTGTCAATTAGAAGTTCCGAAGGAATGTTTTGATCTCTGATTTTCGTATATCTGAAAATTAGAAAGTTATCACAATCAAAATAATTAGAATTAGTAAATGCAATGTGCAACTGTGATGATAGCATGTGAGAAAACATGCCGTGTGGCCTAGCCCTTCCTCATGGTGGCCTACTGCTATGATCATGGTCGTAGGATCCACGGATTGTACGATTGTAGGCTATGCATGGACGATCAGTCAACAATCTTATATATTCTTCCCTATCGGGCTAGTTGGAAATTTTTTTATCCGTTGAAGAAAGATAGTTTTTGTTCATATATTTGGTTTGTTCGTGTTCCCCAGACCATTTGCCAGGTCCCTTAGCCATGTTAATAATACTACTATTGTTATTTACACACGTTTTCGGATTTTCTATTTTTTTCTCTCGAAATCTTAAAACCGAACTCGCCACTTGTCACTAGAAGGTTAGGGCCTTTTTCGAACCCAAATACCTTGCTATTTTTCTTCAATTTCATATTGCATATGTGTCGGACTGGCCCACAGGGCTACAAGGGAAACCCCCGGTGGCTTACTGCCCATTCACCCAAGAAAACAGAGTTAACTGCTAAAATTTAAATACAGAGCCAAGGGACAGTTTAGAAATGTATAATAATAAACAACAGAGTCGTAGGAGTAAGATAGATAGGTAAATCATTGATAATAGAGATATGAAATTTGTGAGGTGGGCCCTTAAACCTCGTCCTGGTGGGCCTGGTATCAGATTTCCTGTTAGCCCCACCCCACAGTCCATCGAGACACTGCATTGTCCTCTTTTTTTTCACTACCATTCTATGATACCCCTATGCTGAAATTTCATCAACAATTTTCCGGTGAACTCCTCTCCTATTAGAGATGTTTGAAACTGTTGAGTTTCGTTCCGTTTCAAATTTCGAAAACCTCCACTATTTTCAATTTTCTATCTTCTAAATCATGTACTTTCGTTTTCGTAAATAGGCTACTTTTAAATTCGAAAAACATCTACTTTCGATTTCGAAAATCGTTTACTTTCGATTTGCGATAAAAATCGAAAATTAGAAAAAAAAACGGGTTCCGGATAATTTGGGAGTTCCGAAAGTTTTGTCGAGAATTCGAAACCCTAAGATTCAATTTGAAACTGGGTTCTATTCGAACCCACATTACATCTCTACCTACCTATTGTAGGTGGTTTTATGATGAAATAAAGTTAAAGGAATAGTTCAGTGCATTGGAACTATCCCTTTTCTTACATTGATTGAAGCCTGGGAGTTTTAAGGAGCTATCCCTTACCTCCTGTTCTTCATTCAATGTTTAGCCAGAACGAACTTCTGAAAATCTTACCTTTCACGCGTTATAGCGTAACAGAAGCAGGAAGCAGTCGGGAAC
This sequence comes from Hymenochirus boettgeri, assembly GCA_019447015.1. Taxonomy (NCBI): domain Eukaryota; kingdom Metazoa; phylum Chordata; class Amphibia; order Anura; family Pipidae; genus Hymenochirus; species Hymenochirus boettgeri. The sequence goes on along the minus strand of CM033471.1, from coordinate 25,936,242 downwards.
TGTCAGAGCGCCCAGCTGGATCGCGTGAAAGGTAAGATTTTCAGAAGTTCGTTCCTGGCTAACATTGATTGAAGAACGGAGTAAGGGCATATGCGGAAAAACATTCCTTTAAGAAAAAGAAAGAAGAGCAGAATTCATGATGATGACAAGGAGTTCAGAGAAAAGGAGAAAAAGATATAATAATGGGACAAGAGAAAGGAAGAAAAGGAATATAATAATGGGGACAATCCAGAGAGAAATGGAACAAAAATACCTGTGGCAAGAAAAAACTAAATAATAAAAAGAAATATACATTTAAATATCCTTCCCTGGCTTCCGCTACAGCCGTCCAGTTCATCAGAATTCTTTCCCTGTGTTGGAATGTTTCAGATCGCTACACAAACATTAGACCTAATGACAGAATGAAATCCATCTCAATACTCCGTAGACACGATCATTTGCATGGAAAGGCTGTTAGGGTGGTTTTGTTTAGGGTTGTGAATGTTTTCACGTACGGATGCACAAGAACAGCATTACTCACACACACACACTGCAGTACATGATAAAAAGCATCGACCTTCCAAAGTCAGGTTAGAGAGATGCCATTCAGCTGTTGAAAGCCATTTGTCATACGGTCCTAGGTATTAAATCTTTATTTCATGGGCAGAAAAGTATCCCAGGCACAGCTACTTGTATAAGCTTTAGTGTGACAATAAACAATGTTTAGAATGTATCACATTGCAAGTAATAACAAAAAAAAGAAGTTAAAATAATAGTATTTTGCAACTACCGGTAAGTAAGTCCTTGCACTGTCACTCACTAGCTTGTAAGGCTGGGTACACAACTGCAATATTTCCAGCCGACTGACCTTAGTGCAGTGAATCGGAGTCGTCACGAAATATCTGATGGTTTGGGCGGCCGGCCGAGAACCGAGCTCCGTCACCCGTTCGTCCGATTTGGGTCCGTTGGTAAATACGAATGAACGTGCCGTTCCCTATGGGACCGCCCGATCGGTCGCACGTACTAACAGTTGCACGCACGTCATCTGCGAACACTCGTTCAGGACAAATACTAGCCCCATGTGTAGCCAACCTAAAGTTTGAAGGTCACGGGTCCCAATCAGATGTTTGGTCATTGTTGATTGATTGTCGTGCGTTACAATATACGACAAACTTTGTTTAAATTATGCAATAAAAAAAAAAATTATGCAAATAAGGTCACAATACGTTAACACAGTAATGATAAAGTCTGAATACATTTAAACCCCCCCCCCTCTCTCTCCCAGCCTTCTTCCCTATCCTTGCGCATGCCCATGTTATAGACAGGAGGAGTGTCAGGGGAACTAACATTGGGTGGGGGAGGAATCTTGCAATATCAATAGGACTATTATATTGTGTAAATTGGTTTTTGCATTTTAAGATTTTCGCTTGTGTTACATAACTTCAGATTTTACTTGTTTAGACATTTTGAATCTTCCTGAAGATCTAAAAAGAACATTTCACTGTACCGAGAGCCCTGGACGTATTTAACAAGCAGTATGTAATCTGTTTTTGATCATTTCACACGCCAGGTTGCCCTCAGTTGACTGCAGACATCTGATAATTAGCAGGTCTCCGTAATGCAGCACTTTTCAATGTAAATTTGCTGCGTTTGGCAGGACCCAACATAACCATTACCCCAAGGGGAATGAAAGGGTTAACACTTCACCATGGTGACCCGAACATAACTGTGACCGTTCTCTGTAAAAGACTGGTGCAGGGATGCAAGGAAGAATCAGAAGTACCGTATGGACCTATTTTTAGAACACCAAGAACGTGACCCACATGTCTATTCTCTGCTAGAGACAACCTATTGAATTTCAATTAAACTCCACTCTAAAGAAATATCCCTATTTGGCTACTGACTACATTGTTTAAATAGGAAAGATCAATGTTCGGGGCACTTTTAATTCTGTATCGGATGTTGAGGATTTGGGAGAAATCTCCCTGTGTGTGATAATTATTTCATAGGGATCTCAAATCAATTTAGTCTTTTTCTGGTGTCTCACCTCCTTATCATGTGAAATTGTTAAACGTGATCATTTTCTTACTAATACCGTGATTGGAAGGTCTACATCTGCAACTCCGCTTTAATGTGTCATGTCTAATTTTTAAAGGGCAGTCCGCCCCACAAAACTAGAATTTAACCCTTTACTGGCCCCACCTCGGTATGTAATAAATCCTTACCTTACATCCCAGCTCAAATGGTTCTCCTGTATGTTGTCTCCAAAGTCCGAAAAACTGACCGCCAGGAGGATAGCAGAGGTCAATTAGGACTCTGCCTCCTGTCTCCCCTCCGGAGAATTTTGCCATGCGTACTGCATCCTCCCCTCCCTCCTCCTCCCACCCATTTTCCTCTCCCTCCCCTACTGTGTAACCCCTTTTCTGTAGTGTAGGGCTCCTCCCCCCCAGCTCCAGCCGCCATATCCTTTTTGCAGAACTCCCTCAAACTCTACTTACATTACTCTTCCTCCTCCAACGTTCTGGATAGCAAAAAGCACGTCCGTTATTGGCTGCCTCTCACCATCACGGACGCAGCTGCCGGTCGCGCCCCCTACTTGCGTTTCATCAGCAGAGGGCTGGACAGAACGTCGAGGAGAGAGGTAAAAGTAATATATCGGGGGAGTTTCTGCAAAAAAGACTATGGTGATGGGGCTGGGGAGGGAGCCCTACACTACAGCAAAAGCTGTAAAATATAGTGACATGCCCTTTAAATTTCAATATTTCCTCCCCCCCCTCTTGCTTAAAGAACTAACCCCAAATTTTTACACTCCAGAACGCGAATATCCCCTCTAAAAACAACCATGAACTGTAAATACAATACAGTAAATAGCATTAAAGTAAATGTTATCACTTGAAGAACTGGATGAATAACTGTGTGTATGTCCAGTAACTGGCACACCCCTGATCTCAGTCACATGCACCCTTGCCTATTCTGTCTGTAAAATGATTGGCTAGAGGCTACTAGTGGGTGTGACCACTGTAACATTGTAACAAGTTCCTCAATATCTTTGGACTGAGCATGGGTAAGAATAATGGTCAGTGACCTCACCGTGTGATACTGGGAAAAGAACCAAACCTCTTGTTAGAATGTATGTATAGTTTATTTATAAAGTGCCACTAGATGATGCAGCACTGTACAGTAATAAAACAATAAAAAAGTCTTACAAGTGGGATAAATAACTAGAGATTTTACTCGCGGATTCAAGAATTCAATATTTCCTCGCGTATAGGTATAAATAAACATTTTACTCTCGCGGATTCGATATTTAATCGTGTATAGGTATAATACATTTTACCTCGCGGATTCGATATTTACTTGTTGTATAGTATAATAGACATTTACTCGCGGATTCGATATTTACTCTGTATAGGTATAATAGTATTTTACTTGCGGATTCAAGAATCAATATTTCCGCACGTATAGGTAAAAAACTTTTTACTCGCGTATTCGATATTTACTCGCGTATAGGTATAATAGACATTTTTACTCGCATATTCGATATTTTCTGCGCTATTGGTATAATAGACATTTACTCGCATATTCGATAATTCGATATTTAATCGTGTATAGGTTAATAGACATTTTTAACTCGCATATTCGATAATTCGATATTTACACATGTATAGGTAAATAGACATTTACTCGCATATTTCGCATGCCTCGAACGTTCGAACGATTCATAATTATCGAAGTCCAGAAAATATCAAAAAATCCACCTATTGATATACTCTTTACATATCTTTACTCCTACTGACTCTATTGTTTCTTCTATAATTATTTTTTTTCACTGTCCATTTTCTTCTGTATTTAATTTTAGCAGATTCTTTATTTTCTTCTCTATTTTTCTATTCCACATTCACCCTGGGCCAGTCAGACACTGATCGTGCAAATCATAGAAGATTGCACCATTGCCAAAATAGACTACACGTCCATCAAACTTTCGCCAATTTGATAAAGAATGACAACATCAGTCTGCAATGGTGAAAAAGTACCCATGGCCAAACAGTCTAACATAGCCTTTAAGGGTGAGGTCTAGAGTCTTTAGCTAAAGGGCATGTCCACCCCAAAATTATTTTTGCTGTGGTGTAGGGAGCGCACCCTGTGTAATTTGCCATATACTTTCATTATTTTTGGAACAGTTATCAAGTTATTTTCATTTTTGAGTTCCCTTATGGGTGCGCAATTGATTTCTCTCCTCCTATAGTGGGGCAGGTGTGCTTGTAGTCTTGGAGATATGTCCACCAGTCAAGGGTTTGCATAGGGTTAAAATCAGCCCTTTATCCTTTATTAATAAACTGCAGAATCAGTTAAACATGCAAACAACTGATTTACAAGTCCACCTGGGAGTCTGGGATTTTACATTACCCATTACCCACTTCTATATTCATCAGAACTACCTGATCTGATATTGTTGGGTGCAAGTAGCGATGTTGATGTCCGATTGAATCAGTTTAATGGTATATTATATATATATATAATATATATTATATATTACAGAAGCAGGATAAGCCAGCCACACCATTCCTATAATTATCGCTGCCCGGGTGACACTCGATACAAAAATGCAAATGTTAGCAAAGCGAGGCACTCACGGGTCTTGAAATAAAAGTAACTTTTATTCAAATATCTTTAAAACATATCGACGCGTTTCAGCTCTAAACTAGGGTCTGTAAGATATATCAATACTCATGAAAGCGCAGGTCATGTATAACAACGCTGTATTATGTTATCAATTAGATCCAGGGGGGTAACACGGTGTAAGAATCTAGTAATAAGGTATATTCATGACCGTAGGTACATTGTTAAAAGAGAGGGGGTCATGGATAAGTTTCGAGTGGGGCCAAGGCCGGCTCGACAGACAGTGTATATCTGTAAATATTCATTCATCACAGCGTCCATCGTTGTTGGGTGAGGGGAAGGGGGTCTTGGTGTATGTCGAAGATACTGGCATAGGTACGCATCCATGGCGCGGAAATGGAAAAAAAAATAATCGGTGGAATAATTCATCCCTCCAGGTCATGGTATTCTGTAATATTCAATTATCCAGGGGGTGCAATGTATATGCCTGTTAAATAATATCATCCATCCCGGTCATAGTATGAACATCTAAGTGGTAATGATGTCATTCATCCAGGTCGGTATATCTGTATATTCATTCATCCAGGTCACGTATATCTGTAATATTCATTCATCATCCAGGTCATGGTATATCTGTAATATTCAATCATCCAGGTCATAGTATATCTGTAATATTCATTCATCCAGGTCACGGTATATCTGTAATATTCATTCATCCAGGTCATGGTATATCTGTCATAGTCCATCATTCAGGTCATGGTATATCTGTCATAGTCCATTATCCAGGTCACGGTATATCTGTAGTAATTTAATTTTTTTTGTTTTTTTTTCATGTGTTATTCGCAGGTCATGGTATATCTGTAATATAATCATCCAGGTCATGGTATATCTGTAATATTCATTCATCAGGTCAGGTATATTTTTTTTAATATTCATTCATCCAGGTCAGGTATATTGTAATATATTCATTATCCAGGTCATGGTATATCTGTAATATTCATTCATCCAGGTCATGGTGTATCTGTAAATATTCATTCATCCAGGTCACGTATATCTGTAATATTCATTCATCCAGGTCATGGTATATCTGTAATATCATTCATCAGGTCATGGTTATCTGTAATATTCATTCATCCAGGCACGGTATATCTGTAATATTCATCATCCAGGTCATGTGTATCTGTAATTTCATTCATCCAGGTCATGGTATCTCTGTAATATTCATTCATCCAGGTCATGGTATATCTGTAATATTCATCCATCCAGGTCATGGTGTATCTGTAATATTCATTCATCCAGGTCATGGTATATCTGTAATATCATTCATCCAGGTCATGGTATATCTGTAATATTCATCCATCCAGGTCATGTATTCTGTAATTCATCATCCGTCACGTATATCTGTAATATTCATTCATCCAGGTCATGGTATATCTGTAATATTCATTCATCCAGGTCACGGTATATCTGTAATATTCATTCATCCAGTCATGGTATATCTGTTGTATTCAATTAGATCAACTGGACTTGAAGTTTAGTTCTTGTTTCGCTAGTCATCCGACTGGATCTCTCAATTCAACCCTCAAATGTATTGTTCGATTTCGGTAACCCTCAATGTATCGTTCGATTTCGGTAATCCTCAAATATAGCCTTCAATTTTGGTAACCCTCGAATTGGCCGTAACCCTCGAATGTACATGCGGAAGCTGACAATTGCCCAATTGTGGGGGAAGTTAGTGTTTAAACGAGGTTTGGTGATAGTGACTGTTCCCCAGACCATTTCCCAGGTCACAGAGCCATTTACACTAACTTATTATTGTTATTTTATCTGTATTTATCCAAACTAGTTTTCCACATTCACTTCAATAGTTCAGGAAGTTTTGCCATCTCTAAACATAATTGGCTTATAGGGACACACGGGCCTTTTAGCTAGCTGCATTAAGCTTGCATCTAGATAATAGGACCCAGACAATCTAGGTTAAACTAACTGCCAGCTCTCCACTCGCAGATTCTTAACAGCTGATCGGCAACATGTTCCGATCTTCCTCCTATCTTTATTATGGCGCACTTTCCCAAAAGATAGGAGCTGGTCGAGACAGCATGCCATCTGCTGTCAGAAGCAGCTTGTGGAGTGCCGGCAGGTACGTTTAACCCTGGAGTGCCTGAGTTCTATTATTTCACTGGAATAATAGATGCAGCTGCAAGCAAGCTAGTTTAGTGCCAGTTTAATGTCCCTTTAATCTGTAATTGAAAGTTCTCTTAGAACTTTTTCATGATATTTATCTGTCTGTCTGTCTGTCTGTATATCTATCTATTATCTATTATCTATTATCTATTATCTATCTATCTATCTATCTATCTATCAATCTATCTATTATCTATCTATCTATTATCTATCTATCTATCATCTATCTATCTATCTATCTATCTATCTATCTATTATCTATCTATCTATCTATCTATCTATCTGTCTGTCTGTCTGTCTGTCTGTCTGTCTGTCTGTCTATCTATCTATCTATCTATCTATTGTCTATCTATCTATCTATCTATCTATCTATCTATCTATCTATCTATCTAATCTATCTATCTATCTATCTATCTATCGCTGTTGGTAGTTAGGCTACTTAAAGGAGAACTTTATTGTTCATACCCACACCCTTTAATGGTACAGGGCCCAGGATTAAGACCTAAGGCTTACCTTGGATCACCTGCAGTCATCTTCTAAAGTTCTGACCACTGGTCTGGTCTTGCAGGTTGCAAACCCCCCACTCCCACCCCCAAAACCTGTCCAATGGAAAGAGACAGTTCTTGCAAAATGTATTTTCAGGTGGGACTGGGGTGGGATGAAATGTTACGCTGGTCAGAACTGCATTTTCCCATTGACTAATTCTGGGACACTGTGGGGCGAGACTGGCATTGTAAAACTAACTTTAACTGCATGGTGAGTTTAAGGCAAACCTAGCGGTGAGGACTTTGCAGTAAAAACATAACATATTGATATAAAAAAAATGCACTCAAATACATCACAAGGTTGAATCTAAATTTTCTTTCACTATTCCTTGAGGACCCCCTAAAAAACTCTAACCCCAGGGGTCCTCAAATGTAAATACAGTAGTTTTACATAAAATATTTACTCTAACGAACATTGTCAATAGCAAGTTAACCACCCTGCTACAAAACCCAATAAAAAGATCCGAATAGCCATGTAAGTGCAGGTAACCTCAGTGAAATATTAAGAGGTTGTCGTAGACTCGCTCCTAGAGGTTTGTCAGATCTGTCAAGGTAAATTAATAAAAATTCTCCCTTATCTACAGTATGTGACAAAAACTCAAAAAAATCCACAAACATGTCAGTGCTTATTTGTCTACATTCAGCTTGTCCTACCGATAAACATTCAAACGTGTGCAAGAGGAAGAAGAACGGAAAATCGCTATTTTTAATAATTTTGATGCAAATGGTTAACCTAGAGCCTGGTAAATCTGCAGATGGTTCAGTCATATACAGAGGGGAAGACATCATAATAAATTGAAAGCAATGTGGACTGCAAACAAATAGTTCACGTAAAAACCGGACCCAGCTCACTCGTACCTTTCAAACAAGCCAGATGTCTCTAGCTGCTGTAAATCTTAAGTTATAGGCTTGTAAAGTTACATTTTCTGGTCTGCACAGTCTCTCTGAACTTTGGGGACAAGCAAATGATGACCTGTATAACCCCCCCCCCCCCCCCAAGTGGTCTGGCCACCCAAGGTGCGCTGCTTTCTATTGCACATGCCATTAACCATTTTTTTTTGCCATTTGGTTCGCATGTGCTTCGATACCCAAATATTTCAGGGATCACAGCACAAGCAGACATTAAGGCGTATAAATAGCAGTGATTCCATAAAGTATGTTGGAATTTATGACATCTCTGTGATATTCTGTTATTTTTTAAATAAATGTAGAAGTATTAAACTACATCTGTGTCTGTGACTTTCAGGGCATGCTGGGAATTTAAAAAAAAGGGCGCAGATTATCTGTCCCTATTGAAGTTGCTTTTGCTTAAATATTTTAAAGGCCTGTCTTTTTGGGCCATATTGATAAACGCGCGGTACCGTAAGTTATCGCTAATGTGCGACCGCGATAACGTTTGGTCTTAGAATACCATGCCGTAGTAAACTACCGCAATGATATTCTTTGGGTCATTTACGATCTTTATCGTTAACTTACGATAACGATAGTAAATTAACTATTGCTAAACCGATTGGAAATTAACGATTGTTAAAACGATCACGAAAGGAGTGGTATTGCTATAAAACTACACCGCGTCTTTATGAATATGGCCCTTTGTCCAGCTTTAACACAAGCTGCTAGCTTTAATTGAACTGTTATACAGGAATGTAAAACCATGTGTTTATATCATCCGCAGTTTCTTCAAAGGGGAAGCTACAGATCAGCGTCACTTTTATAAAATCGACCCAAGGAAAAGGAATCGTACATTTTCCTCTTAACACGAACCCTTGGTGTAACGTCACCCACGCATATTGGTTCTGTGTTTCGGTCTTAGGAGGGATCGCTTTATGAGAAATACTTCATCACAGCTGACAGAACTGCACTATCAGGAATAGGAACCAAAGTATAAACACTGTTGCTTTAAATGATGAGCTGCCATAAGAATCAGGTTAGACAAACCTTAGTGTTTTTATCTGGGTCTCTATGTTCAGAACTGTGTATTGGTTTATTTGACGAATGGCAGTAATTATTTTATAGTCAGCTGGGCTTGTTTTTTTTGCCAGCAAAACTCTTTACCCAGAAATCCTGGCATTTTTATTTCTGACAATTGTTGTCTGGACCAGGGGCAGAACTACCAGGGGAGCAGACCCTGCAGGGGGGCCCAAGAGCCAGGGGGGAACCATCTTCTTATTTTCCCTGTGACAAATAGAACCTCCTCCAAAAACAACACTGTGGATGAAGCAGGGCAAGGGGCCCCATCATAGTTTTACTGGGGGGCCCAGTGATTCCTAGTTATGCCACTGGTCTGGCCAGTAAAGGGCCATTAACAAGAGCTGGTCATGGATATGACAGTTGAGATCACAACCAATGACTGAATGTGATTCCCTCTGAGCATGTGCAAGCTCAAAACGAGCTCAGAAAGCTAGGAGAGTAGACAGGAACATTTTTGACAGGCAGAGGAAAGTGGAAGAAAAGCATTTGGATGCATAACAGGTTAGTCCTACGTCTATCAGCTTTCTAACTATGACAACAATTTTTTTATTTGAGGGGTGAAATTGCTTGTTAATTTTTCATATAGGAAGAAGACTCACAATACGGAATTCTGGGAGATTTAATTCCAAAAGTGTCAACATAAAGCATGTGTAGGACAGTACAAAAATGTGGAGTCGAATTTAGCTGCATCGATGGCTTCATATGTATAAGGACTGTGGACTTTGCGCAATTTATAAGGTGGATCTCATTTCGCTTTTCACCGCATATCGCAATACTGGTAGTAAAAATGTATTTATTAAATGAAAGGAGATTAATGATCGGAGTCATCATTATTTCTATTCTTTGTGCTAATCCAATCTAATTTCCTGCAGGAAAGCCTTTAACTTTTAGAGCAGTTCCTACACAAAGATCGAGCAGCACACAGCCAGGAAAACCTTTCACTATAGAAAATAATAGTCACTCCTTTTTTTGCTTTGCCCTCTCAATGGATGTACAAACAGCACCGCTGTATACAAAGTCCCTTAACCCAAATGGGAAAGCTGGAAGCATCACTAATGACAATATCTTTTATACTTTTTACTGTTTCCTCATAGATCAGGGTTGCCAGATCACCCCCGCGCCCAGATGGGGAGACTGGCTGAAGGTGGAGACTGGTCAGAGCGAAGTTAAGAGGTGGGGAGTGGGTGTTAGGGTGGCTGGGCTGCTAGGGCAGGTGTTTGGACAGGATTTCAGCCCTGATTGCGAGACTCGGAATATTGTTGCTGCAGTCGGGACAACCCTGTCGTGGATTATAGTATACTAGCAAACCCCTCAACACGAACCCCCCCGCGTGCGCACCATTCCGAGTATTGGATTTAAGGGTACTTAATCCATTAATTAACCCTAATATCACAGCAACACAACAACATTTCGGGGTGTCATTCTCCTTTTGTACAGATAATTTGCACAAATAGTGGTGGGAGTTTGGCTACTTTTTATTTTCTTCTGCATTAGAGCCAAGAAGAAAGTGACTGGGCAGAATTCTATAGTGGAAGATTTTCCTGGCTATGGGTTGTGCAATCTCTGTGTAGGAACTGCAAGTGTCTTAACATTTATGTCTGTGATTTTCTGGTTATAAATAATAAACAAAATAAATAAATACAATATATATATATATATCTCCATTAGTGCCCCTTTAACCCTTTAAGTGTCCTTTCTTCATTTGTGTTTAAAGGGTATGTCCACCCTTATTTCGATTTTTTAATATTGCCTTCCCCCTGGTCCCCCAGCCCCAACCGCATGGTTTTTATTTTTAGAAAGCCCCCCAAACTTTTACTTACCTCCCCTCTTTCCTTCGCCGCGCTGCCAGCCCTCTGCTTGCGAGAATGCAAGCAGAGGGGCGGGACCGGCAGTCGCGTCTGTGATTGGCTGAGCGGCAGCCAATCACGGACGCGGCTGCCGGTCATTCAGTGCAGCGTAGGAAAGAGGAGAGGTAAGTAAGAGTTTGGGGAGTTTCAAAATTAAAAAACCATGCGGTTTGGGCTGGGAGACCAGGGGGATTACTATATTACAGGGGTTTTATGTAGGGGGAGGGATAGTAGAACGGAAGGAGAGGGAGGGGGAGGAGGGGCGAGAAGAGCTGCAGTACGCATGGCAAAAATCTAACTGAGGCCAGGTAGCAGGCAGAGCCCTGCTATCCTCTGGTGGGCAGTTTTTGGGACTTTGGGGGGAACTACAGGAGAACCCTATGAAGCTGGGATGTAAGGTAAGGATTACACATACCACACTACATGATGGGGCAGTAGTTGGGGGGATTATAGTTTTGGGGGTGGACATGCCCTTTAATAGTTCAAGTGTTATTTTACTTTATATTTAATTATTACTTTAATTTATACAGTTTACCAACAGAAACCTGCTCTGAAATCTGAATAGCAGCTAGTTTATACTCTCCTTTTGTTAATAGCAGATCAATTAAACATGCCAACCACAGATATATTAAAAAAGTAAGATCCTCCTGCAGATTTTAAACAACCCTCCTGCAGACTTATAAAAGATCCTCCTGCAGACTTTACACAACCACCCTCCTGCGAACTTATAAAAGATCCTCCTGCAGACTTTACACAACCCTCCTGCGAACTTATAAAAGATCCTCCTGCAGACTTTACACAACCACCCCTCCTGCGAACTTTATAAAAGCATCCCGCAGACTTTACACAACCCTCCTGCGAACTTATAAAAGATCCTCCTGCAGACTTTACACAACCCCCTCCTGCGAACTTAAAAGATCCTCCTGCAGACTTTACACAACCACCTCCTGCGAACTTTAAAAAGATCCTCCTGCAGACTTACCACAACCCTCCTGCGAACTTATAAAAGATCCTCCTGCAGACTTTACACAACCACCCTCCTGCGAACTTATAAAAGATCCTCCTGCAGACTTTACACAACCCTCCTGCGAACTTATAAAAGATCCTCCTGCAGACTTTACACAACCACCCTCCTGCGAACTTATAAAAGATCCTCCTGCATACTTTACACAACCCTCCTGCAAACTTATAAAAGATCCTCCTGCAGACTTTACACAACCCTCCTGCGAACTTATAAAAGATCCTCCTGCATACTTTACACAACCCTCCTGCGAACTTATAAAAGATCATCCTGCATACTTTACACAACCCTCCTGCGAACTTATAAAAGATCCTCCTGCATACTTTAAACAACCCTCCTGCAGACCTTTAAAGATCCTCAAGCTGACTTATAAAAGATCCTCCTGCAGACTACTGAAGTGTCCATAATACAAGCGTAAAGTATTCAAAATAATTAGGCCTACATGTTCCATTTCTTTTAAATTGTGTTTTTACAAGTTGTGATTTATTAACAATCTGTTTATACACATTAACTCGTGCCTTGGTCCGTAAAGTTTACTACACTACTGGGATAGCGGTAGATTATATATCAAACAGAGAAGCTAATGGATTTTTGAGCTTGCGATCATATGAAGATGCTTCCTGCGAAATTCCCACCAACAGAACAAATCATATTAGATGTAAAAGCATTTAAAGGGGATGAATCAACCTGAAACAGTATCACTTTTATAACCCTAGCAGAGAGATTTCTCACATGCTCACTGAGCTTTTGTAGTGCTCAGAAGAGAGCAATGGTTGGCCATGACACCATACCTCATGGCCATAACTGCAGTGTCTGCAAGAAAAAGTCAGGAGCAAGAGCTGAGAGTTGCAGTACAGGGGCGGCAGACATGGCGAAGTTTTACTCTTTTTAGCGGCACTTCATGGCTGTGTGAGTATCCCGATTTTAGGGTTTTGAGGTGTACTCTAGCTGTAGACATTTCATTTTGAGGGTGGACATGCTCTTTAATCACTAAATCGATCAGTAGTCTGTCACTCACAAAAAAACGTGATTCCTCCTGTCTATTAAAGACTAGACATGGAACCACTCAGTTCCGAAATCCGAATGCTCCGTCTGAAACCGGAATGATCGTTCGGATTTTGGGACTTTGGAGTAAATTTTCGATTTTTATTGAATGTTCAAGGGTATTTTCAAAAAGCCTTGAACGTTCCATAATCCTCAAAAATACTACCGGAAGCTCGAAAATAATTTCCGATTGTATTTTCGTGGATTATCAAATGGTCAAGGCTATTTTCGTTCGATAAAAATCGAAAATGCGATCCGAAGTCCTGATTGTAAGTTCCGTTTTTGGCAGTTTCGGCCATCTCTATTAAAGACCAATCAATCAGCTGAAATTTACCGACATGCCTGATCCATTTCTTTGTCCAAATGTGGCAAAAAATCAGACAAAGTAATGTCACTGGCAAAAAATGTTGATATTCTGACCTGACTGACTGAAGATTGTGGCGCACTCACACACCTGTTAGTTACACCAATACTGCTCCGTTCAAACCCCATTCAAAGAGCCAACATTCACTGTAGAACAAAATGGAACCTGGGGGCCATATTTATAAAGCCGCGGTATCACTTTTTAGCGATACCGCGCCTTTAACGATCTGTATTGTAAATTTACGATCATTAAGTCGATCGGAGGTTAACGATCGGATTAACGATCGTAAATTTACAATACCGATCGTACATTTACGATTCCCCATAGAATAGTACAATAGTTTACTACCGCACGGTATTCTACGATCGAATCTTCGTTAATTAGCAAACGTTCGTCATAAATGTATGATCGCGATTAAATTAACTAACTTGCGTTATTGCTAAAAAGCGATACCGCGGCTTTATAAATATGGCCCCAGGACACTACACGGATGAACAGGTGATATAAGGGAAGTTTGGGGGAATGTTTTTTGTTTGAATAACGTAAAAAGGACTAAAGGGTAACTGAGGTCCAAAAATGACTTTAGGTAAATTGACAGGAATTGCTTTCCTGGGTATTTTCGCAATTTAATTCTTTTTTTTTTACTTTTTACTTTTTTTTACATAGTTTTGACGATATTTACATATTTACGATATGGTAGCAGCAACACCTGCTTCCTGCTCTGAAACCATGTGATAATCCTTTTATCCCTGTGCCTCCTCCATTAAAAAATAGACAAATATGTACACACCTTACACACTCCCTGCCTGTGGGCTGTGCTGTTATACCCCCCCCCCCTCAGTCCTCCTTCAGTCACTGTAACTCAATCTCTTCCTGGTTTCTTCTGATTTCTCCTGCACTGAGCATGTGCCAACCACAGATTAGAAGGAGGAAATAGTATTGTGACCATAGATTCAGAACCCACCCACTGATCAGTGATTTCTTCATATCTTGGGCTGTGCAGCACGTAGAGAGGTGGTTGATGGCTCATTTTAAAGGTAGAAACACGGCCTTTCATTTAAAATCAACGTGTTTGATGAACACAGTTCATCCGTGTAGTATTCTGGTTCCATTTTGTTCTATACTGACCGACCGAATGATCATACCTGAGAGTCAATCGAATTAAAATATTATTCCTCAGAGATGAGGCATAACTGTACTGCAGTTCTGGGTACCAGTCCACAGAATGGATACCATTAGTAAAGGGACTGCAACTAAAATGACAAGCGGAATAGAGAATCCGTGCAATAAATTGCTAATATTAAAGTTGTATTACATGAAGGTGATAAACTTGACTTTTCAACCCAATGTAAATATATAACGATGTGCTGGGAGCATGGGAATTTTTACCCAACTGTACGGTAAGAATAGCTGGTCCTCTATAGTTTCAGTGGGAACACAAACAACATTCTAATGCTTAAATTAGAAAAGTTCAGAGACCACAGGAACTTTCCATCTGAATTTTGTTCTCAACGATCTAAGAAAAATATTATTAATTCCTGCGCAGCATGGCAGCTCCCATATAAAGAATTAGCTTGCCTTGTCTTCTGTTCACTTTTAATCAACAAGGCAATTTAGCCTTCCATTCAGTGCTGTGGCAATGACAGTATTTACTGGTCTATTATAAGTTAATGATGATGCTGAACAAATTACATCAGTAATAGATTTTTCACAGGATCTATTTATAGGAACGTTAAGTTGTAACTGATATGGAACAATTTAGCTCTATGATAAGTTCTGCCTACACATCTTTGCTGCAATTTAAAAGGAACATATGCCTTTAGACAATGATTGTATCTGCCTTTGTGCTATTGTAATTGGTACAGACTAGCAATGTGCTTTATATTTTACAGGTTATTAAAGGCACAAGGCCATAGGCACCAATTATAAATACTTACACAGCCAAAAAACATTTAAAATAATTTAAAGGACAACTACTCTGTAAATATGTAATTTTTAGAAATGAATAGTACCTGGGACAGGGAGGTAGGAGTGATTATTCCTACCTCCCAATATTGTTTTGTTGAGGAGCTACAGCACATACAGTTTTCAGCTGCCAGGTTATGGCTCTGGACCTTCTTGTATTAAAGATAGTGCCGAAGCAATCAGGAAGCCTGGCATAAGTAGTTTTCTTCGTGCTGCCGCTCCTCGTAGAAATTATATTGGGAGGTAGAAAGTACCAACCCTACCTCCCTGCCCTAGGTACTTTTTATTTTAACTATTTTTGAAAAAAGTTTATACACAATTTAGTTGTCCTTTAAGGGTGTTCGTTGCCCTTGAGTAGATCATTGCTAGATCAGAACCTTTATACAGAACAAATAGAACTAGGAATAGATGAATTGCTGAGCTGATCTGTGGCATTTACTGTATATGTAAACAGTGCCCCCAGTGGCTATAAACAGAATGTAATATGTAAATCAATGAAAAACACAATTAGCCTCTGCAAACAGCAAGCACTAGGTAAACACAAGAATAAGTAATGTCTGTTCAGCAGGCACAACGCCAGGATCTTTTACTTTCACTTTAATGTAAATTAAACAGAACATATCTAATGATAGAGAAAACTCAAATTAACAAGAAAATGCAGCATTGTCTGGGGTTCAGATGAATGGGCATTGGGTTCAAGTAAATTAATTCTTTACCGTATAATTTATTCTTGGCTACACCCACTTTAATGAATGCATAAAGGCTGAACCAATCACAAGCTGCCGTTCCACCCCATTTAACATTCATCTTCTATTCTGGCAGATAAAAAAAAATAAATGGTACGTAGACAACATTACACCATTAGAAGGCTTTATATTTTATTTGTAACAAAGATCTATTGCAATTATGACGCCCTGCTTAATAAATTGGAACCGAATGCCTCAGCTCAAGTTATTTTTATTAAAATGTAAATTTGAATGCAGGAGAAACACAAGGTGGTTTATGAAATCCAGGTTATCACCAACACTATCTATCACCCCTCTCATTCCAGCCAGTAGGCGGGAAAAAGTAGAACGATAAATCTATGTACCATCATTATCTCCATTGTACAGGATATTAAAAGATACATTGTTTGTCCTGCTAGACTAAAAACATTCATTTCCTGTGCCATAGGGATAAACAAACAGCTGTATCACACACAACAATCAAGTCTGCAATTCTTTTAAACGCTCCTGCCGCTCTGATTTGCCGAAAAGATTGTCCAATCCTGGTTCTGGAAAAGTCCTAGATACAAATTGTTTTCTATAAAGGAAAACTATGACCTAAAACACATTTATGTCTGGCATATGTGTGTAATATAAGTAAGAGCAAGGCCACACTATTTGCAAAATGTGCGCAATGTGATCTGTTTTTCGGTTCGCATCTGCTCCGCACATTGTATAGACATGGCAATTACATGGTAATAATTGTATTGCATTTCGAGAACACATGGGATCACCATTTTTGGTGCGAATTGCATGCGTTGTCATTTAACTGAGATCAGTTAATGCGTAAAATCGCACATCCCACCGATCCGATTTTGGTGTGGTACAGGGGGGCCTAAACATTTTAACTGCTGTTACTTTCACATTTAGCACAAGAAGATACAAAGTAGCTAACTGGACAGCTCTTTACTTTTCCAGAAAGAAGTACACTGAGCATGTCTGTACCAGTGGGAGAGGATGAAGAATAGGAAGTAAAGCTTTAACTCATTTCAGACTGGTGGATCTTTGATTAGGAATTGCCTACAAACACAAGTGATGCATCATTTTATTCAGTGGTTTCAGGACTATATGTAAAAAAAAAAATCCCTTTTAGATCATCTTTTTTTTAATATGAAGCAGACTTTGCATGATGAAAGCAAGTATTTGTTTTACTAATTGCTTTCGCTAATAAAGTAAAAGGCAAGGTTTGTTAGATTCATGCATCAAATAGCTATTGTGTTAATAATAATGTGCCCTGTTGGTTTAGTTTAACACACCTGCTGTCTCTGTTATTTTCATAATACTCTCTTTTACCCATTGGACAATATCTGTAGAGAAGATTTACTTTCCCACCAATCAGCTTTGGCTAGTTTAGTAAGTTTACACTAACCGGTCTGCTTCCCCGCTATGCTGGGGAGTTGTGGGAGATTAAAGGGCTCATTGTACTAAAAAGCAGTGGGACTGAGTGTTGGTATTAAGCCCCACAGAAGGCTACAGATATAAGAACACAGAACATAGTAAATGAGGTTGAATAAAGACATAGGACCATCAAGTCTAACCTATTTTTTTTAACTCTACCTAACAGTTGATCCAGAGGAAGGGAAAAAAACAGCTAAAAAGGAGGGAAAAAATTACTTCCTGACTCCAAACGGCAACCGGAAAGTATCCCTGGATCAACCAGAACGACAGTATATGTATTAATACCAGTAATTCTCAATATTATATAGTATCCCCGTACCAACCAGAACTACAGTATATGTATTAATACCAGTAATTCTCAATATTATATAGTATTCCTGTACCAACCAGAACTACAGTATATGTATTAATAGCAGTAATTCTCAATTTTATATAGTATCCCCGTACCAACCAGAACGTCTGTATAAGTATTAATACCAGTAATTCTCAATATTATATAGTATCCCTGTACCAACCAGAACTACAGTATATGTATTAATAGCAGTAATTCTCAATATTATATAGTATCCCTGTACCAACCAGAACTACAGTATATGTATTAATACCAGTAATTCTCAATATTATATAGTATCCCCGTACCAACCAGAACTACAGTATTTGTCTTAAATACCAGTAATTCTCAACATTATATAGTATCCCTGTACCAACCAGAACTACAGTATATGTATTAATACCAGTAATTCTCAACATTATATAGTATCCCTGTACCAACCAGAACTACAGTATATGTATTAATACCAGTAATTCTCAATATTATATAGTATCCCTGTACCAACCAGAACTACAGTATATGTATTAATACCAGTAATTCTCAATATTTTTTAGTTTTAGAAACTATAATAAAACTATATAAAAAATAACCAGAGTTTCTCACAGCCTCTAGGCCTTATCAT
This sequence comes from Hymenochirus boettgeri, assembly GCA_019447015.1. Taxonomy (NCBI): domain Eukaryota; kingdom Metazoa; phylum Chordata; class Amphibia; order Anura; family Pipidae; genus Hymenochirus; species Hymenochirus boettgeri. The sequence continues at coordinate 25,917,587 of CM033471.1, read as the reverse complement.
CCATATATTACCATGGGTCTTTTACCATCCACCTGGATCTACTTTCTGTCCATGTAAATGTTCTTTAAATAGGGATGAAAAACAGAGCCCCAGGGACAACCCCAGGTACAGTCCATGTTGTGAGATCAGCCAGTGTTTGTGCTACTGTCTCTCCCTCCCCTGTATCCACAGCTGCAGATTCTGCTTCATTACATTAAATGGGAACTGCAGTACCACGGAGAGCTCCATTCTGCGGATTCCTTAGTCAGTGGCCCTCGGCCCTGGGGGCCCTACTGAAAATTCCTCTTACACAGCTGCACCCTCAATCTAGCACAAATGCCACCAACCCCCATTATGAAATCCCACCATGTGTTATTCTCAGACTCAAACAGGAAGAACAGAATTCATTCATTTCATCTTTAAATACAAAACACCAAGTCCAGACTTTATGGCCTCTCCCAATTACCCCCCATTAGAAGGTTCCCCACTTACAGAGCACTCCATGTCCTCTTCCAGCTAATTCTTAGTGTGACAACAGCTGTGCGATTCTGCAGTGACTTCAGTCTACCCCACAGCACATTGTAATATTCTCACTATGGTCTGTTCCTTCCTTTAACCCTATAAATTGTTACTACTACTAATAATAATAATAATAATAATAATTACAATAATTATCTACAATAAAGTGTATCTTTCCCCACAGCACTGGTAACTGGTGAATTGTATACTCATTTTTGCTTTTCTTCCCCTTTAAAATGGAACTAGAGGTTCCTATTACCCTAAACAACAACACTATATCCTTTATCCTGTATTTATTGGTGACACATCTAATTCCCTATGGTATAAAGTTGTACCATTCTGTGCCCCCTGGTTCTAGTGTCCACCAATCCAGATTCTATGGACACCTACCTGCATCTCCATTCCCACCATTGTCCATCTATTAACACCAGTGCCAACCACCCAGTGACTCTATCTTATTAGGGAAATACAGCATTGATGTTCTACTCCTTCCCTCTGCCTCTCTTAGAGGTACAATTATAGCAAAGAAAGGGTTAAACGCTGTAAATCGGGGGTTGGAGTGTGAGGGGTTAATAACGGGGACATAACTATAGTTAGATTGCAAAAGCAAAGAACACCAGCAATCCAGCAAGTAAAGGGTTAAAGCCTACAAAAAAGGGGAGGGGTTGCATCTGCCTTTTCATTCTGGCAAGGAAAGGGTTAAGACTGCAAAAAAGTGGGGTAAGTGAGGGGTTAAATCTGAAAGTGTGGGGAAACTGTTGTCACTGCAATACAGTTCTAATGAGCCCTGCTAGAGCATTCTGGAAAGGGTTAAGACTGCAAACAAGGGGGGTAACTGAGGGGTTAAATCTGAAAGTGCAGGGAAAGTGTTATCACTGCAATACAGTTCTAATGAGCCCTGCTAGAGCATTCTGGTAAGGAAAGGGTTAAGACTGCAATTAAGGGGGTAAGTGAGGGGTTAAATCTGAAAGTGCAGGGAAAGTGTTATCACTGCAATACAGTTCTAATGAGCCCTGCTTGAGCATTGTGGCAAGGAAAGGGTTAAGACTGCAAACAAGGGGGGTAACTGAGGGGTTAAATCTGAAAGTGCAGGGAAAGTGTTATCACTGCAATACAGTTCTAATGAGCCCTGCTAGAGCATTTTGGCAAGGAAAGGGTAAGACTGCAAATAGGGGGGTATGTGAGGGGTTAAATCTGAAAGTGCAGGGAAAGTGTTATCACTACAATACAGTTCTAATGAGCCCTGCTAGAGCATTCTGACAAGGAAAGGGTTAAGACTGCAAATAAGGGGGGTAAGTGAGGGGTTAAATCTGAAAGTGCAGGGAAAGTGTTATCACTGCAATACAGTTCTAATGAGCCCTGCTAGAGCATTGTGGCAAGGAGAGGGTTAAAGCTGCAAAGGAAGGGGAAAAAACCCCTCCTGCTGGTTCCTGTCTGTACAATGTAACATCGATTCCCCACCTCTTCCCTTCCCTAGGGGAGCAGCCTGGCAAGGAAAGGGTTAAATGCTGCAAGCTGAGGGGGGGGAGAAGGAGGTTTAACTCTTCACATGCTGGTTTAACTGCAGGGAAATTTAATGGCACAGAACTCATTGCATAGAGCACACTGGTCCTGATGGTGACTGCTGGATCATTTCAAAGGCTGGAGGAGGAGGAGGATGGTCACACAGAAATGAAATTGTATCCAGCCTGCAGATCGCATGGGGCAATCGAATCGATCAAGGAGCATTGGATGACACCCCCACATGCAGCTACTGTAATATATAGTGCTGTGACTTTAAGACTGAGCCAGCCTCTAGTCACAGTTTGTGTTGATACATTGTTGTGCTTAGTACTGAAAGTGTGCAGGTCAGCAGTTGCCCTTTAAATATAGTATAAAGCAGTATGGTAGCCCCCCCATCCCCAATCACACACAGATGCCCTTGATCTGAACAACCTCCCCAGGAATCGCACTGCGACTGTCTCCCTCCTACCTCCACACTGTCTGAATCTGCCATCTTCCTCCTGAGCAGCAGGCAGCGAGAGGAGTGTTTAATTCCCATAAGATCCCGTGGGAGCTGCTGACTTCTTTATTTCTTCGAAAGATATTTCTCAGTCGTCTGTTAATCGGGCGATTCGGTCGGGCGATCTATTCAGTTCGGTGCCAATTCTCCTTCTATAGGAAGTTTAAATGTCCATCTCTCGTGGTTGACCGTAAACTTCCACTGCTCATTGCTCCCTGTCCATGGCAGTTGGACCTGGTTTGTCTCTGGGTCACCTTCAGGTCTCCAGGTCTGGTGGTCCACTGGAGATCTCAGGAGGTTTCTGCAGGATCCTTTCTGATTAGTTCCCAGCACATAGGGAGGACAACTTGGATCTATCACCACATCATTGATGGACTTTTATGGAGATTCCTTCAGGAAGCCAAACTATCAGTTCCCCTTCCTACTGAGCCTCCATCCTATGGATCCTTCTAGGAAGACTAAAAGATCTCAACTTTTTCTCTGAATAATTCTCCACCTATTTCCCCCCCAATGGAAGAGGTGAGGAGGTTCTGTTGGTCTGTAAATCTAAATCCAGATTAAATATAAGATTTTTTTTTTAGTTGGGGATGGGGGGGGGTCAGCTCATTAACCCCTTCATCTCCACCCCTCTTCTTTCTGATTGGGAGAAGGTATCATTTATGAAGTTCTCTCTCTCTATCTCCCTCTCTCTCTCAGATTTTAAATTGAATTCCAGATTATACAGTGATTTAATGGGTCAAACCAATAACCCCTTCATCTCCACCCCTCTTCCCCCTCTTCTCTCTCATATACACATACATTTAATTCCACATTACACTGTGATTTTATGGGTCACCCCATTAACTCTTTCCTCTGCAAGCACCCTCTTCTCTCTGATTGGGTGAATGGTTCCCATTCCAAACCCTTTCCTGCTGTGAACTGACTGACTTACTTTCAATTAAAAAAAAGTCACAAAAGAAATGTCTTGCTGCCTTTAAGGCGATTCTGTTGAACATGTTAGACCATTTAAAAACAGTAAGTGCCTTCTGGGAGGGGATGTTATTTTTGGAACTGAACTAAATTCATCTTCTTTCTACCTTCCCTCTACCAATAGAAAAGGAAATTCTGCAGAAAGACTGCAGATCCTATTAAATGTTGCTGGGGATTTAGATTGTGAGCTCTTCAGGGGAGGGACCTCGTGACAAGGCTCTTATCAATATCTTATTATCTTATTATTTATTTTCATCAAGATGCATTGTTAATTTATTTATGTTATGTTTCACTAGTTATGTATTTATTTTTTATTTAATTAAAGTTTTAAAGGCTCCTCCCCTTCCTTTATTAACATATATTCTCCAATGATAGAGATGGGGGAATTGTCAGTGACAAGCACTGTAGGAGGAGTCAGAAAGATGTCAGTTATAATATAATAAAATAAAATATAATGCTCCCGACAGTGCGCTGTGCATAGTGAATAGTTAATTCCATTGTGTTTATTTTGCTAATGGAAAGCAGAATAGCCCATTATTGCTTTCCCATGCAAGAAACAAACACACACTTTGGGTTAGAAGTGTGAATTAGTTCCTAGCAAATATAAAAATCACCTCGGATTAGAGGATTGTATTCATAACACACAAAAAAGGCTTTTATTTTGTTGCCGCCTGTTATATTAGTTTTATGCAACACATCTTGTGTGTCTTGGTGGGATAAAAATAATCTGTGCCATGTGTTTTAATGCCACACTGATCTACACAATGACTGCAGTTACAGTAGTTCTTTACAAGGTGTTTAAACGGGAAGTGACAAAAAATACCATTATTGGTTTGGAAAATGGCAAAATAAACAGAGAAATCAAATATGACCAATTCAATATTACCACATGTGAGTAGCAAGGATTGATAGTGTAATTAGGTGTTTATTGATAATGGCAGTGGGATGTACAAGAGGAAATCTGGAGCTACTGGTTGTCTATACCTAGCAGGAGTGTTCCTAGGGTTTTTGACACCTGAAACAACTTTTAAATCGACAGGTGGCGGCACGTGAACATAGGCGTGGCTTGTGGAGGTGGGTGTGGTGGGCTGACTAACACTGACTGGAGGGCTGCCTTAACACTGACTAGTGGACTGGTGCTAAAATGCAGTATTACAGGAAGGAAAAGTTTCTTTAACTGCCGCCTTTTAAGTGTACTGCAGGGGTTCACCCTGAGCAAATGTTTCAGTTTGCTTCATGGTAGGGGCACCCCTGATCCCTAGTATTAAGCTCAATCAGTGTTCACTGTACTAGACATATTACAGTTCATGTAATATAAGAGAAGAAACAAAGTATTTTCGTGTATATTCCTGGATTATATTTATAGAAAGGTGAAGTTTAGTATAAACTGCACTTTAATTCATTACTTAATATAAATACACCAGTGTGTCACTTCTAACCTCAAATCTTTCCATCCCACTGTCTCGGACATGCTCAGTGTGTTTACACCTGGGGGCATTGGAGAGTAGTTGCTTGGCGAGATACTTTTTATCTACCTATGGTAAGGCGCACACCTCAACTGTCCCAACATAACTGAGCTAGTCCCTGTTGCCTGCACTGCTGCTGTGTCAGTACAAATGGTCTGTGAATAATACCTGCCCGTGTCCCCTCCTGGTCCTTGGAAGGTTGGTAGTAACTGTGTTAGGGCTGTGGCTGTAGTAAAATAATTGACACTATTATATCTTTGGTTTAATCGGCTATTATTTCTGATCTGGTAGCATGTGAGAAACACACGGCAGTGCATGACATTTCCCCCTGGTCCAGTGTGGCATCAGCCTATATCTAAACCTTTCCTCAAAAGAAGGTTGGGACTTGCACCTGACATCATTGCGGTTCCTTATAACTCTCTCACCTACAGGGTTAATATACACATCCAGTCTATCTTCTGCTTAAGTAACACTTTTTTTGTTGGAGGATGAAAGTGTAAAACAGAAAATAGGTTAGATGCATATACTTATTATTAACCCGCTGGGTGATAGATTTACAAGGAGCTGCAGTTATGTCAGGTGAACAGCCTTCTACTAGAATTTTTGTTTTTCTGATTCTGTCAGCACTGCACTTTATATTGCCTGCTCACTGCTCCCAGGAAGGTAGGAATAGGATATCGGTCAAATGTTTTTGAGAGGTCATAGTTGCCCTTTAAAGTTATTCCTAACTAAAGCTAACTAAAGTCAGACCTTTACTATAACAAATTTATTAACTCCTTCCTCACCTTAACACAGGAAGATACAAACAGATTGATGCCCCGAGAGCCGCTATCGGCAACCTGGTGCAAAGTTGCCAGCGATGTTATATGCCAATATTGTCTCACGGTGTCGGAATCTATTTCGGTGATTTTAACGTGAGCTATCTGCTGATGTTTAAAGTGGCGCAAAAGAATACCGCTTTCGGCATATAACAACACTTGCAGTTAGCCACGCAGCCACCGCAATGAAGGAGTTTAATTCTCGCTAACCGATATATAACAAACTCCAGAACAGGAGTGGTGTGCCTCCTGGTACATCGCCCTGAAAGCAACTAAACTGCATTTTTGAGCTGAGCTGAGCTGGGCATGTCGGTCCCACTGGGATAGGGGATGAGATTATCTTTGTAATTTGTGGTTTGGGTGCTATAAATGATGATAATATTGTTTTTAGATCATTGTTTTGGAAAAGGAAGAACTACAGCCCCAGTAACGATCACTTACTATTCCTTCTTTGCCATTATAATAAGAACTTTTCCCCTAGCCACACCATTAGAGGGCGCTAATATCACATTTACTCAGAGCTAAAATTATGGAGAAGTGATATGAATGTACTTTGTTTGGAAGTTTAGTAACACAGAGACAAATGGCCACATATGCTTCAGTCTTACTCATACCATATGGATCTTAACAGGAACCACGACTCTTTTTAATAAGGCATCTGATGAGCAATAAAATCTGCAGGGACATATATTAAATATAAAATACACTTATAACAAAATACTGTAAAAAAAAAAAAAAAGTAAACTCCAAGATAAAAAAGTGTCCGTGCTGTTAATTTGCAACAACGAATCAGATTAAACCTTTTTACAGCAGTTGGAACATCTGATTGGTTTTTACTCATAATGTCTCTGATTTTAACTGAGTTGTTACATACCCGTCCACCCGCCCAATCCCCCTATAATCAATCATAGACATTTCTACATTATAATCTCTATAAATTTGGCAGTTAAACAGCATTGCAGCTGTATATAAATATAATCTTGTTCATAGCAGGCTGTACATAAATATAAATGTGTTCACTGCAGACTGTATTTAATTATAAACTTCTTCATTGCAGGTTCTAATATTCCACATTTACAGATTCCTTCATCCGATATTGCAAGGAGGGATATTTGGAAATAAGGCGTACCAATGAATCCAGAGACAGGACTATGTATCATTAGCCCATTGGAAGCTTTATAGTATAAATACTCAGAATTGCTATAACTAGTCTAATGCTATGTGGTCCATACTTTATATTTCTTTGATTGGAAATGTCATTCTATCTGTCCTTCCTTTGACCTTGTCCTAAATCAGAACTTACAGAGGTAAATACAGGACTTAGAATTGGAACCAAGGGGTGAGGACCTAGCGGTTTAGGGGGAATGAACATACCTTTTAATACCAGCAGGGATAACTGAGAAGGTGACCCAGAAAGAGCACACATGGTAGAGCAGCAGGAAAAGCTAGGAAGGTGACCCAGAAAGCGCCCACATGGTAGAGCAGCAGGAAAAACTGAGAAGGTGACCAAGATAGCACCCAGAAGGTACAGCAACAGGAAAAACTAGGAAGGTGACCCAGAAAGCGCCCCTATGGTACAGCACCAAGGATAACTGAGAAGGTGACCAAGATAGCACCCAGATGGTACAGCAGCAGGAAAAACTAGGAAGGTGACCCAGATAGCGTCTACATGGTACTGCAGAAGGGAAAAACTAGGAAAGTGACCCAGAAAGTGCCCACATGGTACAGCAGCAGGAAAAACTAGGAAGGTGACCCAGAAGGCACCTACATGGTACGGCAGCAGGAAAAACTAAGAAGGTGACCAAGATAGCACCCAGATGGTACAGCAGCAGGATAAACTAGGAAGGTGACCCAGATAGCGCCTACATGGTACTGCAGAAGGAAAAAACTAGGAAAGTGACCCAGAATGTGCCCACATGGTACGGCAGCAGGAAAAACTAGGAAGGTGACCCAGAAGGCGCCCACATGGTACGGCAGCAGGAAAAACTAAGAAGGTGACCAAGATAGCACCCAGATGGTACAGCAGCAGGATAAACTAGGAAGGTGACCCAGAAGGCGCCCACATGGTACGGCAGCAGGAAAAACTAAGAAGGTGACAAAGATAGCATCCAGATGGTACAGCAGCAGGATAAACTAGGAAGGTGACCCAGAAGGCGCCCACATGGTACGGCAACAGGAAAAACTAGGAAGGTGACCCAGAAAACATCTGCAAGTAGTAGCAGCAAGGACGATTCTCTAATTGAGGGATTTTATACTTTTGTGTCCCTTAGGGTGCCTATATATTAAACTCACCTCCCGAATGATCCCATAACATTCAATCAATTCTTCTGAGCCACCTTTACCGTTTTTTTTTCAGGACTGACGTAAGATCGCGGTGGTTCGGCCTAGCCCATTCATTTTGAGATCATATCGCAATTTGAATTGAATTGATTGAATGTCGTGGGATCAGTTGAGAGGTGAGTTCTAATGTACTGTATGTGCATAGTTTTAGTTTAGAGTTAGACCCTGTATGTTTGCACATATCTGTCCTGTCCCTCCTACAGCATCTGTTGCTTTGAACAAACACTCAAGTTTGTCTATCTCCTTTTTGTTAAAGTTTTGCAACCTCTAAACATACTTTTTAATCTTAATGTTAAAGGGGATCTCCACTGTGTCTCACCTCCCGTTCTTCAATGAAACCTGCAAGTGCAATGCGCATGTGCATAGAAGACAGAGTCCCTGCCAGAACACGCGGCGGAGGATGTTCCCGGCTCCCGCAGGTTTTATTGAAGAACGGGAGGTGAGACACTGCTCATTTACATCCTGTTCTTCAGCGAACTTAACGGCAAATTATCAATTGATTTCAGATAATTTATTCCCGAAGAGCCTCGTAATATCACTTCAAATATTTTATTAATGGCCAGGGGTGTTCCTAGTGTTTTTGGCACCTGATTTTTTTTTTTTAAATGTCGCCTATAGGCAGACGTGTGTGTTTACGTGAAGCAGGCATGGCTTTGTCAGGGAACATAGGCGTGGCTTGTGGAGTTGGGTGTGTTGGGCTGACTTAATACTGATTGGTGGACTGGTGATGAAATGCAGTACTGCCACCTTTTAAGTGTTCCAAAGGGACGGGCCCTGAGCAAATGTTTCAGTTTGCTTCATGGTAGGTGCACCCCAGTTAATGGCAGTTCTTGATTGCCTTGATCAATCATCTTCTCTTGGAAGACTATTGCTGTGCACCATGTATGTGCAGACATGTTGCTGGAGATCTTTTATTTGACCTACGTGTGTCTATATTTGTCCAAAATGGGCAATTCTCTTATGAAAATCCAGTATATCCCCCCAATGCTGTGAGAGCAAGAAGTAATGAAACAAATATTAACTCCTCACTGAAAGATATTTCCATTATATTTTGCAAATATTTCCCTGTTCCAGTATCTAAAAAGCATCCTATAGACTTGCAGTCCATGAACAGAGAACAATGCACGACAGGATAATATCCCCTTGAATTACCCTTGTGGAACATTGAACAAGGATTTTTCTGCAAACACACACAGGGAGATGTAATAAAAGTTCTTATCATTAAAAATGGTGCTAATTTTCGCCCAACCAATCAGATGCTAGCTTTCAAATGGTAAATAAGATCTTATTGGTTGGGGCAAAATTAGCACCATTTTTAACAATAAGAACTTTTATTGAATTGCCCTGTAAATCTGGTCACTATTGTATATGATGGAAATCTACTGTTCATAAAACTAGATTTAAAATATTCAGCAAACTTTTATTGACAAAGCTGATAATCTTTGAGAGATGCTAAAATTCAGTGTTTCAGTGTAAAACTTTGGGCCATATTTAATAACCCATTGGGCCATATTTTTAAAGACGCAGTATCGCTTTTTAGCGATACCGTGATACCGATCAGAGATTAACGATCAGTTTAACGATCGCAAATTTACGATACCGATCTTAAATCTGCAATAACTAAATTGTAGATTTACGATCCCCATACAATACCATTGCAGTAGTATACTACCGCACGGTATTCTATGAACGAACGTTCGTTAATTAACTAATGTTCGATTGTAAATGTACGATCGCGATCGTACATTTACGACCGCGATTGTAAATTAACGAACCCGCGCTATCACTAAAAAGCGATACCGCGGGTTTATGAATATGGCCCGGTGTATCAGAAATTACAATACGGCAAGTTATCGTGGATTTTATCATATCGTAGAGTACTGCAATGCTATTGTATAGGCAATTGTACAAATGCGTAAATGTATGATCGCGGACGTAAAAATTCTGATTGTTACAGATCGCTATTTCGCAATACCACATCTTTATAAATACGGCCCGTATTTAACAAGAGGTGCGAAATATTGCCCCTTTTCTAAATCTGCAGCAACCAATGTATTAGACCAGTAGAACATCTGATTGGTTGAGACAAATTAACAGCTTAGGCAAAATTTCATACCTCTTATTAAATTGGGACATTTATTTATACATCAAGTAGATTTTCCTTGTGCTTTGACTTCACAATTTAAAATACCGTTTCCCAACTTGTAGCTTTATTTGTAGTACAGACATTAGATAATTATCAGTTAAACTGCAACAGTCTATCGTGTGTACAGGCTCATACCAACATCATTAACTGAATCATTCAGATGTGTCAGGGACGGATCATATTGTTCTTATGTGCTATGGTTCTCTGATCACCCTTCCATTTAAACAAAGGAGCCTGCTGAGCAACTTGTCTGTACAGGAATATTTGATAATTGTCTTTGGAATGATTGAGCTTCAGAAAGTGGCTCTGATTTTAAAGGGATGAGATGCTCACACGAGTATAACATCCCTTTAAATACTAATATCTTTTTACAGATCCTCAAATATCTGATCCCCCCCCCAGTAAATAAATGTAGAATATTTCCATTAATATCAAAACCTATTGACTTGCTGTATTATTTATAATCAATAAAGTTGTTGTTAAGGTGAAGAAAGCCTGTGACAAAATGAATATTCTAAGAGTAAGGATTAGTAGCCAAGAATTTTGCAAATTGCATCACAATTGGTTTAGACCTTTGACCCAAGAGATAATTTGACCATAGGAGCATTTCTATTCCATTGTAATCTTCATCAAATAAACAAACATTCTAAAATAGCTTGTGTGATTTTATTTATATGTCCTATTTATCTTGCCAACTTACAAAAAAACAAAAAAAAACTGTGAATATATTAACAAACTTTGGTGTCACTGAGAATCTTATGATCTTCCCCTTTATATGAACACTAATTAGTAAAGCTGGGTACATACCATGCAATCAGGGAGATTCAATAAAAGTTCTTATTGTTTAAAATGGTGCTAATTTTGCCCCAACCAATCAGATGTTAGTTAAGATTTGAAAGCTGGCATCTGATTGGTTGAGTCAAAATTAGCATCATTTTTAGCGATAAGAACTTTTATTGAATCTCCCTGAATGTCTTTGGGTGACTGGCTGATATTACCATGTATTGGTTGTTCGGATGATCGAGATTGGTGTGGGTGCCAATCTCGATCAGCTGATTGTCCAGTCGCACAATCAGTCATGTTGAACTGTCGGCCACAGCTACTTTTGCAGCGACCGACCGCTCGCTAGTGGCTAAGATCTCCCAGGTTGGGTAATCTTGTTCTGTGGCTCTCTGCCCTCATTGACCTTATTCACACAGTTGGAGAAAAAGACAAAACTTCAGTTCAGTGCTAAAATGACCGTATTTGCGACACTTTCCCTGACACACGTCACAGAGCCAAAATTTCGCCAGTCATTTTTACACTTTAAATTTCAGCAATACGTTCTTGACTCCGAAATCCGTATAATAAATTTAATGTCAGAGTTTCAACGCTGCACAAAGGACCTTCATCAGGAATACATGTCCAATCCTTATTGATTATATATATTGGTATTCAGGTTACACCTTATTGTCTTCTTTATCCTCTGATTTACAATGTTTTTTCTTTCCATTGGGCAGCCAAGTGTAAAGCTTTATTCCTGTGATTGGGCATCTTCTTTCTTGAAGGAACCTCATTCATGATTCTCCTTAAAGGGCATGACCATGCTTTAAAAACTGGTGACTTGTCAGTTATCTGCCTGCAACCCCAACTGCTATTTTTACCAGTTTATTACATGTATTTGTAACCAGATATTTAATGATAAGTTCTATTCCTTTCTGACAAAGGTATCTGCCTCCTCCGTCTGCTCAATGAGCTTTTTACAAGCTTGAGCATGTGCAGAGAAGGCAGCAGCTGAAACAGCAGTCAATCATTGGCAGTGATGTCAGTTGTCACAGCTTTGATTGATTGCATAGAGGGAGGGACCAGCTTACTCTGCCAGAATGGAGATAATAATTATCATTAAATATCTCGTTAATAATGTAGGTAATAAAGTGCAAAATATATCAGTTGGGGTTGGGGGCAGGTACTGTAAATTGACAAACAACTTTCCAATCCAACACATGCAGCCTGCAGATCATGGAATATGGAGGCTTTAAAATTAATTACAGAATTAATTCTGTAATGAAGGAATAAAGGCAAACTAACACATTGAACAAAAAGTTTCAAAGGAAACAAAAAATGAATTTACTGTCTCTGAACGTTGGACAACAACTTCATCAGAATCTTATAGTCTTATAAACGGTGTTTCTGACAATGTTTTTTTTAAGCTTAGACAGTTTTCTTGTAACAAGTATCCTAATTATCTTCTCCCAAAGCCCTCCAGTTAATCACATGCTCCTTTTATAGGATACCAGTTGAGCATTTGTCCTATGTGATAAAGAATGGACCGTTGATAGTAGAAACCTTAGCAAAAGCTTAATATGCACAGACCACTGACAATCCCCAAATATTATCCACAACAAGTACAGAGAAATATTATAAAATGATATAAACTAAAGTGACACTATACTCAGCTTTTCAGTTTGTCCTCTATGTTTCCTCTTCTTTATCTTTATTAATAGATGCTTGCCTTTGTCAGAGATAGGAGGAATGTCAGGGGCATTCACTGTGGGAGGAGCCAGATACTGCATGAGTATAGCATCCCTTTAAGAAATTTAAAGCTGGCATATTTAGCAACATTGTTTCTAAAATCAGTTTAAATTTTGGGGCTCAACCAAAGCCCTAGATGACATCTCTACATGCAAAAGCTGCAGCATGCTTAATATTCTCCAGCCATGATATCCTTAATGTTTTCATTATTTTGTATACACCAAAACCCTGCACAATCCTTAATTCTTTTGTTACACATCTACTATTTCTACTTCGTTGTCAGCGGTAAGATCGTTTTGCAGTGGGGTTTGAAAGTAATCTGGAAATGTCACAGAATTCACAATTAAGACAAACAAATAGGAATAATACCGCACGACTTTTGATTTTAGGAAAGGGGACACGTTTGGTAAGTTTATCCTGCCAACACAAAACCATTGCACTCAATGTAGACATGAATTTTGTTTGTGCCATAAGCTGACCTTAGACATTTGATCAATATCTGGACAATGGCCTGATTGCAAATAAATGAGCCAAGACAGGAACATGCCCAATCTCTCCATTTTCTATGTAGCATATAGCCAGCAGTAAAAAAGAAAGGAACTGGCAATTTGCGTTCGATATCGGTTCTGCGGAACTGATTGATGTTCCGAAAATCTAATTGTATTGGCATTTTTCAAATTTTCCATAGACATTTTCAATTTCCAAATGCAATTTTCAAAGTTTCGCACGGTATTTTTGAGTTTTCGATAAAAAGATCAGAGTTTCGAAAATGTCAAAAAATCCATTAGATCTGCTGATTTTCGAAATTGGCAGTTATGAATCGAAATCAGGTTTGTTTTGAAACCGGGATTAATCCCTAGCCAGCAGATCATTTTTTACAGTGGAATACAGTGGTAAGTAGAGTTTTCTTCTGCCAGGTGTTCTATGGAATGTGGCTAAATTCCTCAGAAACAAAAATCCAATTCAAATGCGGATTATACAGATTTTTGAAGTCAACATTGAATTTCAACTTTTCAACACCAAATTTTGACCAAATTCCACCTGACAAAATTCTGATCTGCCAAATTTAGGGCTCTATAAACACGTAGTATCGAAAATATGCTTTAACGTGGTTTTACTACCATAAAGATAATTTAAGGACTGCTGTAGTATTTAATAACCAATACCGTGACGTATCTGTATTTTACCACAATGTCACAAAATACAGATACGTCACGGTATTGGTTATTAAATACCGTGACGTATCTGTATTTTACCACAATGTCACAAAATACATATACGCCCAGAAATGCAATATCGCAAAATAGTCATACCACAACTTTATAAATACAGCCTTACAAAATGGCTGTAACCACCTCTCCTAGGAGATTTTCATTTACCAGAGACAAGCTACTATATCATGTTGGTGGTGAAAGACATTTAACATCTGAGGCCCTTGCTCTGTAGAAGCTGCCATACTAAATAGCACACTGATTTATTGTTTTAATTATTAAAGTGTCTGGTCTGAGTATAGAACCTACAGTATTGATAGCCAACTGCAAATCATAGTATTCCAACTGAGACAGGAATCAATAATTGTAATAACATTTAAAAAGACAATCGAAGAATTATATATCTGCACAAACCATTGACTGTTGTACATGTCCTTAAATGGGTAAAAGTTCAAAACATGGTAGAAATCACCTAGTAAATGACTCAGGTTTAGGGTAAAAAATACAACTTTGTAAATGGGGAGTAACCTATAGCAAGCAATCAGGTATTAGCTTTCAGTTTCCTATCTGTGATAGACTTATGAAAGCAGATAGTTGATTGGTTACCGCATATTTGTAGGTCGGATTACATTTTGAGTGTTTTTGTTTGTTTTGCTGTATTTCCCAGCCTGACCCTATTAATAAACTGTTGATCTGGAAATAAGAGAAAGCTGGTGATATGTTTTTATGTCCAGGTGGCAACATAGAGTTAGAATTCATATCTCATAACTCATCCACATAGAGTTATCTATCCAAAATGAGCTACATTTATGTAAATTAGAAATGTCCTATTTTCCTACCTCCAGCTGTTACTAAACTACAGCTAAGGCACTGGTAAAAATGATTATTATTCTGCAGTGTGATATTATTTAAAGGGCATGTCCACCCTTAAAACAAAACAGGGTCAATTGTCAGTTACCTGTCCCCAACCCCAACTGATATATTTTGCACTATATTACCTGTATTACTAACTAGGTATTTAAGGATAATTTTAATCCCCTTTATGGCAGAGTAAGCTGGCCCCTCCCTCCATGCTGGCAATCAAGGATGTGACTGCTGACATCAAAACCAATGATTGACTGCTCTTTCACCTGCTACCTCCTCTGCACATGATCAAACTTATAAAAAGCTCATTGAGCAGAAGGAAGAGTCAGATATCTTTGTCAGAAGGAATAGAACTTATTAAATATATAGTTATAAATACATGTAATAAACTGGTAAAAATAGCAGTTGGGGTTGCAGGAAGATAACCGACAAGTTACCAGATTTTTGTTTTAAGGGTGGACATGCCCTTTAAATTTGTTATTTTACCAAAAAGATTACAAGGGCAGTGGAACCCAACTTGTGGGTTCAATAATCTCTTTGCCATAAATCCATCCATACGGACTGGACTTGATTTTGTTTTAACTCTACAAGCACCTGGGAGAGTTTATTCAAACTAAACACCGGCGAAATGCGTAGCACACTACACATAAAACTATTTCTGCACTGACTGCTAATGGAATCAGCTGCGATGTTGATTGTGCTGTTACTCTGCCAGCACTAATCTTTCTTGGATAGGAACCAATTAACAACCATTTTAATGATTCAATTTGGTTCTCAGAAATTATCTGAAATAAACATCTCTGCTCACAAGTTAGGTGACTATCATTTTTTAAGAAGGGAACCCTAACATTTTTTGTCTGTGGGAAGCAAAATAATCAGACCAACCTCATGTTAGTACAGTAGAGTACACTGTACTGTACGATCGCACAACTTCATGTTAGTACAGTAGAGTACACTGTACTGTACCGATCGCACAACTTCATGTTTAGTTAACTGTACGATCGCACAACTTCATGTTAGTACAGTAGACTACACTGTACTGTACGATCGCACCTCATGTTAGTACAGTAGAGTACACTTGTACTGTCCGATAGCAAAACCTCATGTAGTACAGTAGAGTCACGGTAATGTACAATCGGACACAACTCCTGTTAGTACAGTAGAGTACACTGTACTGTACGATCGCACAACCTCATGTTAGTACAGTAGAGTACACTGTACTGTACGATCGCACAACCTCATGTTAGTACAGTAGAGTACACTGTACTGTATGATCGCACAATCTCATGTTAGTACAGTAGAGTACACTGTACTGTACGATCGCACAACCTCATGTTAGTACAGTAGAGTACACTGTACTTGTACGAGCGACACAACCTCAGTTAGTACAGTAGAGTACACTGTACTGTACGATCGCACAACCCCATGTTAGTACAGTAGAGGACACTGTACTGTACGATCGCACAACCTATGTTAGTACAGTAGAGTACACTGTACGTACATTGCACAAACTCATGTTAGTACAGTAGAGTACACTGTACTGTACGATCGCACAACCTCATGTTAGTACAGTAGAGTACACTGTACTGTACGATCGCACAACCTCATGTTAGTACAGTAGAGTACACTGTACTGTACGATCGCACAACCTCATTTTAGTACAGTAGAGTACACTGTACTGTACGATCGCACAACCTCCTGTTAGTACAGTAGAGTACACTGTACTGTACGATCGCACAACTTCATGTTAGTACAGTAGAGTACACTACTGTATGATCGCACAACCTCATTTTAGTACAGTAGAGTACACTGTACTGTATGATCGCACAACCTCATTTTAGTACAGTAGAGTACACTGTACTGTATGATCGCACAACCTCATGTTAGTACAGTAGAGTACACTGTACTATACGATGGCACTTAAAAGCGCACAGTAGTGTTGGGCTATGGGGTTATCCAATGTTCAAAAAGGGTAGTCACTCACAGCCGGGTAATTACAGACCTGTAGGTTTTACTTGAATGGTGGGGAAGATACTGGAAAGTTTGCTACAGGAACATGTTCTAGAGTATGTTTCAAGGACTGACATTATAAGTAGTAATCAATAGGGATTTAGGAGGAATAGATCCTGTCAAACAAACTTGCTTGGCTTTTATGAGGAAGTGAGTAGGAATTTAGACTCTGGCATAGCAGTAGAAGTGGTATACTTGGATTAGTTGTCCAACCCTCCAAAATACTTTTTATATTTCATTAGAAATCCCCAAAAACCTCTACCTCGCCAGGTTTATAAAATCCAATGTACTTATCCAGCCTTCTTTCCCCCGGTGCGCTTCCGCTTGCTTCCGTGCCTTTTTTCCGTGCATGGAAGCAAGTAATCCTGTGATTGGCTGAGACATTAGCTTAGACTAACGTGGGGTGCCACAGGGTTCGGTGTTGGTGTCTCTTCTATTTAATATATTTATTAAAGGAAAACTATAAAACTGTATATTTGAAAGGATTACCCCCAAAATCCCAGTAAGGTTTTATTCTTACCTTCATCTGACGCTCCCATGGTGACTTAATAGAATTTACAGAACAATGATCCGGTCTTATATCCTCTTTCGGGTAATGACTGTCATTCATGGCCGCGACAGTGATATCATGGCCAATGGCTGACATCCATTGCTGATCGAGTGGTTGCAAGCAGAGGAGGGACTTCCGGCAAGGGATCCTTGCGCATCACATGCCCTTTGAGAATGCAATATTGTGCAAATGGCAGCACAATGGGACAGTAAGGCGCTGCACTTTACCATGTGGTCCAGTGTGGTCTCAGCCATAGTGGTAATGTTGATTAGTTTAGCTTGCTAGAATGAATACACATTCCTATAACCTTGAGGAGATCTAAAGCCCTTCATCAGGTGCTCACTGTACTTACTCAGGGTGACTCTTCGTTGGCCAGCAGTAGGTGTAATTCTATCAGATTACCCCAAGGAATTGTATGTATTGCAGATTAACTGGGTTTTTTTCATACCATGAAATGTTTGTTTACATTGAAGGGAACATTATAGATTTCCATTTAATACAACAAACAATTATTTATGGCTGCCCCGGTTTCAGTTGATGCGACAACATCTGTTTTGAAGTCATATATTACTCACCAGCTATTACATTCAATGTGCCCTGAATTTTGACAGGTATTTTTCCTTAACACCTGGGCATTGCAGGCAGATTCCTAGAGGCTTGTTACGGACAGCTGGCGCCTGACAGCGGTTAATTAGTGTCACCTCTTTAAAATGACAGATCTGTATTTAACGCAGGGAGGAGCGACCGTGGAATGTAGACAAATAAAGGGCATTTTTACAGCAGTAGCAGAATGTACGGGGATAAAGCCATGAGCAGCCTTGTTCTTCTACCCTGCAGGGTGTCTGGAACAAAGTAAAAAATACAGATTGTTCTGGATTATCACATTTCCAGCCAGCAGGATGCTGCTATTGCTAAAGCTTCTTCAACCCAGCCAGCAAGATGCCTGCTATTGCTAAAGCTTCTCACCAAGCCAGCAAGATGCCTGCTATTGCTAAAGCTTCTTCAACCCAGGACTTCTTTAGCAGAGATGGAAAAATTCTATGGTCAGCATCGTAATTTTGCATCTAGACCATGAAATTTCAATGCTAAAACATTCTAGGACCATCGACCATTTTAGCTCCCAGGAATTTTCCTCTCTAATTACCTGACGCCACTTGCACATTAGAATGATCTTAGCAAGGCCACGGGCTAATATTATGGCCCCATATACCACTTTGTCCACACTATAGATTGAATGATCATTGTGAATGGAAATCATGGCCGATGCCTTCCTAATTCCACCCAAATATTGGCCTGGGCAGTTGATTGTCCTTTTATGGCCTTTCCACCCAATGATCTTTCAATAGTTTTCTGCTCACCCGGCAGAAATGTGTGGGAGGGTTAGGCCACACTAGCGCGTTTTTTGCACGTTTGCACACAAGATTGCGCATCCGTTCGCGTTTTGCGTTCAAGCATTTCTTCGCACAATCGCCTGCGCTTTCTCTTTAAAAATAGCAAAAACACACGCGCAAACGCAAAACAATGCACGCAAAGAAATCGCACACTAATTATTGCGGGTGATAATGTTTACGATTGCGTGCGTTGTAATGTGTCCTCAGCCTAAGGATGTGTACATACCATGCAGGTTTCATAGTTCAGTGTATCCGTCGATTAGACCACATGCTTGGTCATGGTGGACTTTTAGTTGTCACTAACAGTCCTTTGTCCTAGCTGAGTGCCAAACTGTCGGTCGGGAAGCTTCTAATGGTGTGTACCCAGCTTTAAGGCCATAACTGAGAAAGGAATAGATGAAGCCTGGTGAATAGACACATACCTGTAGACAAATGAGCAGAGTTGGATTATGAATGGAATGTTCACTACAATTATTCAGTTAGAAGCTGATACTAGGAAACATTGAAACAGCAAAGTTTCTATTCAAAAAAAACCAACTGGTCCTGTCCATATGTTTCCTGCCAGCAGCCTGTGAAGATGAGAGAGAATTGTCTAGGTAGGACCACGTCTGCTTTGCCAGCTGATTGCTGATTATTTATTTATTTGTTTTTTTATGAGATTGATATTATGGAGAATTACAAAACATTTAAAGGGCAAATCTACTCCCTAGCTGAAAATGGATATTCATTTCACTCATCCAATACTAGAAACAAAAGCATGAGCTTAACTCGATATTAAAATGCGAGTGCCGGTCTATTGCAAAACCCACACAGCCAGCGCTAACCAATATTAAATCCAAAAATGTGTCCTACGACCGCCAGTAAATGAGACGCAAAGTCTTTTGCTTTTTTTGTTGTAAAGTTATTTATTTCCCGGCTTAAATAAATTGATGGACCTGTGAATATTTCTGCAACCAGACCTGACCAATGTACTTTAAGGGCTAGGCCCCACCCAATACGTTTTAACAAGCAATCCGATCGCCATCTGATCGCACATTACAAAGTGCACGCTGATTTTGGCCATTTGGTCTGGCAACACTAGGTCCCCTGCGTTGTGCTGCCATCAGCATTTTTTGCCCAATCGCATGCTCTTCTATTGCGCAACACATTTCCCATGTGCTACTACATGACACAGTGTGGCCTCCATTTTGACTTGTTCTCATGGACGATGCTGTTTTTCATTTTAACAGAACTGAAATGTGAAAATTCTTAAAATAAACCCATCTCAGACATCTAAGTGCAGGAGAAACGATTACAGCGTGACAGCTGTTCAAATTATAATTAATTAAGCGTGAGTCAGTGATTCCATACATTCATCTTCATTCCGAAGAGCAAAATAAATAGTCCCCCCCCCCGTGTATCAGTAATTGGGCATTGTATGGAATTCATAAAACCTGATTAAACATCCTCAGAAGTTTAGTTTATTTTCTATACATTTCTTATTATTAGTCCTTGAAGGATTCACCGTAGAAGCTGCTAAAATCAGATAAATAAGAAGGTTGAATGTTCTCATCACATAACGAGCTCAGGTTGATAAATAGTTTTTTTGTGGTTTAATATGGGATTTGAAAGGTTGTGTTGTTTCCAGACAATCTGTACATATTGTTTCTGCTACACGATGAAAAATACCCTGATGGCTGGTCCTTTCGCTTTGAGGCGGGTTAATCCCTGTAACCTGTCTTAATGCTTCAAACCAATTTCCTTGAGAATCCATAGGATGAATGATAACACGGAAACTGCACGGCCTTGTGGGGGCTGGACTAGACAATACTTGCCTTTTTCTATAGTAATGCATAATTATCACTCTCGTTCTCATCGATCCTATAGAATCGAAAACTGTAGCCATGAGCATGCCGGGACATTATTTCATCCATTCAGCTGTTTCTGGTGTTAGATTTTACATCTTGTTGCTAAATCAATTTAAATGATAAATGATGAATGATAAAATGATATCAGTTAAAAATGATAATGATAAATGATAATGATATTTAATGATAAATAATAAGTCATATAAATGACAAAATGATAATAAATGATAAATGATAATGAGAAATGATATCAATTAAAAATGATAATGCTAAATGCTAAATGATAATGATATTTAATGATAAATAATAAGTCATATAAATGATAAATGATAATAAATTATATAAATGATAATAAATGATAAATGATAATGATAAATGATAAATGATAATGAGAAATGATAACACAGAAACTATAAAACTACACACTCTTGTGAGTGCTGGACTTGACTAGAGATCCCCGAAATTCTTAAAGTTCTGTTCGTTTTCGAACTTCAATAAAAGTTTGGAAGTTCAGTAGTTCAAATAGTTAAACAATGTTAACTTATTGTAAATGGCTCTGGGACTTGGGAAATGGTCTGGGGAACACTTACCTATCACTAAAACCTGTTACTGAAATCAAAGGATTCATTTAAGGGTTATCAAAAACGAATGCTACATTCAAATGTTACCAATTTGAGAATTAGTTAATCATCGAATTTTCGATAATTAGCAAAAATAAGTCAGCGAGTTTGAAAAACCCAAACTTTACATGCACAAGTTATCAATCAAGCACTGATACAGAACATCCCAACTTTGCAGTTTATTAAATATGCAAGCAGTATTGCACAGTGCACATTATCACTTTAATACTGATGCACTCTGGATGTTTGATTATACAAATTGTAATTGAATAATCACTGTGAGGGGAGGTACCCTATGCACTAAAGAGTTTAAATGTTAGGAGTTTGGTCATTGGTTTTGAGGCTTGAGAAAGAGATTTGCCCGAAACGTTGACGTGGGGTGAATTAAAACTTTTTTCACAATTCACAACAGACTGCTCAGACTGCATTATTTTGGAGATATTAATGGACATTTTAACCACAGGCTGGCAGTGGAAGGGAGTAGTGAATCACTGTGGAACATTGGGTTTAATGCTTGATGATTCCAACTTTGGAACCATTAGAAAGGAGACGTGTGGGCCCCAGCCAGCACTGCCCCAACTCCACCCACTTGATACCGTCTGGGACAGTGGGACTATGAAAGTAGGCCTGTAATGGCCAAACTGTCATTGTCCCCTGTCTAGTGGTTTTAATCTCCTACTGGTTTTCAAATGGGGTGAGGGCAGGAAAACCTGGAAAGTGTAGCGCAACAGGAGCAAATCAGGCCCAGAAGAGGATAACAAGAACAGACTTAAGGAGAACGAGAGTAGAGGAGTATAAATGATAAAAACAGAAGAAACAGTGGGTTGTTATATAACTGTCAGGTTGGCCAGCCAGGCCAGTCAAAATTGGCATCAGACTAACCAGGTCAAAACCAGTGGTCAGCAGTGGCGGCGCTACACTGGGGCACAATGGGGCATGTGCCCCAGTTGACAGATGCAGTGCACCCCCCAAGTGCCCCCCTTCCAAGTTCCAAAGCATACTGGCTTTCCATACTGTGTTCCGGCATTGTCCCTGTATATAATGTCCGAGCAGTGTAAGTCTCCATAAAGACCGGAAATTCCTCTATACAAAGACTTGTCAGTGACACTGCCCGGCCGGTAGAGTCTGTGAGGAACTGTGGAAGAATCCTGGGGCACGGGGTGGGAACAACCTCCGCGGCTCCTGTCTGTGTCTGAAGTTACTGAGAGGAAGTTCTCTGCACAGCCGGGTGGTAGGAAAGCAGGGAGAGCGGAGATAATGAAGGGGAGGTCAGTGCCCTTGCATGTGGGAGACACTGCTGCTCTCTGTCTTTAAAGATGACTCTGTGCTGCCTCGGCTGACAGTCTGGTAAATGAGAATATAGCCCCCCCCATGCCATGCACATTTACCAGACTGTCAGCCAAGGCAGCACAGAGTTAACTTGAAATAAAAAGTTAGCTGCTAGTCTGTAATGAGATCAGAGCCATGTGTGTGTGTGTGTGTGGGGGGGGGGGGGGGAGGAGTCTAATAGACAAAGGGCAAGTCCATCCCAGAAGTCCATCCCAGAAACCCTTATACTCATGGGCGTCCACACATAGGGGCAAGGTGGGTCATGAATTATACCAGTTACGGTGGGCAAACATGATTATACCAGTAGGCAAACTTAATTATTAAATTTCCCATAATAATTACACATCGTGCGTCGCAGGTCGGGACCCCCAAACACACGTGTGTACTAACCTTAAGGCATGGCTGCAACAGGAATAGACAGGTAGGTTACTAGGTTACAAAAGCCTGTAATAAACTGGTAAAAATAGCAGTTGGTGTTGTGGGCAAATAACTGACAAGTCCCCAGTTTTTTGTTTTAAGGGTGAACAGTTATACATGCAGAGAAGGAGGATGGAGATGCTTCATGGAAGGACTTAGTGTCTCGCACTTGAAAAAGGACAATTGTGTCCTTAACATGTCGTGTGTTATCAGCCACTTTTGCAATTACCTTCGGTGTTGCAGTCTAAGTCCTTCCATTAAGCATCTGTATCCTAGCATCTGTATCCTTCTTCTCTTCAGTTATGTTGTTGCCTGGACAGGGCAGTGAGACTAGAGGCAATTTACAGCCGTTAGTGTAGATATTCTTTGATATATTCTTTATCATGTTTATATTACAATTAATCTTATGTTAATTTTCCCCCCCCATTATGGCCTATGAAGTGGACTTGACCTTTTATGGTTGATCTTCTTATCTTAACTGTAGCTTCACCTCACAGGTATATTCCAGCCAGGGGTAGTGGCAGCATCTGTTATAGACAAACCTATATGCACCACCTGTGGATACATAGCTCACTAAGCAATTTGTGTTATGATTTCAAACATCCTATCAGTATGTTTTGGTGATTGTGGGGGAAACCGGAGCGCCCGGAGGAAACCCACGCAGGCACGGGGAGATCATACAAACTCCTTGCAGACATGTCCAAGGTTGGATTCGAACCCAGGTCTCCACGCTGCAAGGCATCAGTGCTAACCACTAAGCCACCGTGCTGCCCAGCTATTCTACCTTTTATTTTTATTAAGACCTACTAACAGCTATAACAGTTATGACATCACTAGCTATTTGCATAAAGGGGTGGAGCTATGACTCATCACTGCCCAGTTTGTATTGATAGAAGCACAAAGCCTAAAGCTGGCCATACACAGGCAGATATTAGATAGATTTGACATATCTATCTAATGTCTAAAGACCACATTGTACAAGCAGCGATTTTTATCTTGAGATATTCCTATCTGGCCCATTCATTTTGTCATCTCAAATTGCATTAAAGACTAGGCAGTTGGTGCAATGACATGAATAATATAGTAAGGGGGAGCAGCCTAAAGTTAAAGGTCAGCTGGCACAGCTGAGGGGAGGAGCCAATAACAAGGCCCAGTGTGTTTATATAGACTTTACTTAGTTTTAGTTACTGAAGAAGCCCCTCCCAGTAACAACGTGTTCACTAAACCTACAGTTAACAAAAATGTGGGTAGACAATCAGGGGTTGGGCAGGGGCGTAGCTGCAGGGGCCTGGGGCCCCCCACAAGAATGGAGGCCGGGCCCCTGACCCCCTCCCCTATCCAAGATCCCTGCCACGGTCAGCTGTTTTAAACAGCTGATCGCACGTATGAATAAAACGTATGGGCAATCAGCTGTTTAAAAGACCAGACCCAAACTTCCAGAACTGAACCGGAAGTTCAGGTCCGGTCTTTTAAACAGCTGATCGCGCGTATGTTTCATAAATACGTGCGATCATCTCCCTCCCTATCTACCTATCTATCTCCATATCTATGTTTATTTACATACCATATCTATCTATATACCATATCTATCTATGTGTCTATATATCTGTCTGTCTGTCTGTGTCTGTCTATCTCCATATTCATCTATCTATCTATCTATTATCTATCTATCCTCTATCTATCTATGTATCTATCTGTCTATCTATCTATCTATCTATCTATCTATCTATCTATCTATCTGTCTATCTATCTATCTATCTATCTATCATCTATCTATCTATCTATCATCTATCTATCTATCTATCTATCTATTAACTATCTATCCTCTATCTATGTATCTATCTGTCTATCTATCTATCTATCTATCTATCTATGTATCTATCTATCTATCTGTCTATCTATATATCCTCTATCTATGTATCTATGTACCTATCTATGTATCTATCTATCTATCATCTATCTATCTATTATCTATCTATCATCTATCTATCTATCATCTATCTATCTATCTATTTATCTATCATCTATCTATCTATCTATCTATCTATCTATCTATCTATCTATCTATCATCTATCTATCTATCATCTATCTATCTATCTATCTATCATCTATCTATCTATCTATCTATCTATCTATCACTGCTATCTCTCTCTCTCACACACAATGTAAAGTGTGTAATAGCTGTTTTGTACACCTTACATTATACTGACATAGATTATTGGTGTTTTTTAAATGTGCCCCATTTGACAGCCTTTGTGCCCATGTTGTGCCCCTGGAAAATTCTGGTGGCTGGAGCCACCACTGGTGGTCAGCCATTATAGTGTGGAACAAAGGGTGAAACAAGGACATGGTCAATACTATCCTGGTCAAACACCAAAGTCACGCAGTCAGGTACAGAAGAGTCAGGCAAGGTCAGAGTAAAAATGTAGCAAAAGGTCAGTCCAGGCAGCAAACAGAGAGGATGGTCCAATTAAATAATCGGGTCAAAAACAGACAAAGGAACACCACAAGCAGAGCAGCAAGCTAAATGCTATGAAGGGCAATAGGCAGAGCAACAGGAAGAGAATTTAAAGGGTTTACCAGCCAATGATGAAGAAGAGAAGAAGAAAGAAAAAAGACCATAGGTTAGCTTAAACTAATAGGACTAATTTCATCAAAGTGGCTGCAGCTGCCAGCAAAGAGAATTAGAAGACCAATTGATATACACATGCATCTATGATCTGGGAATATTCGAAGATCGACAATTGCAAGATTGAGATTTGTAAAACGGTGATCGAGGCCGAACACGCATTGAAGATTGCTGAGTGAGGTCGAGACCTGCGACCAAGCAAAGGAGCGTTGCGGGAGGGCGAGGATGGTAAAAGCCGTGGATTCCTGACATGAAATGAGAAATTAAAAAAACACATTTTTGGATAACGTGATTAAAGGTGATTAAAGGGCATGTCCACCCTTCTATAATATCCCTTTAATATCCCTTATTCCTTGTAAACACACTTCTGCTTATTGCAGAGAACAATTCAGAGATGCAGTCCTTTTCCAGAAAGCAACTAAAGCATCTCATTAAAATTCACTTACGGTATGTTGGCTGTAATCAGATCTTTACATTAAGCTGCTAGAGCCTAATGAATGGTGGAGGCACAGTTGAGCTCATTATCAGCCAAATGCTTCTGGAAAACTACACAGGCAAAGAAAGCTTACATTTAAAGGTGAAGTGAAGACAATAACGTAAACTTTATAGAAGACAAAAGAATAATCCTGCACCCTGATTAAAAAGCATGTCCTGCTCTCCAAGCTTTCCGGTCTCTTTTACAAGCTCACACATGCCCAGTGGAGACAACTCGGGGAATAACATTTAGTCTTTGGCTGTGATGTCATCTGTGTCATTCAAGACTGACAGCTGCTAACCGGAAGAACGTTGGAGCCGAAAGAGGGTTAACAGAACATCAGGGACCGGCAACATTTCAGATTAGTCTTACATCTTTCAGCTTTCTTACTATTGCAATTTTGAGGTTTAGGTGGGTGATTTCCGTACTGTATATACATTGTTTTCATTAAAGAGCATGTCCAACCCCAAAACTATAATCCCCCTCACTACTGGCCCCATTGTGTAGTGTAGTTTAATCCTTACCTTACATCCCAGCTCCATATGGTTCTCCTGTAGTCCACCCCCCCAAAGTCCCAAAAACTGCCCACCAGGAGGATACCAGAGTCCATATAGGACTCTGCCTCCTATCTGGCCCCTGGGAGAAGTTTGGCATGCGTACTGCAGCCCTTCTCCCCCTTCCTCTCCCTCCCACTCCCTCCCTCTCCCTCCCGATTAGGATTCCCTCCCCCTAGTGTAAAAATCTTTTTACATAACATTCCCCCTGTCCCCCCAGCCCCAACCGCTATATTTGTATTATCAGAAAATGGCCAAAACTTACCTTCCCTCTTTCCCCCACCGCACTGAACTCCCGGCAGCCGCGTCCGTGATTGGCTGCCGCTCAGCCAATCACAGACGCGAATGCCGGTCCCTCCCCTCTGCTTGCATTTTCTCGCAAGCAGAGGGCCTGGCAGCGCGGCGGAGGAAAGAGGGAAGGTAAGTTTTGGGCATTTTCTGATATTACTAATATAGCGGTTGGGGCTGGGGAAACAGGGGGAATGTTATGTAAAAAGATTTTTTAGAAGGATGGACATACCCTTTAAGCAATAGACTTGCCCTTTAACTGCCTAGGGAGCAGGAGAAAGCACAGATCACCCCCACACTCAGTGAGTACTGACCCCCTGTATCAACACTTACTGACCTCTCTTCTAATACTCATTAGATATATTATACATGCCAGGGATTCAGGGCTTTAAATACTTCTTAATTTTTCTTTTTTTTTTCCACTTCTTTAATTAAAAATTCTCTGTGTGAATCCCCTGACAACAAATTCCCATTCTGTGTTCTGTTTTATTTATCAGTCTCTGTATAAATACAGTTTTAGATTTATTTCTCGAGGATGTTAATACACAGCAGTATTTTTCATTCTTTATACATTTATCCTTCTTGGATCTGACATTCTAATATTAGTGTGAAGTTCTGTACATTAAAGGAGATAGAAAGTGAATATACAGGTAAACCAGCCAAGCTTAAAGGGCATGTCCACCCCCAAAACTAATTTTTGCTGTAGTGTAGGGATCGCTATCCTGTGTACTTTTGCCATATACTTTCATTATTTTTTGGGAACACCTCTCACTTTGCGGCGCCGGGTAGTGACATCATCCGAATGCGCAGAGGCTGTGGAGCGAGGATGCGGACCGCCGGACAAGGCAGGGGAAACATTGACTCGAGTATAAACCGAGGTAAGATTTTCAGGCTTTTTTTAAAGCCTGAAAACCTCGGTTTATACTCGAGTATATAAGGTACGGAGCATGCTTGCCCTCATAAAAAGCACTTTGGGAACAGATAGAGGCAGAAACATATTTCATCAGGAAATGGCTCCTAGTCTTCACTTTCTGGGACTTTGAAATGGCACTACAGGAAAACCACAAGGAGCAGAGAAGTAAGGTAAGGATATTTGAATACTACACAGTGGGGCCAGTAGAGCCGTGGGTTAAATTTTCATTTTTGGGGTGGACATGCCCTTTACAGTTACCGATAGGTCAGTGTGCCTGTGACTTTCAGATTTTAAAAATAATTTGAAGCTAAAATGCAAAAAAGGCTGAATGAACTTCATAATTTCCAAGTAGCAGATACATTAGTTATAAATTTAACCAAAGAAATCAACAGCATTGCGGAAAAATAAGTGAAGACTTCTGGAGAAGTTCTGATGCCCTCCTACCAGGCTGTGTCCTGGACACATAAACCCAGTTACACATGCTCAGTATGTTCTCTCTGTAATCTGGACTAAGCTTTGAGAAAACCAATTGTTACACGCCAGGAAGGAGGGGCTACAGAAATCAAGAAATGGCATAATTAAGCGATATGTTTTGGTCAATGTGGTATTCCCCTCTCTCTAAATATTTTAACATTTTGATTGTTGTCTGGAAAAATTAAGAAACAAATATTTGTTTGAAAAATCTAAAGACTGTTATGGAACAAATGCTTAAATAAAATGGCTTCCCGTTTAAGAAAACATAGAGGCCAATGCAGAAAGCAGAGGGGCGTTTCCTTACCTTCATCCCACAATGCAGTAAATCCCATAGTGGTCAGTTAAGACCATGTGCCTCTAACTCAAATGGTGCAAAACCATATTACTTAGGCTGCACTATTTCCTAAAAGTTTTAGAAATAGTTCAGCCAATGCCAAATTAGTGTGACCCACACAAATCCGATAATACAGGTAGCAAGGGATTTTTGCTAATTTTGGAGGTAAGTGGGCGATATAGCATCGCCATGAAAAAAGTTAACCTATAAAACAGTTAATCATTTACCCCTTGACTCTCAGTGTCCCACCAAAATAGTTGAAATTCTAGATACATTTTTATTAGAATATCCGATAATTTCAGACCATACATGGTTTCGCTGCTTCGAAACTACTGATGAAAAACTGTCAGCTTAAACCAAATGTTTCCCCATGCTCACCACTTTGCACATGCTCAAGCTCGTTGAATAAGGGTGGTGATGTCAAACCTTGGTGGACAGCACAGACCCTGCAGCCTTCTTGTAGTCATCAGGCGAGGGGTTTCGGGGTCTGTGGGGGAGCATTTGGGGCTTCTTTATCCTCACACGCAGTTGGGAGGATTTAGCATTTAGAGGTGGACATGCCCTTTAAAGGGTAACTGTGGTCCAAAACCATCTTTAGGTATATTGACAGGAATTGCTTTCCTGAGTATTTTTGCAATTTACTTTCATTTTTTTTTTTTACATAGTTTTGAAGATATTTTGTAGTTTTATGCGTGATATGATAGCAGCATCACCAGATCCCCTTCACTTCCTGCTTTGAAACCATGTGACAGTCCCTCTTCCCTGTTTCTCCTCCTCCTCATGCACCTCCAATGGCCCCTCCCATTGAAGTCCCCTTGAAACCCCCTGTGGCCCTTCATCTCCTCCTTCAGTCACTGTAACTCGATCTCTTTCTGGTTTCTTCTGCTTTCTCCTGCACTGAGCATGTGCCAACCGCATATTAGAAGGAGGAGCTAGTATTTGTGACCGCAGATTCAGAACCTCCCTCCCCCTAAGTTTCTGATCAGTGATTTCTTCATATCTTGGGCTTTGCAGCTCATAGAGAGGTGGATCATGGCTCATTTTAAAGGTATGAACCTCACCTTTCATTTATAATCAACTTGTTTGGAGACTGCAGTTCCCCTTTAATCACCGGATAGTTTGTAGGGTAATTGTAATTGTGACATCTGATTTATAGGCACATGAAATCTTGTATTAAAGAATCAACTGGAATCGACACTTCAGGCAACAGTGTTGTAAATATTCAATCCTTATTCTCATTATTTTAATTCCTTTCAATGTTAAATATCACCCGTACTTCCACTACTGGATAAAAAAACTCACTAGCCCAGCAGGCAAGAATTTATTTCTTAATCTGCAGAATACGTAAAAGAGGTGGATTTATTAGAAATGTTTGATTTTCCAATCACAGAGAAAAATTGACTCCAATTGGATTTTTCCAAAAAATCAATAATAGATCTTTTGTTGTTTGTTTTGCAGAACGGAAAGATTTAGCATTTCATGTGACCTCTTAAAGGCAACCATTAAAATTCAGTGCACATAGGATGGGTTATTACAGTTATCGTTTATTGTAACTGAGCAAAATTGGATATTTCCCCATGCCTTTAATCACCTTTAATGAACACAAAATATTATGCAGACGCAGAATTCAAGGTTTTGTTTAAAGATTCCCACTACCTAGTTAAATGAGCACTGTACCAATTTCTTTTTGTAAAAAAGCTAAAATAAAAAACAATTTCAAAATATTATTATTATGAACTTACTGCTCTTTATTGTGTAGCTTATACACCTTGGCAGTTGACTACTGCAGCTGGGTGAACAGTGGACCTCCGACTGCCTAACAGACTGGTTTGCCTTTTGGCATAATCGCATGCATTAACATCATGAGTCGGGGAGGAATCCCTGAGCCATTGATTGTGCTTTCCTATTGGCTGGATCACTGAGGGGAGTCAACAGCATTTGATTTTTGTATGTGTTTGATTTCTTGAGTGCCTGTTTTAAATCACCCCTTTAAAATGGAGCACATTTAACATGCAAACAAGGGACTATCTGTTTGTAATAATTTAATATTTCAAGGGGAAGAATAAAATGTGAGCTATTTGTGCATTTCATTTTAAGAGTATATCCACTCCCCTAATTAAAAACTTTTATTATAATTATGTAGATTAACCCCCCTAAACCCCCAAACCACAATAGAACCTTAAAGTTCTATTTCCTCATGGAAAAAAAGGTTTCTGCCTCCTCTTTAGGCTGTACAAGCTTTCTACAAGCTTTGACATGTGCAGAGAAGGCAGCTCGAAGAACAGCAGCAGTAATTAGTTGTAATTTCATATGTTACAACCATGACTGACAGCTCATACCCAGATTAAACTTGGGGGTGGGGCCTGGGGGGAAGAGGATTGGAACTTTGTGCTGCCTACAAGATAAGTCTCCCAGGTAAAAGGTTTATAACTGTTGCAGGTTTTGGTTTTGAGGGTAATCTACACATTTTAGGGGGGCTGTTTGGCTCCTTTAATAAATCAGTCCATTCCCTGGCAATTTTTTTTTTTTGGATTATTAATAAGCCTCAACGTACGCTGTACCTTTAAAAATTAACTTCTTAAACCAGAACAAAATCCTAACAATATTTCTCCAGCGTGTCGTTTCCCAGCATCCCTTGGTGGCCTCCGAGTCACATCGGTAGATTTAAATGAACGATAGCTGGCTAGTCAAAGGTTGTCCACCCTTTTTTCTAAGGTGCCGGAATAATGAAAGCTCATATTTCTTTACCGTGGCGAATAACAAACAGTATAAATCTCTAACAATGGTTCCTGCTCCGGCTTCTCTTCTCTCTACAGTAAAGAAATTATTTCAGGACATTCATTTAATGAAAGGAAAAAGAAAACGAACACAATAGATCCATGAAATGCAGTTCTCCCACCGTGATTTATTGTACATTAAGAGACACTTGCTGGGCTTTTGTATCTCCTTAGCATTGAGTAGGACCAAAAAAAAGTCAAAGTCAAATTCACATGTTGGGACCAACGCAGAGAGATACAAAGAGAGTTTGTCAGATACGAGTGGTTAATGAGGTCACACTAGAGATATACCTTGATGAAACAGACGTATATCTATATCAAGCAAAAGTAGAGAAAATCATTAAATTGCACTGGAGAAAAAAATGATAGAGCAATGTTAAAATCCGGGATGGTCTGTAAATGAATGGAATCGCTTTCAATCTAGAATTAATTAGTGCAGATTCTGCTAACTGAGTATTTGGGATTTTGTTGCTACCCGGAAGTGGATATAGAGGCATGGCTGAGGGGTGTAAAGTGATGGAAGTGGCTTGTAATTAGAAGGTACCAAGTTCTCAAAGCAAAAAATGCCCAGTACTGTCTATTTAGGAGGTTTATTTGTTAATATTGAGCATCCCAGGGGCTGAGGCACAATATTTAGCCCCCAGAGCCATTACATATTAAAAGTGGCATAGCTACAAAACTATTGGCCCAGATGTTAAAAGAATAAATCAGCACACTTATCAGGGGCGTTATCCAAATAATTAGTCTCCCACCCTGTGTGGTTTACAGTCGCTACAGGGGTGGTGCCTTGTGTCTGTACTCCAGTGTGGTCACATCCCCGTCTACTGTGATAGCTACATCCATGACCATTACATAGGGCCCTAGAATCCTATGATTTAAAGGGCATGTTTACCCTTAAAACAAAAAAAAGGTTTAAATTGTCAGTTATCTGCCCCCAACCTCAACTGAAATATTTTGCATTATTACCTGCATTACTAACCAGTAGAGATGGACGAACCTTGGAAAGTTTGGTCCATTTTCGAACTTTCAATCTATATGGTAAGTTCGAAAACGGACCCATTAAAGTCAAAGGGAGTCAAAGAGTTTGAAAAGTTTGAATGAAATACAATTAAAATATCAATGGTAACTTAATGCTAATGGCTGTGGGACCTGGGAAATTGTCTGGGAAACATCTTCGAATATCCAGGACATTCGAAAAATCAATTTTACTCGCGTATTGGTATAATAGACATATTACTTGCAGATTTGATAATTTGATATTTACTCGCGTATTGGTATAATAGACATTTTACTCGCGGATTCGATATTTACTTGCGTATTGGTATAATAGACATTTTACTCGCAGATTTGATAATTTGATATTTACTCTCGTATTGGTATAATAGACATTTTACTTGTGGATTTGATAATTCGATATTTACTCGCGTATTGGTATAATAGACATTTTACTCACAGATTGGATATTTACTCGCGTATTGGTATAATAGACATTTTACTCGCGGATTTGATAATTCGATATTTACTCGCGTATTGGTATAATAGACCTTTTACTTGCAGATTCGATATTTACTCGCGTATTGGTATAATAGACATTTACCTCGCGGATTTGATAATTCGATATTTACTCGCGTATAGGTATAATAGACATTTTACTTGCAGATTCGATATTTACTCGCGTATTGGTATAATAGACATTTACCTCGCGGATTTGATAATTCGATATTTACTCGCGTATATGTATAATAGACATTTTACTTGCGGATTCGATATTTACTCACGTATTGGTATAATAGACATTTTACTCGCATATTCGCACGCCTCGAAAGTTCGAACAATCAATAATTAGCAAAAGTCCGAAAATTATCGAAAGCTCGAGAAATCTGGGTCCGGGATAGTTTGAGAAGCCCGAGTCCGTTCGAACTCTGGATCAAGTTCTTGTCCATCTCTACTAACCAGATATTTAAGGATAACAATTGACTCCATTCTGGCCCCTCCATCCATGCAGTCAATCAAAACCAATGATTGACAGCTGTTTTAACTGCTGGCTCCTCTGCACATGCTTGCAGTTAGGGTTGCTGGTAGATAACTGAGAGGGTTTTTTTGCACATGCCCTTTAATGGAATATTTATCTTCTGTTGCCGAAGTATTGGTTCATTTCTATATCGAAAAGGGCCAAATGGGTCCCTGTCTGTTGAATTGCTTTCTATGAATAAGTAGAAGGTATAATATCTATGGGTATAGTCATGTCGGATGTAAGTTAGTATTTACTTGATGGCTGGACGCATTAACATCTTTCAAGGTGCAAGCAATTTAGCCAAAGACCAGCCCTTGGTCTCTTTATGGTGATTCTTGCCAAATCATTAAGCGATATCCCCCTGTGGATTTGTTTTTGTTTTTATTTGCCAAACTCCAGCTACAATGCTGTGCGTGATCAGTTCCTAGGCAGGTGGGCCAACGTTACTCATACCAGCAGATGGCAGCACTTAGACGACTTTGAGGCCACGTTTGCAACTCAACTTGGAAGCGACTCAAGTCATCGGAACCTTCCTTTATTTATTTATTTACTCTATATTCTGCAAGTATCATAATACAACAGGATCTGGCTCAGCCAGCCAATTGATAAGGCACGTTGGCTAAAAGCTGCTATCTCGGGGGCTTAATAGAACCACTGGCTTTCAGAAAAACAGCATTGATTTCAGTTGGTTTTAGCTCCTTGCAGAGGAGACAGTGCTCTTAGCTGCAGGGCAACTTCACGGTAAGTCAAATGGAAAAGACAAAGATGCAAATTTCTGTTTATATTTGTCGTTTGTTCTAAATGGATTTGTTAACGAGAAAAGCTTTTGAGTGAGATAAGTTTTAAAGAGTCGTAGATCTGGCCGTGGGGAGGGAATCTATAGAGGAAGATGTAAGTGATGGGCTGTAAATGTCTAACACTTTGGGATTTAATGATCTTAAATAATAAATTATGATTATTGGCAAGGTCAGTATACACTCTGTATATGTATCCTCCATTGTTAAATTTTCATGTCACTATTCACACTTGGATATTTACTTCCTCAGGCTGGAGTCATGGGAACTATTTTCTTAATATTCATACATTTTCATTGTCGATGTAATACGGGGTGTCACACAAACAGCGTAACAGGAAAGTGCATCCCCTAGACACCTCATGTCCATAATTCACCTCCTGTAGTAACTGCAGCAAATCATATTTACTGGATCCCTTCAACTCTCCGAGCTGTTATTAAAGGGTAAGGTCTCAATGGAACTAATACAGCATAATGCTCATGCACGGCGATGTCATCCAGCATTACATTACATTTAATTATCCGCCATACTGGAATGTAAATAATGAACAGAATTAGAGAGAGCCACTGTTCCTAACTTTGCAATGCTGGATGTGTTTGCAAGAGTCACTTTAAAAGAGACGTCATATACCTCGTACGTCTGTAGAACAAATGTAATTGTGGTGCGTTTACCATAATTATCAACAATACAGCTGCGAGTCTGGTAAAATGAACTAATTTGAACCAGAACTAGTTCGAATACGTACAAACACATAAAGTTCGTCTCGAACTCAGGTTGGAGTTTATTTGTGGCCATCTCTAGTGATCATATTAGAAATGGTCATATTATGTTATATGTATATGTACAATAGGGATGGCCGGTTCGCGGATACGAACTCGGATCCGCCACAGATTTATCCCGTTCGCGAATGGCGGATTTTTCCGGATTTTCTGCCTTCCGAACTTCCGATTCGCGGATTTTTCGTATTTTCGAAAATTTTCGAAATTACGGGTTTTCGCTCATTTTCATAAACACGTAATTTCAAAAATTTTCGAAAATGCAAGGATTTCTCTCATTTTCATAAATACGTATTTTCGAAAATTTTCAAAATTACGAGAATTACTCGCATTTTCGAAAATACATATTTTCGAAAATACTAGTTTTCTCGTATTTTTGAAAATTTTCGAAAATACGCGAAACCCGTAATTTCGAACATTTTCGAAAATACGAAAAATCTAGTAACTTCAAGGGAATTTTTCATTTTAATGGGTCTGCTCGCGGATTTTCGAATTAAATACGCGGATCCTCGAGCGGACCGGATTTTGCGAAGTTCAGACATCTCTAATGTACAATAAAACACAGTATCGAACGTTCAATGTACTCCTGATTCGGACAGCTTGTAATATAACCGGATCCGAGGGTTATATTGTATATCCAAGGTATCGGGGCTTTATCTTACTTTTCCGAACGAGCATGGATCGGGTCACCGAACGCTCGGAAAAGAGGAAAAGTTGCCTCGACTGCGGTAAACTCCCTATAGGGGAGTCCGCCGTGGCCAAGGGAACATAGGGAGTTATTCAATAAAAGTTCTTATCGTTTAAAATGGTGCTAATTTTGCCCCAACCAATCAGATGTTAGCTTTCAAATGTTAAATAAGTTCTGATTGGTTGGGGCAAAACTAGCACCATTTTAAACAATAAGAACTTTTATTGAATCTCCCTGATAGAGTCCTGAGTGTTCTCCCTATGCTGTGCATATGCTGTGTAAAGGGGGAGTGCTCGGGGACTGTGTGTATGCAGATCTTTGAAAGATGACAGACAGCATCTGCAAGATCCTGTCTGTCATCTTTCTAAAATCTTTTAAATGTGTACCCAGCTTTAGAGCTGTGATCCAGGGCTTGATTTAAAGATAAGACAGCAGCTTTTTACTTAAACCCAACTTGTTTGGAAACCACGATACCCCCAAGTGGGTTGGGGGGACTGGAATATAAAATAAAAATATTTATTTTTATTAATATAATTGTAATATAATTAATATTAGCGATCTATACTGTATATTATATATATTCTTCCAAAATGTCAAATAAAAAGAGCAGAGAGTTCAAAAATGATTGCAACAGGGACGCGTTGAACTGTAAGCGGTAATTGTACCCAGAAGTGGTAATTTCTGTCATAGAATTCTGTGAATTGGATCTATTAGTTCACGCCGAGCATTAAGGTTCTTTTCTCATTACACAATGAGAGGTAATTCAGTTCAAACTAGAGAACTAGGTCAACCCAAGTTCTATCCTTTGTATTAGCAGCTGCAACGCTGAACTTGGTTAATGGATATACAGTAAAACCTTTTTTTTAAAAATACAGAAAGCGGTGATGTAAAATGGAATATGGTGCTAATCTTGTATTGATAAGTAGACGGATAGAATTATAGCTCTCAACTGCCTAATGTAATATATACAGTAGCTACAGTTCCTCACACTGCATTGTAAGTCCTACAGTAAGTTTGTGTGTGATTAAAGTGCATCTCCACTCACATAAACAGATCTTGGGTATTAAGTTCTATTGAAGAATGGGAGGTAAAGGAGCTGTGTCTTACCTCCCAGGAGAGAAGGTAAGGAACTTATCGCTCGCTCCCCCGACACGTAGTCTGACAGGTCCCGACGGACCCTGTCTTCTATGCACATGCGCGATCCATGCCCATAGAAGAGTTAGTCAGGACCTGTCAGACTACACGCTGGGGGAGGGAGCGGGTAAGTACCTTACCTTTTCTCCTGGCTCCTAATTGTTTTATTGAAGAACGGGAGGTAAGACACAGCTCCTTTACCTCCCGTTCTTCAATAAAACTGAATTCCAAAAATCTGTTTATGAGAGTGGGGATACCCGTTAAAAGGAATTTAAAAATAAAAAATCACCACTTGTTATACTCCTGACATCAGTTCTGACACCACTTGCTTTCTAAAATACAGTACAGTATCTGTACTGTTAATGGGGCCTGCAAGGCAAAACCCATGTACCACTGGTAGGTCATCACAACTCGCCAAGTTGCATATAACATTCACTATGAATGACATCCCCATGCATGTGGATGTCATTCATAGTGAATATTATGCCTGTGTTGCTATTTGGAACAATATTATACATGTTCTGTTATACAGTGTATAGCTTTGTCTATGAAAGAAAAAAAAAAAGGAAAAAGCTAAGTGAAAAAAAAATGTAATAAAATCCAGTTAATGGAAAAATCCGAGTACACTGTAACATAAGACCAAATATTTTAACACGAGCTTTGCCTTGTTTCAGGCAGTAGATATAATTACATTTTTCAGTCTACAAGACGTCCCTAAAAACAATATCAGCAAATAATAGATCTATATCTGTTTCCTAAGGTTTAAGGACTTCTAGCAAAGAGAAATCATTCCACAGCATATTCTTTAAAAAATATTGATCAAGGCAATGAATTATAAATGGGCCTAAATGGGCTGCTTGATGCTTCTTATTCGTCACACTGCAATAGATTTCTCCATGGCAAAACATCAAAAATGTTCTTTATTTTAGAAATTCCAATAGACGATGAATACTTGACGTTGGTCCAGTGCATTGTGGTTATTTTTACTACAGTGACACTTGTATATTGTATTTTGTATGAAGCAAGGTCAATAATGGAGATTAGGTACAAATAGGACAGGACAGAAGGACAGGACCATCTGATAATTACAAGATGGACCTCAAAATCGCAGTTCGATGACCAAATTTTGACTTTGAATCTGAACAAAATTACAGACACCTCTAATTACCAGCCTTGTACATTATGCTAACAATAACATTGTGGATACTTTACAGAAGTCCTGCAGTACTTGCTTGAAGATTCCTTTGGCACTGTGGTCCGATCCTCCCCTCTGGCACTGTCAGTGACAGTTAGCGAGGCAGCCAATGGGAATTCACGCCTCCTTGTAAATCACAAGTCAGTGGGGAGGATCAGACCGGAACCCCCGAAGGAATCTTCAAGTGGAGCAGGACTTCTATAAAGTATCCAGAGGTGAGGACTTTACAGGAATGGAGGAAAAGGAACGAGGAGGAGATGAATATAATTATCCTTTAACTGTGTGAAATAAGTAAATTCACAGTTTATTTTAAACCCTTACTTATCTTAGCAGAGGAAGATACAATGTAGCTAAATGGACAGCTCCTCGCTTTTCCCTAGTTGAGACTGACTGGGCATGTCTGCCCCATGGGGCTGCATTTGACTCTTTTCACACAGTTGTGTCTTTGGCTAGGAATAACTTAAAAACAAGTTATTTATCATATTAATCAGTGGTTTCAAGCCTATAGACGAGGATAAAACACATTTTAGACCATAATTTTCCTTTTATTAATTTTTATCAAGTACAGTACTAAGGTAAACCTGTCCAGTGCCAAAATGACTTAAAGGGAAACTGTGGTCCAAAAATGACTTTCCGTAAATTGATAGAAATTGCTCCCCTGAGAATTTTTGCAATTTATTTCCATTGTTTCTTTTGCATAGTTTTGAAGATATTTACATTTTTGTGTGTGATATGGCAGCAGCATCACCAGGTCCCCTGCTCTTCCTGCATCCTGCTCTGAAACTGTCAGTCAATCTGTCCTGTGTCTCCTCCCCTTTGCAGCCCCCCTGGTCCTTCCCACTCATGGACCCCATGGTCCCTCCAGTTGCAGGCCCCCCATGACACATTATCTTACAGCCCCATGTGGCCCCGCCCACTCGCGGGTTCTGTGGCCCCGCCCACTTGTAGGGGCTGTGGGTTACTCAGACCCCCCCTACACACACAGAAAACTCTGTGGAATCAGCCTTTTCAGGCAGAGGGAGAACAGAGTGAGAACTCTGCCTGAAAAAGCTGTTTTCACACAGTAAAAGAGAAGGGCTGTAGATTCCCTTACCTTCCTTGTCAGGACTTCACACAGCAGAGAGGAGGAGGGACTTCCTGTCTCCCTCACACACTGAGGGAGTCTGAGGCTGTGCTCGCTGGCGGCACTGTGCCGGAGAAGC
The DNA here is from genome assembly GCA_019447015.1 of Hymenochirus boettgeri. Lineage (NCBI taxonomy): Eukaryota > Metazoa > Chordata > Amphibia > Anura > Pipidae > Hymenochirus > Hymenochirus boettgeri. The sequence continues at coordinate 25,878,350 of CM033471.1, read as the reverse complement.
CTCAGGTCAGGAATGTCACAAGTCAGCCTCCCACCCATTAACTTTCTGGTCAGTCATTTCTGTATATCATGGACTGTGGAGAATGTAAAGAGGTGGTTGATGGCTCGTTTTAAAGGTAGGAAACTGCCCTTTCATTTAAACTTAACTTGTTTGGAGACTACAGTTCCCCTTTAATCCAAACTTTTCAAACTATTTCCTCCCATTTACTTTATTGGGTCAGTTTTCAAACTATAGAGCTTTAACTCTTTAAGTTTGAAAACAATCTGAAATTCAGGATATTCGCCATTTCTAGTTATTGGATATGTAGTGTAAAAAACATTTCTTTGTAATGTGTGTCATTAGTCAAAAAACCTATCAAACATATTTCATAAAAATATGAAAGAATAAAATAATTTAGATTGCGCTACATCTGTTAAACAGTAGAGACAGAAAACACACTTCAATGCTCCCTTTATGTTAGAGATAGAGGAGGTAGTGCATGCATTGCATTAAATGGTGAGTTGTCAGCAACTACATGAGTAGTACTTTGACAGCTTACTACTGGTATATCTGGCCACCCAGGGGGGTAGGGATAGGCTTTCCTATCTTTCTGGGAAATGGGACTTTGCTCATATTTTAAAGTCTATTTTACCATTTTAGTTGTCCTTTTAATTAGAAGAAAGGCAACAATTTAGTCTGCCTTCCCCTTTTTTCCCCTTGTTTTTTTCTTTTCATTGTTTTATGAATAAACCGTACCATTAAAGAATGGAGTAAAAAAAAAATGAGTATTTTTACTGCTGTATATTACCAATAAAATAGAGCCGATTTTGCAATAACTATGTGGCATTTTTTTGCAACTATGTGGCAATATACTTTTAGTTTTGGAGTGGGGCTTATTTTTAAGACATTTTACTAAATTGATTGTCTTCAAGGTATTTAAAGGCAATTATACTTTCCTTTCATTTTTTTTTTTTTTTACCTCTTGTTACAAAAATGTGGCAGCACTTACATAGTTGTCTGTCTCTTTATTTTCAGCCATTGCAGTGATGGAGCATGGGTGCGAAGAGGAGAAGGACGACAGAGGAAGCGTCTTTTTAAAATATCTTCTCTTTGCCTTTAACTTCTTGTTTTGGGTAAGTGATACCTTGAAGTAGAAGATTGTAAAATATCCTTTAATGTTGAAAATAGCGTGGGGAATAGAGGATTATATTTGTAACATTGGTAAATAAGCAGGGTCCGTGGGCAGTATTTATAAATGATCGTTATAAATAATAACCAATATTGATCCTTGAAAAATTGGTTGGAGACGGTTTTCGATCATGGTGAAAATAATTGCTGCAATCTTAAAGACTGATACCGTATGAAATTTCGATAATGCCTTTTAGACAGTGACAATAATTTCCAACACACTTGAAAATTAAAGGAGAACTAAACCCAGATATTTATGTTTCTGCAGTAGTTTAGGACTGAGCATGTGCAAAGAACATTATGGTCATTGACCAAACTGTTTGAAACGGGAATGCTGGGAAATAAAGCATGAATCCCCTGCTTATAAGGTTTACAAGCAACTATATCAAAACGAGAGGTAAGGCCCTGCCTTCTGATTCAGTGTTGTTCTGAGGTTTTAGTTGTCGTTTTCAATACTGAATTGATTGCGATTGGTTATTACTGAAAACGATCCTTGGACTTCTTTTATATATAATTTCTAATGACTAGATATGCACTACTGTAACTCACCACTTGTAGTTTTTGATGGTTGGTTTGCGGGAAGCATCTATAAGATTTTAGACCAAAACCATAAAAAGGACAACGTTCTAGTTTCGAGATAGAGTGGAATTGGGTAGCTTGGCAGCAGACCGACAACCACCCACATCCCTTCACCATACCATAAGCGCTAAGGATATTTTACAGATAAAAAGGACAACATTTTTCCAGAAAAATCTTGGTACTTTTGGTTTTACAGTTGGCCCTACCCAGCAAATCACAACACCCAAAGAACTTTATCCCTTGTATTGGTAATGGGGCCAATTAGACATGAACTAAACTGTTAAGTAGAGATGGACTGGAATGCGGTTCCGAGGTGGATTTCCAAGATGCGTGGATTATCCGGAATTCCGCTTTTTAGTTTTTTCGGACCACGTTTGAATTTTTTTTCCAAAATTATAGAACGTTCAAGGAATTTTCCATTTTTGACAAATGTTTGAAAATGATCCAGACCCACGTCCCAAATTCCCCAATTTTTATCAATGCCAAACCCCTGTTAGCCATGGCAATGAGAATTCTGGGGTTCCAAGACTTCATAAGAAGAAGTTTGCAGCTTTGCACAGGAGAAAGAAATCAATCCTCGGTCGCAGATTCCGATTTCTCATAATTTCAAAATTTTGCGAACTTTTTAAAAATTTACAAAAATGACAGGAAATCGTGAAAATACTATGCAGCATGCCAAAAACAGGAAGCACAGGCATTGATACATATTCCTCAGACCATTTCCCAGGTTCCTGAGCCATTTACAGAAAGTTACCATTGCTGTTTATACCAAAAATGCAGGTGGAATTTTCAGTTTTATAAACTCTCATTATTTTTAAATGGGTCTGCTTGTGGATTATCCGCGAATCTGCGAGTGGAACGGCTATCTCTACTGTTTTATTCGGCCAGCAGTTATGTAGACCTAGTTGAAATTCCAAATTCTGATGATAACCCAACTGAAATGGAATTAAAAAAAATAAAAATTCTATCACGACTTTCAACTTTTCGATTTTTCATTTCTAATTTTCAACTTTTAGAATTTCAGAATTTTCAAAATTGCCAGTTCTGAAATTAAACCGGGTTTCTTTCAAAATTGGGACTTATCTCTAATGCCTACGATTTCTTCACTAGCAGGGAGGGGGAACACGGCAGGAAAAAATAAATATTTATCAAGCAAACCCAAACGAATTGACTGCAAACAGTCCCAATTATCAGAACGAACGTAACTAAAAGCCAAGGTTGGATTGAAGGCTCCAGTATTTCAATTTCCGTTGACATTGGGTGTAGCAATACATAAATATTTATGCAGTTAGTGGCAATCCACGTAAGTAATTACATATATGGTTACTGCAGATAACAACCATTGGAATGGATGAAAATAGTCCTGCACTTCCTTAGCGCGTCACTTCTTCTGTCTGCTCAGCTATAAGATTGCTGGAATGTGAAGATGAAAGGTAGTTGACATTTATTGAAATGCCATAAAAGCTTTTATGGTAAGATTCTGTACAAAATATAAAAATATTACAGACACTCAAAGCCTCCAGCTCCTTCTTCTTCTTTCTGCTCTTTTCAATTATTATTAAAAAAAAAAAACATTTTAAGGGTAGGGTTCTAAATTACAGTCATTTCATGGCCCATGTACAAAACTGGACTGCTCCATCTTGGTGTCTCTTTACAAGCTCTGCTGAACGTATAGGTAGTAGAGATGGACAGAAAACTGAAGTCGACCCAAAGTTCGAGTCAAACTTTATGAGTTTGGATGAATTTGAACTATTTGAACTACTTCAGGTTCAAACTAATTTGTTTTTCGGACTCGCGGCTGTATTTTTTTGATAATTATTGAATTTACCAGCCGATCTCTAATCCTAGAGTACCTCATTTGAAAACCCTCGAAAATATCGTTAAGTATCATTTTCGGTAACCCTCGAATGTACGGATTATTTTCGCTAACCCTAGAATGTATCATTCGCTAACCCTCGATTGTAGCCTTCGATTTCGGTAACCCTCGAAAGTATCGTTCAATTTCGGTAACCCTCGAATTTATGGTTCTATTTTCGGTAACCCTCGAATTTGCCGTAACCCTGGAATGTAGCTTGCGCAAAACCCGACAATTGCCTGCTCGTGTTTAAGAAGTGTTTTAACAAGTGACAGTGACAGTGACATGTTCCACAGACCATTTCCCAGGTGCCACAGCCATTTACAGTAAGTTACCATTGTTAGTTTAGCTGTAAATCATCCAGACTTTTCGAACTATCACTCCCCATTGACTTTAATGGGTCCGAATTCAAACTTTCCAACATTTACAGAAGTTCGAAATTGGACCAAACTTTATGAAGTTGGCCATCTCTAATAGGTAGATATATACTGTAACTTAGCACCTTCAGGTGCACAGGTAACCTGGGTTTTTTTCTGAATATACTGGTGGCCTTTATTTAAAACTGAATGGTTTGATGTTATGTGAAGTTGGGTTTGGGCGAAGGAATCAGTTGAATCGATTAAGGCAATTTACTGCTTTATATTTCATTTATTGTGATCAATAATGTAAAAAGAGATAAGCCTTGATAAAACATTAAAACTGTTACATTGAAATATCTGACCCACAGTGGAGTTTATCTTCCAAATCACCCCCCAGTAATGTGATTTTATGTGGAATACATGTGACTTATTATATCCTTATATTTTACAATGACTAAAAAAGGAGACTTCTGGGCGATTTCCATATTTCTATATATATTTTTACATTAGCAGTGGGCATGCTCCAACCTTAAACTTGGATGCAGACCCCAAGTGCTGGGGATGTCACAGCTCCCACTGCAAGCAGGAAAAATATACCGTATATACTCGAGTATAAGATGACCCGATTATAAGCCGAGGTACCTATTTTTACCTCAAAAATTAGGAAAACCACATTGACTCGAGTATAAGCCGAGGGTTGAAATTGACCAATACTGCCTTCTGTAGCCATGTGCATTTTATTGCATACTGGTAGCCATGGGGATTACTGGTAGCCATGGGGATAACTGGTAGCCATGGGGATTACTGGTAGCCATGGGGATTACTGGTAGACATGGGGATTACTGGTAGCCATGGGAATTACTGGTACCAAATGGTGTATTAACTGGTAGCCATGGGATACTGGTAAGCCATGGGGATACTGTAGCCATGGGATTACTGGTACCATGGGGATAACTGGTAGCCATGGGGATTACTGTACGATGGGGATAACTTGCCATGGGGATACTGGTAGCCATGGGGATTACTGGTAGCCATGGGATTAACGGTAGCCATGGATTAACTGGTAGCCATGGAGATTACTGGTAGCCATGGGGATAACTGGTAGCCATTTGTAGGTTACTGGTAGCCATGGGGATTACTGGTAGCCTTGGGGATTACTGGTAGCCATGGGAAATGTACTTACAGTTTGGTGTGCAGACCCTTCCGGACACCTTCCCAGAGCCTTCCGGACGCCTTCGCAAAGCCTCACAGACGCAGCCGCAAGTCAGGATGGAAAGCCGGCAGTTCCCAATAGTGCTTTGCGGGTGCGCGATGACATCATCGCGCCGACGTGCGCAAAGTACTACTGGGAACTGCCGTTTTTCTTACCTGACTCGCGGCTGCGTCCGGAATTAAGGTAAGTCCCAGCTTGACCCGAGTATTAGCCGAGGTTCATTTTTCAGGTCATTTTTAAGACCTGAAAACCTCGGCTTATACTCGAGTATATACGGTACATTAATATACAGGATTATTCAATAAAAAATTTTCAGGGAGATTGTGCTAATTTTACCCCAACTAATCAGATGTTATCTTTCAAATGGTAAATAACATCTGATTGGTTGGGGCAAAATTAGCACCATTTTAAATTATAAGAGCTTTTATTGAATAACCCTGTTTGTCTACTAAAAATCACAGAGATTATGATTCTCAGTTGTACTTTCTTATATGAATACTTTCAGGGAGAGAGATTATAGCCTCGTGTGCAACACTCTTAGTAACAAAACACAGCAAGTATCATATTTGTGCAAAATATAAAAATCCTTTAATTCAAACAGGGATAGAAACATTAAAAATCTTAAAACATTTCATACCTTCACCTACAAAATCAGTGCTATTACTGTATAAACATAACACAGGGTTATTCAATAAAAGTTCTTATTGTTTAAAATGGTGCTAATTTTGCCCCAATTAGATGTTAGCTTTCAAATGTTACATAAGTTCTGATTGGTTTGGGCAAAATTAGCACCATTTTAAACGATAAGAACTTTTATTGAATCTCCCTGATAGTGTTTCAGTCAGTACCACCAGTCACATAGTATAAGTTTAGTAAGTCACTAAGCATCATGGGGGTTACCCTTTTACTCTCAACTACCGGTGGAGATACAGTGCAGGGAGAAGGTACAGGTTAAAACCATATCCGAGTCCACATAGCAGGATGCGTTTTGCTCCATGTAGCAGTAAACCGGAGCTAACCGGAGCTAACCGGAGTTAACTTGGAAGTCTTCCGGGTTCTGCTTAAAGGACAATAATACTCACCTTCCCTCCGCTCCTCTTCTTAGGTCAGTACCTTTTACCCAGGGTGAGGACCTGAACCGCTAGGTCCTCACCCCTAGGTTCGCGTAACTTGAAGCAAAGCATTACTGAAACGCTGCTCTGGTAGGCTCCGCCCCCTCCTCTCCTTGCACGATGAGGCCAATAGGAACGCACGCTCGTTGCAGAGCGTGCCTTCCTATTGGCCTTGTCGCTGACAGGGAGGAGGGGGCAGAGCCTACCAGAGGGAAGGTGAGTATAATTGTCCTTTAAGCAGAACCCGGAAGACTTCCAAGTTAACTCAGTCCCTGTCTGTTGTCACAACAAGCACTAAAGCGAATTTATATACATTAAAGGAGAACTGTGGTCCCAAAACAAGTTGGTCTAGTAAGAAAGGCAAGAATATTACCTGTAAAACGAGTCCTGAACCACCTCTCTAGCATACACCGTTCTCATTCTATCATCAAAAGAAGTAACAAATAGTTAAGGGGCTGGATGGCTCCACAGTCCTGCCAAATCCCATGATCCCAACCACTGTCGCCGACAGTCTATAAGGGCAAGCATGCTCAGTAATTACTAAGAGGCAGCATTGGAAGAGGGAATTTCCCATCATGCAATTCACATGATTTGCATGAACACTGTGTCCATTCCAGTTATAGCAAAACTGCACCTAGCAGAAGATAGTTCAGATTGGATATCTAAAGATAACTATTGTTTCAGTATAGATGTCCTTTTATACCTGTTACCTTTAAGAAAATGTACAGAAAGTGCTTGCAATAAACTTTGATTTTTTTTTTTGCTGCATTTGAAAGGTCTTTTTACTTATGTGCGTCCTGCCACGGGAATGGCGGCAACGAAAGCGTTACTATGTTACATAACATAGTAACTCTTTTGTTGCCGCCATTCCCGTGCATTATCCAATCACTCATTTTCTGTATAATGCGGTATCCAAGTTGGTTTTCCTGGCTATGCCCAAGCGGGTCTGGGATTTCTAACCGCAGCCCTCCAGATTTTTGAAAACTACAACGCCCAGCATTCCTCCATTGCAGAAGAAACCAAGGAATACTGGGCGTTGTAGTTTTCCAACATCTGGAGGGCCACAGGTTGGACATCCCTGCTCTGGGCACTAGAGCAATAAATTGTTAGTGGATATATATTTAGTTTCAGATCATCTAATTGGGGGACACTTATAATTAAAGTAAGTAACAGGGCTGCGTTAATTACAACCTGATTGTATTTATACTGCAGTGATTCTGACAGCCTTGACGCATGATTTCATGTACAACCCCTAACTGCCCTATGCTCTTTGAGAGTGCTTGTAAGGGAATTGTGGAACTAGTAGTGCAACTACATATTAGGCTTGCTCACAATTTTGCAGACTATTTGATTAAAGTAAAGCAAACTAAGGTTCTGCAAACAAAAATTGATTTTTATCATTTATATCAACCTGTATGTGCTGTTTATGGACTGCTACACAATGACACTATAAACCTAGGAGCAAAAGATTATTCATTGCTGTAGTCCAACTAAATTACCAGCCACTTACTTGCAAATCTTTAACCTAAATACAAAGGCAAGACCTGCTAGTTTGACTGCTGATTACAAACTGAGCTGCTCTGAGGAGTTCATGAAGTTTTAAAGTGTCTCATAAACACACCCTCAAAATCTGATTGGTCCAAAACAAATCTTAAATCTGATTGGCTCTTGTATTATTGACCAATCATATGTTGGGGGTGTGCCAAGGAGACAGTATAAAACAGCCAGAGGCCTTCAGCAAGTCCTAGTTCTGTTTTAGTAGCAGAGCTGCTAGTTTGTTCTGCAAGCATAGCAACTATCAGATGTCTGGTGCCTAACTGAGCTTTCTAAATGCGTTAGTTTTGGTGCCTGGTAGTTGCAGTGTGGCTGCTCTCTGTTTTGCTCCATCTCATAAATGATTGTTTGGTGCTTAATGTATAAAAAAAAAAGTTTTCATAAAGTTCTCTCAGAATTTAGTTGCCATGCCTGATCAAATTCACTGGCTTTGAACAAAGTTATTGTTGGTGTAGTTGAATTCCATCTATCACCATTTACCCTAAAGATACTCTCTAATAGCAGAGGGCAGTCAGGGAATGGTTGGGGTTGTATTTTGAAAACATATAGAGAGCAACAGGTTAATCAGGTAAAACACCTGTAGCCAGTCTGAGTTAGAATGATCACAGTATAAAATCAATTTACAATAATGCAGCCCTGCTAATTACATGAATCTGTCTGTCAGGCTCTGTACAATACAAGGTTTGTTACCATATAACTTTCATTTATGGCTTTTACATGTGTGTGGAGAGAGTTGGGATAAAAAGTTTTTTCTTTGATTACCGAGTTTCTGAGAGTTTATTGAAGATTAATTGGCTTTATTAAAGGGCATGTCCACCCCCAAAACTATAATTCCCCCCACTACTGGCCCCACTCTGTAGTGTAATAAAATCCTTACCTTACATCCCAGATCCAAATGGGTACTGGTAGAGATGTCTTCGAACTTTCTCCTTTATTTTCCAGTACACGCGTATCCTGCTTACTATACACACGTGTGATCGCAGGTCGGCGATAATCGTGCCGTGAATGGGCACTTTATCGGGCAAAACGGCCGCTCGTTTGGAGATCCGTTGATGGATGGGATGAAGTATAGTTTAATAGTATGAGGTTTTTAAAAGTTTGAATTTGGACACTATAGTTGCCCTTTAAAACGATATTCGCACGCATCCGCAACACCATTCACGCACAACGCCATTCACGCACTTAAAACGATATTTGTACGCATCCGCAACGCCATTCACGCACATAGAACGACATTCACACACACTCACAGCACCAATCACGCACATATAACGACATTCACACACACTCACAGCACCAATCATGCACATATAACGACATTAACAACAATTACATATATAATAATTAAAAATGTAATTAAATATTAAGTATTTTTACAAACAATTATTATTTTTTAACAATGTGTTATAATATACAAAAAAATCCATTCATAAAGGTAGTTTGTATTACCGATCCCGCCTCCCTCCTCTAACAGAGGCGTGCCTGTTTGTTAGGCCACGCCTCCGCATCCCTCCCCCTGTAGTGCCGAGCGGCCAATAGAAAATGCTTGTGATGTCACCAGCATCAGGAAATTGCATGCTGGGATTGTAGTTTTTGGCAGAAACAGGAAGGGATGGAATCCAAGATGGCGGCGCCCAAGTATGGACTTTATAAGGCGATTTTAAAGTATGTGTTTGTGATTTTTTTTATATTTAAAGCTTCAGAAAGCTTTGCAGGGGGTTAAGGAACAATTAGACATGTTTGTGCAACTTACAAAAACGGGATAACAGTTCTCCTTTAATGACATTTAACAAAACGGCTGAAGATTTTTATATTTAATATACATGTTGCTATATCAATAAACAGTTTCAATGTGTCAAAGACCCATTTGTTTGTCAATTCTTGTAAATTAATCCATGTTTAAAAGTTGTTCCATTTACAGTTCTCCAGAGTAAGTGCAAGGTAGGGATGAGGATATATCATGAGAATAAAACTGGTCCAAGTGTTGTCTATCTCATCAGAAGTGAGTATCCATTGTGCTACATTATAATCCTTTGAACAGCCAAATAAATCCACGTGGAAATAGTTCTACTTGGGATACACATCTTCCTTGAATAATTTATCCTAGATATATCTGTTGTATTCAATTAGATCAACTGGACTTGAAATGTATTTCTTGAACTTTCGCTAGTCATCCGCTGGCTTTCTCATTCAGAATGACTTGTACAAGAATCTGTGGCAATTATGTACCCTGGAAAATCCCAATTAGCATATCACAGCCAGGTGTTAAGGGTGTGATTGGATAGTGGCTAAGAGGTGTTATAGGAACGCCCAGAGTAAGGTGTTAAAACAGCATTGTACATGGCAGACAGTTGGTGTCGAACCCCCCCACCTCTATTTAGGCTTGGTTTCTTTATTTTCACATAAATGGCCTCCTTAACACCTCTCTTGAACCAGTCACGTTCCTTCGCCAGTATGTTAACATTACAATCTTCAAAGGTATGTCCTTTATCCTTAAGATGCAGGTACACGGCTGTCCTGACCCGAGGAATTGGCTCTTCTGTGCTGGGCCATACGTTGATGCAGTTGCTGTTTGGTCTCCCCCACATACAAATCAGAGCATTCTTCACTGCACTGCACTGCGTATATGATGTCGCTTTTCTTGTGTTTTGGTATTGGGTCTTTCGGATGTACCAATTGCTGCCTCAGTGTGTTGTTCGGTTTAAAGCAGACAGGGATACGATGTTTTTTGAAAATTCTCCTTAATTTCTCGGAGACCCCTGCTACATATGGGATGACCATGTTCTTTCTCCTGTCTTGCTTTTCCCCCTTCACTGTTGGTATTCGTGTTCTTTTCTTTCCTTCTACTTCTTTTGACAAAGGCCCAGTCTGGATATCCACAAGTTTTAAGGGCTCCTCTGAGATGTTTCATTTCTTTAGCCTTCGCCCTCTGTGATAGTGATGTTTCTGGCTCTGTGTTGCAGGGTTCTGATGACACCCAGCTTGTGATCTAAAGGGTGGTGGGAGTCAAACATCAAATACTGATCTGTGTGTGTTGGTTTCTGTAAACCTCTACTTCCAGTTTACCATTTTCTTAACTTCTACCAAGCAGTCCAAGAAAGTTTGTTGTTTTGTACCTCTTCCCTTGTGAATTTTATGTTTTGGTCCACGCATTAATGTGTTCTGTGAAAGCTTGTACTTCCTTCTGGTGGGTTTTAACCAGGTGTCATCAACATATATGAACCAGTGGCTGGGTGGTCTGCCCTTAAAGGTATTAAGCGCCTGTGTTTTCTACCTCCTCCATGTAAAGGTTGCCACAATAGGTGAAACTGGCCATGTACAATGCTGTTTTAACACCTTACTCTGGGCGTTCCTATAACACCTCTTAGCCACTATCTAATCACACCCTTAACACCTGGCTGTGATATGCTAATTGGGATTTTCCAGGGTACATAATTGCCACAGATTCTTGTACAAGTCATTCTGAATTGAGAAAGCCAGTCGGATGACTAGCGAAACGTCTTCAAGAACTACATTTCAAGTCCAGTTGATCTAATTGAATACAACAGATATACCATGACCTGGATGAATGAGAACCTTCACAAGCTTATCCTAGATAGTTCATCTTAAATATCCTAAGGGTGATATGGGCACATCACATGACAGTACTTCTGCCCAACTTTGTCCCCAGAATTGGGATCCCAGAATTGTGGTGCCATACTTACCACAAATTCTGGGTGATTATTCATTACAAAAGTATATTCATTATTCAAAGTCATTACCACTTAGTTATGCCATGGTAAAAAATTTGTTTGTACTGTCTTATATGAGGCAGACTGTCATTTTCGTATAAATAATAGATATCCAGTTCACCTAGTAATAAATAATCAAATCTATATCAGGTATACATAGTAATAAATTCCACTTCCCACTGAAGTGTATAATACACAGACGCTAGTATAATTAAATCAGAAATATTTTATCCGCTATATCAGATAGTTAATACACACTACATGATTTTCGTTATAAATAACCCGTAAATATTCCACCATATAATTGATGGTCTATCTTTGCAATCACATCACACCATGACGTATAAATAAAAATATCTTACAGTTAATATATACACGTATTATGCAGTATACCATAGAATACAATATCGCTTATCAGGTATAATACACACCATAGGTATAAATAATAAAATCCGCTTATCAGTGTCTATAATACACACACATGAGTATAAATCATAATATTCCGCTATCAGTCTATAATACACACTACATGAGTATAAATAATAAATATCCGCTTATCAGTGTATAATACACACTACATGAGTATAAATAATAAATATCCGCTTATCAGTGTATAATACACACTACATGAGTATAAATAATAAATATCCACTTATCAGTGTATAATACACACTACATGAGTATAAATCATAAATATCCGCTTATCAGTCTATAATACACACTACATGAGTATAAATAATAAATATCCGTTATCAGTGTATGAACACATACGTGAGTATAATAAAATATACAAAACTTAAGAGACGTTTCATTGCGATCTTCATTGCACGTGTTTGTCACTGCATCAAACACAACCCCTCTATCCCCTATGAAATGTCATTCTTCTGGGGCATTCATAAACAATTCTAAATGGGTTTTGTTACTCACACAATAATAATAATCCATTACATATTGCGATGCTTTCAAAACAGGCCTAGGGTAAATATAGAAAACCCTTATATGTCTAATGCAGTTATATTTGTTTTCTCTATGTGATAATACATTATTTCAAAGCAATCTGATGTTCTAGCACTTCACTGATTTTTTTAATACGCTTGGTGAAAGAGACACCCCAGGGACACATTCCAGAACGCTTGATGTTTAACGTTCCTACAGAGAAATAGATAAAGGCTCGCTAGATCTCTATGTTAAAGAGAATCCACTATTGGTATTTTAAATTGCGTAGCTATACCACGTGTTAATATAATAAATCCTTAACTTTCTAGTTAAAAAGGAAAGGTATTGTATATTTAACTCCAGCAAATAGCCTTTCGGGATTTACTAGAGAGTGCTAACGCGATATTAAATTAGTGCACGGATATTTTCCAGAGCGATTGCGGGCTCCGGATAAAATGAGGCTCTAATTATTCAGTACTGCTCCTACCAACCTAATTTAAATCGACTTCCTTTAAACTAATTCATTGTTTGTTGTCTAATTATGTCTTTTTCGTAAATTTTTCAAACTTTGAACTTTTTATCTGAAATCGAAATAACAAAAAATCGCAACATCTAAATTCTATTTAAAACTTTGAAAATTCCATTTGAAAATTAATATAAAAAAATAAAAAAGGTGTATCAAAAATCGAAAATGCTAACAAAAATTATAAAAATAAATGTACTGGTCACATACAAAACATTTTAACAGCAGTGAGTAAGATTAGTAGAGAGGAACATAATTGCTGAGTTCTGGTCTGAGATAAGATTTTTGAATTTTCAAAAAAAATTCTAAATCCAAAAACAGACCCATAGAAGTCAATGGAGTTCAAAAATTCTAAAATTCCTTTTAAATTTAAGGTATAATAGCAATCAGAACCTGTTTCAACTTGGAAAGGTACTTTATCCTGGCGATAAGTCCTGGTTTTTTTTTAAACAAAGCCGGTCTTCGGTGGATCCTGTGGAATACGGAATTTTAATGGTCAGAACTTTGAAGAATTTGAGGAAATTTGGAATGAAGAAGAAGAAAAATCTGGAAAAAAACTGTGGCACCAATGCCAGTTATTGTTTTAGGTAACCACTGTAATGATTAGCAGCTCCCCAGACAATACAGATCCATCACTACATGCTTAGAATCCCTGTCCACTCTAAGAAGTTAACTGCAATAAATCACTTATCTGTAGTGTTTTTGCTGTTCCACTGAACTGGAACCCAAACTGCAAGTTCAAAGATGGCGTTGCACTAGCGAATAATAAAATAAACTCACAAGTTGTTTTTTTCCAACTAAAGGTGATATAAAGGTCTCTCTTTTTTTTGTACGGATCACTGCCTTATACTTTTTTGTTCTCTTATATTCTTTTCTGGATATTAATTTTTTTTTCTCACAACAACATAAAATGAGATAAATAAGATATTGAACTAGGGTGTAAGTTTGCTTTTCAAGTTGTTGTGTGAAGTTCTCATTCATCCACAGTGGTACCCTTAAAATCCAGTATTTGGAATAACTGCAAGTTGGCTGCTTTGATTACTACCGTATATACTTGAGTATTAGCCGACCGAGTATAAGCCTATGTGCTTATTATACCTAAAAAAATAGTAAAATTGATTGACTCGAATATAAGCCAAAGGTAGAAATTGTAAGGGGGAAATGGGGGTGTGTATCACTTTAAGATTTTTTTGGTGTGTGCATTTCACTTTATTTTTTTTTACCATTCCCAAAGATAATCATCAGATCATCCTAGGGAATAACGAACTTGGAATATAGCAAAAATGCCCCTTTCCAAGTCAAAATCCGATCAGAAAAAACATTTCCTGGAACAAATTTTTCAGGAAATGATTTTTCATTCTTTGGCAAAAAACTGATCACCTATATTGATCTCTACCCCAATTCTTTACGTGAAAGTCTGAGCTCATTCACAAATACTATATGACAGCTTACTATAGCTTGTACTGCACTACAATCTGAATGGAGATCTCAGTGCTGTACCCAAACTAGACCACCAAAGGCTGCATAGCACACTTGTAAGGAACGGAGGAAGCCCTGTGATGTCCCTGGGGCTCCCTTACTGGCGATCTCCTCTTGATCGCTGGTAAGGACCGGCAATGGCTATGCAGTCACGGCTAGGAGGTGCTATGGATGTCATGGAAATATCTGTAATATTCATTATCCAGCTTAGGTTATACTGTAATATTCCTTCATTCAAGGTATGGTATATCTGTAATATTCCTTCATTCAGGTCATGGTGTGTATCTGTAATATTCATTCATCAGTCAGTCATGGTATATCTAATATTCATTCATCCAGGTTATGGTATATCTGAAATATTCATTCATCCAGGTCATGGTATATCTGTAATATTCATTCATCCAGGTCATGGTAACTGTAATATTCATTCATCCAGGTCACAGTATATCTGTAATATTCATTCATCAGGTCACGGTATATCTGTAATATTCATCTATCCAGATCATGGTTATCTGTAAATTCATTCATACAGCATGGTATATGTAATTTCATTCATCCGTCATGGTATATCTGTAATATATTCATCCAGGTCATAGTAATAGTAATTCATTCATCCAGGTATTGTATATCTGTGATAGTCATCACCCAGGTCACGGTACATCTGTAATATTCATTCATTCAGGTCATGGTATATCTGTAATATTCATTAATCCAGGTCATGGTATAACTTGTAATAATCATTCATCCAGGTCATGGTATATTGTAATATTCATCCATCCAGGTCATGGTACATCTGTAATATTCATTCATTCAGGTCATGGTATATCTGTAATATTCATAATCAGGTCATGGTATATCTGAATAATCATTTATCAAGTCATGGTATATCTGTAATATTCATCCATCCAGGTCACGGTACATCTGTAAATTCATCATTCAGGGCATGGTATATCTGTAAATTCATTAATCCAGATCATGGTATATCTGTAATAATCATTCATCCAGGTCATACATAGTAACATAGTAACATAGTAACATAGTAATTAAGGTTGAATAAAGACATTCGTCCATCAAGTCCAACATTCACTTTTTTTTTTTTTTTTTTTTTTTTAACCCTACCTAACAGTTGATCCAGAGGAAGGCAAAAAAACCCAGCTAAAAAAGGGGGGAAAAAATTCCTCCTGACCCAAACGGCAATCGGAAAGTATCCTGGATCAACAGATCTATATGCATTAATACCAGTAATTCTCAATTTTTTAGTTTTAGAAACTTATCCAGGCCTTTTTTTAAAGTTATTCAATGAACTTGCCATTACCACCTCTGCGGAAGACAGTTCCACAGTTTCACCGTTCTCACTGTAAAGAAACCTCTCCTAACTTGAAGATGAAAACTTCTTTTCTTCCAACCTTAAAGGATGCAGGTCCTCGATATACTTATGACCTAGTGACCTATTAGTGGCTAACAATGCACCAGAGATCACTGTATGGCCATAATATATTTGTAAGGTTATCATGTCCCACGCAACCGCCGCTTCTCCAATGTAAACAGCCTAACTTGTCTAATCTGCCTGCATATTCAAGCCCCTCCATTCCTATTAATTTAGTTGCCCTTCTCTGAACTGCCTCAATTTCCAAGATGTCCCTTTTGTTATGGGATTCCAAAACTGCACCGCATATTCCAAAGTGGCCTTACCAGTGCCTTGTAAAGAGGGAGAATAATATTTTTCTCTCTTGATTCCCTTCCCCTCTTTATAAGACAATAATCTTGCTAGCTCTAGCTGTTGCTACCTGGCATTTGTTTTGCTACAGCTAAGTCTGTATTACCAGAACCCCCAAATCTTTTCCATTTCAGATGCACTTAACACAGAGTTATTTATGGTTGTAGGTGGACACGGGATTATAAATCCCAAATGCATCACCTTACATTATCAACATTGAATCTCATCTGCCATTCTGCTGCCCATTTGATAATCTATCTAGGTCTGCTTGCAGCACTTGCACATCATTGGAAGTTTCCAAAGCTCTGGATAATTTAGTGTCATCAGCAAACACAGAGACCTTGCTCTCAATGCCCCCTTATAGTCATAAACAGATTAAACAGAAGGGCCCCAGTACAGAACCCTGAGGAACTCCGCTTAGACTTTAGCCCACATCATGGTATATCTGTAATATTCATTCATCCAGGTCATGGTATTATCTGAAATATTTATTCATCCAGGTCACGGTACATCTGTAATATTCATCCATCCAGGTCAGGTATATCTGTAATATTCATTCATCCAGGTCATGGTATATCTGTAATATTTATTCATCCAGGTCACGGTATATCTGTAATATTCATTCATTCAGGTCAGGGTATATCTGTATATTCATTCATTCAGGTCAGGGTATATCTGTTGTAGTCAGTTAGACAACTGGTCTTGAAATTAGTTCTTGAAGACATTGTGCTAGTCAATCGGATGTCGCAGATTCGAATGACTTGCTATTTCTACCGTAAGTTCTCATTTAAAGAGTACAGTAGTAGTAGATGCAGTATTGTCATCTAGAAGAGAAGCTGTACTTCTGGGCTAAATCCAAGGTCCTTTATGAATAACTTATGTAAAAAAAGTGAGATAGACAGACCCCCGAGGGTGCTCCATTAACAACATCATTCTCGATGGACCAGCTTCATTTATCACTACTCTGAACATTTATCCTTAAAGCTGTCTATCCAAGAGCAAATCATTAGCTTAAGGCAACTCAATACCCTCCTGCGTTGTGCTGCATTAAAGCTTTAGCAAATCAATCTGTAAATTAACAGCAAGCCCCTACGGTCAACATTCCGACTCTATTCTAAAGGGGATTTGTATTGTTTTTGCCCAGTACAAACTTTGCTAAGATATAATGTGTGATTGCATTTCGTTACTATAAAGTCTCAATATAAAAACCCAGGATCACTGTCTTATCTTATGTATGTTCCTCTACTTAAAGAGAAACGTAGGTCCAAAATGACTTTTATCTGCATATTGCTTCTTTTCAACTGAATTAAAAGGTGTATATCTTGCTTTTCCTGGATCCTGAGATAAAGTAGAAGAAGCTCCCACTTAAAAAAAAAATCCTTTAAGGACATCTATATTGAAAAAAAAGTTTAAAAATAGCCCATTACTGGAAACTATAATTCTTCCCAACCACCACCGTACCATTTTATTGTTGACCTGTGACATTTCTTTAGATATCCAATTGAACATCTTCATTCAGCTGTCAATCAAGTGCCTTGCTCTCATAAACTATTCTTTGAGCAGTTTTCTGTAGTTGGAATGGTGACAGAGTTTTGACGGTGGGCCAGCTGACTTGTGTTCTAAATGCAATCTTGAAGAAGTTAGATGTTGTCATCAAGGCTTGATTTTGTTGGCAGCCTTTGTTTTTTTGGGGGGGGGGGGGGGAGATAGAGAGTTGCAGAATGAAATAAATTCCATAGATTGATCTGATAGCTGCAGATCTCGGTCATAGCATGAAAAAAAGTATCTTGGGGGATTTTCTCACTTACACTCCAGCAATAATTATAACAATCCCTTTAAATCAAATATTTATTGCATCTGATCGGACGCACAACCTTTGTCTAATTTTGTGGGAGGTTGATTCACATGTTTCTGCTTCTATTCTTATTGCTGTATGAACCATTTAATAAATATGCTAGGTCACAGGCTGATTGTAGTTTAATATAGATTCAAAGGTCACATCCATGATAATTGTTACGCAATTAGCAGTGGTTGGATACTTTAGAACCCCAACTAAGCAGATAACTTCCTGGAAAGGTAAACGGACACTGGGAAGTGGTCATAGCGATCCATTCTTGGCATCAACTAAAAATCAGCATCTGTAATAGTATGATATCATTGTTCGACAGCTCTCAATAAAGTGGACCTTAGTGGGGGAGAATGCAGGAAGACTTAACTTCTATCATCGTATCAATTGGATCAATGGACTTGAAGTTTAGTTCTTGAAGACGTTTCGCTAATCATCCGACTGGATCTCTCAATTCAGAATGACTTGTAACAGACTCGTGGCAATTATGTACCTGGAAAATCCCAATTAGCATATCACAGCCAGGTGTTAGGGACCTCCTGAATGCAGGTGGTGGCATTGAGGCTAAGAGGTGTTATTGAAACTGTCAGGGTAAAGTGTCAAAACCAGCATTGTACATGCAGACAGTTGGTGTCGAAACCCCCCTCCCACCTCTATTCAGGCTGGTTTCAGTGTGGTTGTTGGTTTATAGCAGACAGGGGTACAGTGTTTTTTTTAAATTCTTCTAATTCTTGGAGACCCCTGCTACATATGGATGACTATGTTCTTTCTCGTCTTGCTTTCCCTCCTTCACTGTTGATATTGTGTTCTTTTCTTTACTTCTACTTCTTTTGACAAAGGCCCAGTGATCTGCAGTGATATGCTAATTGGGACTTCCAGGGTACATAATTGCCACAGACTGTACAAGTCATTTTGTTCACTGTTCACAAATCTGATCAAATGTGTAGACAAAAACAGTTGTGAGTTGTAATAAAATCCTGTACAGCCACAGAATTTGTACGAATGCTTAGTTTTAGGTTCAGCTTTTAACAAATGTTAATATTGCAAAATTATTTCTTACCTGAAAACGCAATTATACTGCCTCCCCCACCCCCCTCCTTCTCTCCATGGATTGTACCTTAACTGTTAGGTTCCCATCCCAGGTGCTTCTTAGTTGAGCAGCCTTATTTAACTAAAGTTTCCATCCCTGTTCTGGTTCCCCTCCCAGGTTGGCAATGGGGCGAATAGGAGCAACATCTTCTCACTGGATTGTCACAGATGGAAAGAGGACCAGAGATGCAAAGGCAATTTTTAGAGCTGCTAACTAAGAACACAGGGGTGGGACCTACAAATTTAGCTCCTCCCCCTGGGTACATGTGTAGAGTGGGGGAAGGTGAGTTTAGTTGTCTTGACCGTAGACTTAACTTTCACATACATGTCTGAAGATCATTCTAGTTACCTTTCTTTTTGTGCAGATTGGGGTGCTGCTGTCATGCAATAGGTGCATGGACCCTCATGGAAAAAAGTGGTTACATCAGTTTTATTGCAACGAGTACAATGTCGGTGTCCTCCATATTTTGCTATTTGCGGAATCGTGGTCATGCTTACAGGATTCCTCGGCTGTGGTGCGATGATTCAAGAGCATAAAAAGCCTTTCGGTGGTAAGTGATCAAATAGTATCAAATTGTGGCACCATATTGGGTGGGAGTGACCACAAGAAAAGAGAAAATTGAATATAACGCATCAGATTTATTTATTGTCTGAGACCTACAATTGTTGTTTCCCCTTTCACAATTTGTACTACGGCTCTTCCTCTTCTCTACTTACCTTTTCCTTCCATTATCCACCCATTTATTCCTCTGGGTTATTCTTCTCCACATCTAATGCTTGGTTCCCCCATCTAATGCTTTGGTTTCCCCCTCAATGCTCTGTTCTTCCCATCTAATGCTTTGGTTCTCCCAGGCCCGCCATCAGGGGGGTACAAGGATACTTCTGTCCCGGGCCCGAAGGCTTATGGGCCCGGAGACGGCTGCCGTCGATCTGCAGCAACTGGGATCATCGGCCCCAATACTGGCTGCTGGCTCAGCGTTATGACGCTGGCTCATCGGGCTGTGTGTGACTTCCTGGCGTTACCAGTCGCTGCGCGCCCGCGTGACGTCCTATACAAGGCCGTCCGCGCGGTGCGCAATGGGAATCCGAGTCCTGGGCTGGTCAATGGTCTGGGGGATCATGGGGAGGAGGGATCCACCATGTGACGTCTGGCTGCGGCCGCTGCGTATTGGTTGCCGCTAAACTGGAAGGAAGATTATAGGAACGCCCAGAGTAAGGTGTTAAAACAGCATTGTACATGGCAGACAGTTGGTGTCGAACCCCCCCACCTCTATTTAGGCTTGGTTTCTTTATTTTCACATAAATGGCCTCCTTAACACCTCTCTTGAACCAGTCATGTTCCTTCGCCAGTATGTTAACATTACAATCTTCAAAGGTATGACCTTTATCCTTAAGATGCAGATACACGGCTGAGTCCTGACCCAAGGAATTGGCTCTTCTGTTCTGGGCCATACGTTGATGCAGTTGCTGTTTGGTCTCCCCCACATACAAATCAGAGCATTCTTCACTGCACTGCACCGCATATATGATGTCGCTTTTCTTGTGTTTTGGTATTGGGTCTTTTGGATGTACCAATTGCTGCCTCAGTGTGTTGTTCGGTTTAAAGCAGACAGGGATACGATGTTTTTTGAAAATTCTCCTTAATTTCTCGGAGACCCCTGCTACATATGGGATGACCATGTTCTTTCTCCTGTCTTGCTTTTCCCCTTCACTGTTGGTATTTGTGTTCTTTTCTTTCCTTCTACTTCTTTTGACAAAGGCCCAGTCTGGATATCCACAAGTTTTAAGGGCTCCTCTGAGATGTTTCATTTCTTTAGCCTTCGCCTCTGTGCTAGTGGGGATGTTCTCGGCTCTGTGTTGCAGGGTTCTGATGACACCCAGCTTGTGATCTAAAGGGTGGTGGGAGTCAAACATCAAATACTGATCTGTGTGTGTTGGTTTTCTGTAAACCTCTACTTCCAGTTTACCATTTTCCTTAACTTCTACCAAGCAGTCCAAGAAAGTTTGTTGTTTTGTACCTCTTCCCTTGTGAATTTTATGTTTTGGTCCACCGCATTAATGTGTTCTGTGAAAGCTTGTACTTCCTTCTGGTGGGTTTTAACCCAGGTGTCATCAACATATATGAACCAGTGGCTGGGTGGTCTGCCCTTAAAGGTATTAAGCGCCTGTGTTTCTACCTCCTCCATGTAAAGGTTGGCCACAATAGGTGAAACTGGCCATGTACAATGCTGTTTTAACACCTTACTCTGGGCGTTCCTATAACACCTCTTAGCCACTATTAATCACACCTTAACACTGGCTGTGATATGCTAATTGGGATTTTCCAGGGTACATAATTGCCACAGATTTTGTACAGTCATTTGATGAAGAGAAAGCAGTCGGATGACTAGCGAAACGTCTCAAGAACTACATTTCAAGTCCAGTTGATCTAATTGAAACAACAGATATTACCAGACCTGGATGAATGAGAACCTTCACAAGCTTATCCTAGATAGTTCATCTTAAATATCCTAAGGGTGATATGGGCACATCACATGACAGTACTTCTGCCCAACTTTGTCCCCAGAATTTGGGATCCCAGAATTTGTGGTGCCATACTTACCACAAATTCTGGGTGATTATATTCATTACAAAAGTATATTCATTATTCAAAGTCATTACCACTTAGTTAGTGCCCTATGGTAAAAAAAATTTGTTTGTACTGTCTTATATGAGGCAGACTGTCATTTTCTTGTATAAATAATAAATATCCGCTTACCAGTGTATAATACACACTACATGAGTATAAATAATAAATATCCACTTATCAGTGTAATAACAACGACATGAGTATAAATCTAAATATCCGCCTATCAGTCTATAATACACACTACATGAGTATAAATAATAAATATCCACTTATCAGGTATAATACAACACGACATGAGTATAAATAATAAAATATGCCGTTATCAGTGTATAATACACACTACATGAGTATAATAATAAATATCCGCTTATCAGTGTATAATACACACCACATGAGATAAAATGATAATAATAAATATCCGCTTATCAGTGTATAATACACACGACATGAGTATAAATAATAAATATCCGCTTATCAGTCTATAATACACACTACATGAGTATAAATCATAAATATCCGCTTATCAGTCTATAATACACACTACATGAGTATAAATAATAAATATCCGCTTATCAGTGTATAATACACACGATCAGGAGGATAAATAATAATCAGTTCAGTGTATAATACACACTACATGAGTATAATAATAAAATCCACTTATCAGTGTATAAACACATACATGAGGAAATCATAAATATCCGCTTATCAGCTATTAATACACTACTCCCATGCGTATACTAATAAATATCCGCTTATCAGTGTATAATACACACTACATGAGTATAAATAATAAATATACAAAACTTAAGAGACGTTTTCATTGCGATCTTTCATTGCACGTGTTTGTCACTGCATCAAACACAACCCCCTCTATCCCCTTATGAAATGTCATTCTTCTGGGGCATTCATAAACAATTCTAAATGGGTTTTGTTACTCACACAATAATAATAATCCATTACATATTGCGATGCTTTCAAAACAGGCCTAGGGTTAAATATAGAAACCCTTTATATGTCTAATGCAGTTATATTTGTTTTCTCTATGTGATAATACATTATTTCAAAGCAATCTGATGTTCTAGCACTTCACTGATATTTTTTTAATACGCTTGGTGAAAGAGACACCCCAGGGACACATTCCAGAACGCTTGATGTTAACTGTTCCTACAGAGAAATAGATAAAGGCTCGCTAGATCTCTATGTTTAAAGAGAATCCACTATTGGTATTTTAAATTGCGTAGCTATACCACGTGTTAATATAATAATATCCTTAACTTTCTAGTTAAAAAGGAAAGGTATTGTATATTTTAACTCCAGCAAATAGCCTTTCGGGATTTACTAGAGAGTGCTAACGCGATATTAAATTAGTGCACGGATATTTATCCAGAGCGATTGCGGCTCCGGATAAAATGAGGCTCTAATTATTCAGTACTGCTCCTACCAACCTAATTTAAATCGACTTCCTTTAAACTAATTCATTGTTTGTTGTCTAATTATGTCTTTTTCGTAAATTTTTCAAACTTTGAACTTTTTATCTGAAATCGAAATAACAAAAAATCGCAACATCTAAAATTCTATTTAAAACTTTGAAAATTCCATTTGAAAATTTATATAAAAAAATAAAAAAGGTGTATCAAAAAATCGAAAATGCTAACAAAAATTATAAAAATAAATGTACTGGTCACATACAAAACATTTTACTAAGCAGTGAGTAAGATTAGTAGAGAGGAACATAATTGCTGAGTTCTGGTCTGAGATAAGATTTTTGAATTTTCAAAAAAAATTCTAATATCCAAAAACAGACCCATAGAAGTCAATGGGAGTTCAAAAATTCTAAAATTCCTTTTAAATTTAAGGTATAATAGCAATCAGAACCTGTTTCAACTTGGAAAGGTACTTTATCCCTGGCGATAAGTCCTGGTTTTTTTTTTAAACAAAGCCGGTCTTCAGGTGGATCCTGTGGAACTTACGGAATTTTAATGGTCAGAACTTTGAAGAATTTTGAGGAAATTTGGAATGAAAGGAAGAAAAATCTGGAAAAAAACTGTGGCACCAATGCCAGTTATTGTTTTAGGTAACCCACTGTAATGATTAGCAGCTCCCCAGACAATACAGATCCACTCACTACATGCTATAGATCCCTGTCCCACTCTAAGAAGTTAACTGCAATAAATCACTTATCTGTAGTGTTTTTGCTGTTCCACTGAACTGGAACCCAAACTGCAAGTTCAAAGATGGCGTTGCACTAGCGAATAATAAAATAAACTCACAAGTTGTTTTTTTTCCAACTAAAGGTGATATAAAGGTCTCTCTTTTTTTTGTATCTTGGATCACTGCCTTATACTTTTCTTGTTCTCTTATTATTCTTTTCTGGATATTTAATTTTTTTTCTCACAACAACATAAAATTGAGATAAATAAGATATTGAACTAGGGTGTAAGTTTGCTTTTCAATGTTGTTTGTGAAGGTTCTCATTCATCCACATGTGTTACCCTTAAAATCCAGTATTTGGAATAACTGCAAGTGCTGTCCTGCTTTGATTACTACCGTATATACTTGAGTATTAGCCGACCCGAGTATAAGCCTATGTGCTTATTTATACCTAAAAAAATAGTAAAATTGATTGACTCGAATATAAGCCAAAGGTAGAAATTGTAAGGGGGAAATGGGTGTGTGTATCACTTTAAGATTTTTTTGTGTGTGTGCATTTCACTTTATTTTTTTTTTACCATTCCCAAAGATAATCATCAGATCATCTTAGGGAATAACGAACTTGGAATATAGCAAAAATGCCCCTTTCCAAGTCAAAATCCGATCAGAAAAAACATTTCCTGGAACAAATTTTCCAGGAAATGATTTTTCATTCTTTGGCAAACAACTGATCACCTAATATTGATCTCTACCCCAATTCTTTGCTACGTGAAAGTCTGAGCTCCATTCACAAATACTATATGACAGCTTACTATAGCTTGTACTGCACTACAATCTGAATGGAGATCTCAGTGCTGTACCCAAACTAGACCACCAAAGGCTGCATAGCACACTTGTAAGGAACGGAGGAAGCCCTGTGATGTCCCTGGGGTCTCCCTTACTGGCGATCTCCTCTTGATCGCTGGTAAGGACCGGCAATGGCTATGCAGTCACGGCTTTAGGAGGTGCTATGGATGTCATGGAAATATCTGTAATATTCATTTATCCAGCTCATGGTATATCTGTAATATTCCTTCATTCAGGTCATGGTATATCTGTAATATTCCTTCATTCAGGTCATGGTGTATCTGTAATATTCATTCATCCAGGTCATGGTATATCTGTAATATTCATTCATCCAGGTTATGGTATATCTGAAATATTCATTCATCCAGGTCATGGTATATCTGTAATATTCATTCATCCAGGTCATGGTATATCTGTAATATTCATTCATCCAGGTCACAGTATATCTGTAATATTCATTCATCCAGGTCACGGTATATCTGTAATATTCATCTATCCAGATCATGGTATATCTGTAATATTCATTCATACAGGTCATGGTATATCTGTAATATTCATTCATCCAGGTCATGGTATATCTGTAATATATTCATCCAGGTCATAGTATATCTGTAATATTCATTCATCCAGGTTATTGTATATCTGTGATAGTCATTCACCCAGGTCACGGTACATCTGTAATATTCATTCATTCAGGTCATGGTATATCTGTAATATTCTTAATCACCAGGTCATGGTATATCTGTAATAATCATTCATCCAGGTCATGGTATATCTGTAATATTCATCCATCCAGGTCATGGTACATCTGTAATATTCATTCATTCAGGTCATGGTATATCTGTAATATTCATTAATCCAGGTCATGGTATATCTGTAATAATCATTCATCCAGGTCATGGTATATCTGTAATATTCATCCATCCAGGTCACGGTACATCTGTAATATTCATTCATTCAGGTCATGGTATATCTGTAATATTCATTAATCCAGATCATGGTATATCTGTAATAATCATTCATCCAGGTCATACATAGTAACATAGTAACATAGTAACATAGTAATTAATGGTTGAATAAAGACATTCGTCCATCAAGTCCAACTATCATCTTTTTTTTTTTTTTTTTTTTTTTTTTTAACCCTACCTAACAGTTGATCCAGAGGAAGGCAAAAAACCCAGCTAAAAAAGGGGGGAAAAAATTCCTTCCTGACTCCAAACGGCAATCGGAAAGTATCCCTGGATCAACCAGATCTATATGCATTAATACCAGTAATTCTCAATATTTTTTAGTTTTAGAAACTTATCCAGGCCTTTTTTAAAGTTATTCAATGAACTTGCCATTACCACCTCTGCTGGAAGACAGTTCCACAGTTTCACCGTTCTCACTGTAAAGAAACCTCTCCTAACTGAGATGGAAACTTCTTTCTTCCAACCTTAAAGGATGTCCACGAGTCCTCTGATATGACCTATTAGTGAACAATGCACCAGAGAGTTCACTGTATGGGCCATTAATATATTTGTATAAGGTTATCATGTCCCCACGCAAACGCGGCTTCTCCAATGTAAACAGCCCTAACTGTCTAATCTGCCTGCATATTCAAGCCCCTCCATTCCCCTTATTAATTTAGTTGCCCTTCTCTGAACTGCCTCAATTTCCAAGATGTCCCTTTTGTATATGGGATTCCAAAACTGCACCGCATATTCCAAATGTGGCCTTACCAGTGCCTTGTAAAGAGGGAGAATAATATTTTCTCTCTTGATTCCATTCCCTCTTTATACAAGACAATATCTTGCTAGCTCTAGCTGTTGCTACCGGCATTGTTTTGCTACAAGCTAAGTCTGTTATTACCAGAACCCCCAAATCTTTTTCCATTTCAGATGCACTTAACACAGAGTTATTTATGGTGTAGGTGGCACAGGGATTATTAAATCCCAAATGCATCACCTTACATTATCAACATTGAATCTCATCTGCCATTCTGCTGCCCTTTTGATAATATCTAGGTCTGCTTGCAGCACTTGCACATCATTGGAAGTAGTTTCCAAAGCTTGCATAATTTAGTGTCATCAGCAAACACAGAGACCTTGCTCTCAATGCCCCCTTCTAAGTCATTTATAAACAGATTAAACAGAAGCGGCCCCAGTACAGAACCTGAGGAACTCGCTTAGAACTTAGCCCAACATTCATGTAATCTGTAATATTCATTCATCCAGGTCATGGTATATCTGAAATATTTATTCATCCAGGTCACGGTACATCTGTAATATTCATCCATCCAGGTCATGGTATATCTGTAATATTCATTCATCCAGGTCATGGTATATCTGTAATATTTATTCATCCAGGTCACGGTATATCTGTAATATTCATTCATTCAGGTCAGGGTATATCTGTAATATTCATTCATTCAGGTCAGGGTATATCTGTTGTAGTCAGTTAGATCAACTGGTCTTGAAATTAGTTCTTGAAGACATTGTGCTAGTCAATCGGATGTCGCAGATTCGAATGACTTGCTATTTCTACCGTAAGTTCTCATTTAAAGAGTACAGTAGTAGTAGATGCAGTATTGTCATCTAGAAGAGAAGCTGTACATTCTGGGCTAAATCCAAGGTCCTTTATGAATAACTTATGTAAAAAAAAGTGACGATAGACAGACCCCCGAGGTGCTCCATTAACAACATCATTCTCGATGGACCATGCTTCATTTATCACTACTCTGAACATTTATCCTTAAGTCAGCTGTCTATCCAAGAGCAAATCATTAGCTTAAGGCAACTCAATACCCTCCTGCGTTGTGCTGCATTAAAAGCTTTAGCAAAATCATCTGTAAATTAACAGCAAGCCCCTACGGTCAACATTCCGACTCTTATTTCTTAAAGGGGCATTTGTATTGTTTTTGCCCAGTACAATACTTTGCTAAGATATAATGTTGTGATTGCATTTCGTTTACTATTAAAGTCTCAATATAAAAACCCAGGATCACTGTCTTTATCTTATGTATGTTCCTCTACTTAAAGGAGAACGTAGGTCCAAAATTGACTTTATATCTGCATATTGCTTCTTTTCAACTGAATTAAAAGGTGTATATCTTGCTTTTCCTGGATCCTGAGATAAAGTCAGAAGAAGCTCCCACTTAAAAAAAAAATCCTTTAAGGACATCTATATTGAAAAAAAAGTTTTTAAAAATAGCCCATTACTGGAAACTATAATTCTTCCCAACCACCACCGTACCATTTTATTGTTGACCTGTGACATATTTCTTTAGATATCCAATTGAAAACATCTTACATTTCAGCTGTCAATCAAGTGCCTTGCTCTCATAAACTATTCTTCTGTGAGCAGTTTTGCTGTAGTTGGAATGGTGACAGAGTTTTGACGGTGGGCCAGCTGACTTGTGTTCTAAATGCAATCTTGAAGAAGTTAGATGTTGTCATCAAGGCTTGATTTGGTTGCGCTTTGTTTTTTTTTTGGGGGGGGGGGGGGGGAGATAGAGAGTTGCAGAATGAAATAAATTCCATAGATTGATCTGATAGCTGCAGATCGGTCATAGCTATGAAAAAAATGTATCTTGGGGGATTTTCTCACTTTACACTCCAGCAAATAATTATAACAATCCCTTTAAATCAAATATTTATTGCATCTGATCGGACGCACAACCTTTGTCTAATTTTGTGGGAGGTTTGATTCACATGTTTTCTGCTTCTATTCTTATTGCTGTATGAACAATTTAATAAATATGCTAGGTCACAGGCTGATTGTAGTTTATATATAGATTCAAAGGTCACATCCTAGATAATTGTTACTCCCATTAGCAGTGGTTGGATACTTTAGAACCCCAACTAAGCAGATAACTTCCTGGAAAGGTAAACGGACACTGGGAAGTGGTCATAGCGATCCATTCTGTGCATCACTAAAAATCAGCATCTGTAATAGTATGATATCATTGTTCGACAGCTCTCAATAAAGTGGACCTTAGTGGGTGGAGAATGCAGGAAGACTTTAACTTCTATCCATCGTATTCAATTGGATCAACTGGACTTGAAGTTTAGTTCTTGAAGACGTTTCGCTAATCATCCGACTGGATCTCTCAATTCAGAATGACTTGTACAAGACTCTGTGGCAATTATGTACCCTGGAAAATCCCAATTAGCATATCACAGCCAGGTGTTAGGGACCTCCTGAATGCAAGGTGTGTTGCATTGAGGCTAAGAGGTGTTATTGAAACTGTCCAGGGTAAAGTGTCAAAACAGCATTGTACATGCAGACAGTTGGTGTCGAAACCCCCTCCCCCACCTCTATTCAGGCTTGGTTTCAGTGTGGTGTTTGGTTATAGCAGACAGGGGTACAGTGTTTTTTTTAAATTCTTCTTAATTTCTTGGAGACCCCTGCTACATATGGGATGACTATGTTCTTTCTCCTGTCTTGCTTTCTCCTTCACTGTTGATATTCGTGTTCTTTTCTTTACTTCTACTTCTTTTGACAAAGGCCCAGTGATCTGGCAGTGATATGCTAATTGGGACTTTCCAGGGTACATAATTGCCAACAGACTTGTACAAGTCATTCTGTTCACTGTTCACAAATCTGATCAAATTGTGTAGACAAAAACAGTTGTGATGTTGTATATAAAATCCCTGTACAGCCACAGAATTTGTACTAATGCTTAGTTTTAGGTTCAGCTTTTAACAAATGTTAATATTGCAAAATTATTTCTTACCTGAAAACGCAATTATACTTGCCTCCCCCACCCCCCTCCTTCTCTCCATGGATTGTACCTTAACTGTTAGGTTCCCATCCCAGGTGCTTCTTAGTTGAGCAGCCTTATTTAACTAAAGTTTCCATCCCTGTTCTGGTTCCCCTCCCAGGTTTGCAATGGGGCGAATAGGAGCACATCTTCTCACTGGATTTGTCACAGATGGAAAGAGAGGACCAGAGATGCAAAGGCAATTTTAGAGCGGCTTAACTAAGAACACAGGGGTGGGGACCTACAAATTTAGCTCCTCCCCCTGGGTACATGTGTAGAGTGAGGGGAAGGTGAGTGTAGTTGTCTTGACCTGTAGACTTAACTTTCACATCATGTCTGAAGATCATTTCTAGTTACCTTTCTTTTTGTGCAGATTGGCGGTGCTGCTGTCATTGCAATAGGTGCATGGACCCTCATGGAAAAAAGTGGTTACATCAGTTTTATTGCAACGAGTACAATGTCGGTGTCCTCCTATATTTTGCTATTTGCGGGAATCGTGGTCATGCTTACAGGATTCCTCGGCTGTGGTGCGATGATTCAAGAGCATAAAAAATGCCTTTCGGTGGTAAGTGATCAAATAGTATCAAATTGTGGCACCATATTGGGTGGGAGTGACCACAAGAAAAGAGAAATTATGAATATACAGCATCAGATTTATTTATTGCCTCTGAGACCTACAATTGTTGTTTCCCCTTTCACAATTTGTACTACGGCTCTTCCTCTTCTCTACTTACCTTTCCTTCCATTATCCACCCATTTTATTCCTCTGTGGGGTTATTCTTCTCCACATCTAATGCTTTGGTTCTCCCCATCTAATGCTTTGGTTCTCCCCATCTAATGCTCTGTTTCTTCCCATCTAATGCTTTGGTTCTCCCAGGGCCGCCATCAGGGGGGTACAAGGGATACTTCTGTCCCGGGCCCGAGAGGCTTATGGGGCCCGGAGACGGCTGCCGTTCGATCTGCAGCAACTGGGATCATCGGGCCCCAACTACTGGCTGTCTGGCTCAGCTGTTATGACGCTGGGCTCATCGGGCTGTGCTGTGACGTTCCTGGCGTTACCAGTCGCTGCGCGCCGCCGTGACGTCACTCTACAAGGCCGTCCGGCGCGGTGCGCAATGGGAATCCGAGTCCTGGGCTGGTCAGATGGTCTGGGGGATCATGGGAGCGGAGGAGGGACTCACCATGTGACGTCTGGCTGCGGCCGCTGCGTATTGGTTGGCCGCTAAACTGGAAGGAAGACCTTCTCTTTTCTCCTCCTCCCCCTTTTAGCTCAGGACGTGGGGGAGGATGGAGAGGTAGTAGGAAGGAGGAGCAGAGGAGAGCTAAGTGACCGTCCTCAGTCAGGCTCGTGATCTGACCAGACAGTGAGAGACAGACAGAGTACCTGTGGCAGTGCTCAGCACACATCATTCATGTATGTAACACAGTTGAACTTAGTCTTACTTAATAATTCTAATAATTATATGGGGGGTGTAAAGGGCGTAGGGGGGCCTGGGGGAGGGGGGGGCGGGTGGGGACTGCCACGGGGGGGGGGGGGCTGGGCTGGCTGGGGCCCAGTAATTTACCTAGTATGGGGCCCTGAAAATTCTGATGGCGGCCCTGGGTTCTCCCCATCTAATGCTTTGGTTCTCCCCATCTAATGCTTTGGTTCTCCCCATTTAATGCTTCTTCTTACTCAATTTCTCCTACTTTTTATTTCTTCCGTTCTCCTGTTATTGAAAGATATAGTAGGGTATGCAGCATTGAACAGATAGGCTTTAACTCCTGAAATTTCCATATTTGAAATCTCATAGCAAATATTTCCTTAAAGGGAAACCATACTAGACAGGATTCTTCTCCAGTTTTCCCTCCCCTTAATTAACATATGCTCACCTTTGTCAGATAGGAAGTGTCAGGGACACTGACTGTAGGAGGAGTCACAGAGCATTTAGTTACAGCATGGGTAGTGTGTCCAGTAGCTAATTATACTGGAATCACTGCAATGGTTAATTATGGTAGAGGTTTAAAAAATTTTTTTTTACTTTTCATATAAATGTTGAAAACAACACATTTCCAACTATAATCTATTGCACAGACATTTTCTTTGAGAACAATAAACATAAAATTCACATTTCACACTTTAAAATTGAGTTTTTGAAAAATATCTTTCATTTATCTCCAGGCCTTCTTTAACTCAGCCGTTAGCAGCTTTGATGATACTCGGAGTTAAAGTCAGATTTTCTTTCTTTTTTTTTTGAACATTTATTCAGCGTTGTTCACATTTCAGCACTTGTTTGTATTGACCTTGGTAAGAATCAAGGTAACATATGAATAGACTCTCGGCACAGACTAAAAAAAAGAATGCAAGCTTTGAGAAAATCAATGTACATCACTAAGCCAAGACTATTGAATCTTCTCTTTGTTCTGTATATAAAAGAAGATTAACTTCAAACATATTGCAATTCATCATTTAGGAGATACGACTACTACTTGTGGCAATTTGTTACATGTGCGTATATAGAGTTTCCATGTGATGTTTTATCTACATTTTATATGCCATAATATCCATACCTTCATCTAAAGAAAATAATCACCCTTTTTTTGTAGGGATATTAAGAGATAACTTGGAGAAGCACTGATATTTTCTTTGTCCCATAATCCTCCTTGTGTTTGGTTTAGCTGACCATATACTACAAAATATGCTTCCTGACATTTCTCTGACATTTGGACAGCCGAATCAATTTGCTGTCCACAAGCTATCTCAAAATGGGCCAGGATGAAGACATTGTAGGAAAGGTGTAGAACAATGTCAGGCTTTAGATATTAGATAGATTTTTACGATTTAGCATTAATATATCTAATATTTAAGAAGTGTATGGCTAGTATACTGTAATGCTTTTCACAAAGGCAGAAGATAATATTGCTTACGGCTGGGTACACTCACGCACAGATATTATCTGATGGCATGGGGCTGCTGGAAAGCATCTTCTACAGTAACAAACATATTCTACAGTAGGAAAACATCTTCTACAGTAACAAACATATTCTACAGTAGGAAAGCATCTTCTACAGTAACAAACATATTCTACAGTAGGAAAACATCTTCTACAGAAGGCAGCATCTTCTACAGAAGGCAGCATCTTCTACAGTAGGAAGCATCTTCTACAATAGGAAAGCATCTTCTACAGTAGGAAGCATCTTCTACAGTAGGAAGCATCTTCTACAGAAGGTAAGCATCTTCTACAGTAGGAAGCATTTCCTACAGTAGGAAAGCATCTTCTACAGTAGGTAAGCATCTTCTACAGTAGGAAGCATTTTCTACAGTAGGAAAGCATATTCTACAGTAGGAAAGCATCTTCTACAGTAGGCAGCATCTTCTACAGAAGGCAGCATCTTCTACAGTAGGAAAGCATCTTCTACAGTAGGAAGCATCTTCTACAGTAGGAAGCATCTTCTACAGTAGGAAAGCATCTTCTGCAGTAAGGAATCATATTCTACAGTAGGAAGTATCTTCTACAGTAGGAAGCATATTCTACACTAGGAAGCATATTCTACAGTAGGAAAGCATCTTCTACAGTAGGAAGCATCTTCTACAGTAGGAAGCATCTTCTACAGTAGGAAGCATCTTCTACAGTAGGAAAGCATCTTCTACAGTAGGAAAGCATCTTCTACAGTGGGAAAGCATCTGCTACAGTAGGCAGCATCTTCTACAGTAGGAAGCATCTTCTACAGCAGAAAAGCATCTTCTGCAGTAGGAAGCATCTTCTGCAGTAAGGAAGCATCTTCTACAGCTTTGAGTAGGAACTCGAGAGAAGATCTGCTTTAAGGACCCAGAAAAGAAAACAAAAAAACAATAGACATATAAAGTCGGACAGATTCTCTTTAATAAAACAACAGTATACTGCCATATAGAAGTACACTAAGTTTATGTTAAAGAAATTATCTTTATTACTTTTCATTAAGGGCATGTTTTTATTGCACTAATATCAATAACAAATATACTCTCCAAGGCGATGGTAATTGCATATCAGAATTCAATATAAAATGCTGCAAACGCATACAAAATGTGTTAAGGGAACTGTTTAATGAGAACTTTCAATCCACCAGGGACACAGATTCAATTAAGGAAAACTACAAGACAAAGGCAATTTGATTAATTTATAAATTAGGCATTTAATGCAGATTTCATTGACCGAAAATAGGTTCCTGTACTGTACATCTGTTGATGTTACAAAATTTTATGTTGTGTTGTGTATCATACAGTGCTTCTCGTTGCTTTTGGCCTTAATCATTGTGACCTTAATTGTTCCTGAACAAACTGGCCTCCAAGCTCCTGAACTTGCCTCAATCGTGGCCTCTGTTCTACTACAGTATATGTGTGTGCTTGCTGTCTGCCCGCACCTTAGCCTGTTTACTAGAATTAGAACCCAAGTTTGAATCGGGCGTTTAGGATTTCGGACTTTTCTAGTTTTTCAAGGATTTTTTCGAATTTATGGAAATAATCCAACCATATGTCCTGAATTCACCAATGACAGATATTTTTGGCAGTGCCAACCCCCTGGGTTATCTTATTTAGTGTTACCCTTTGGCCCGCTTTGCCCTATAAGATGCAGATTTAATTCAAATTGCAAAAATAAAGATTAAAGATGAATTTCAATGCAAATACATATACTTTAAAAAAGAGCCGTATTTTCCCATCCTAATGACCTTCATTCAAAGCCCATTCAGCATTGTGTCTGTATAAATAAATGCTACCGAAATACTGACTTCCTGTTTGCAGGACCCCTAATAGAGTCCGTTATGGTCTTGCTCTTGACCCAGCGCCTGTGTTGTTTCAGTTTCTCAGTAGTATCGGCCTTTACTTTAAGTAAAGGGAGCCAATGCTATCAGTCCGTGTATGGCCACACAGCCATGCTACCCCATAACGCTTAAGGGCGATCGGTCGAGTTTGTGTGTACGGTCCCCACCGCAAGTGTGCCAACAAATACAAATGTGATCTGCACAATGCATTAGGGATCGCATGTGTATGGTCACCTTAACTGTTAGGAACATTCCAAGGTAGTGGTGCATTCTGGGAAGGAGGAACGTTACAGAACCTGAAATGTCAACTCACTAACGTCAACAGCAAGGAATAGCAAAGGGTATAAACTCAACTGATTTTTCAAAGAGAATTTAAAGAATAACTAGGTATGCATAATATAAACTAAGAACAATATAACTAAGAATAATGATATTTCATTTATATTTAATTCTTGTCTAGTTGATCACAAATTTCCTCAAATATCATAAAAGTTGCCTGCACCAGCCTACGCGTTTTAATTCCACAATACCATCAGCTGATGGGAGAACTAATGCCTACCATGCCCTGGCTGAATATTTTACAAAGTTCACCTCAACATTATTATTATTATAATCAACCCCCATAATGGATCACAATGGGACCCAACAGCACGATTATTTCTTTATATTCGGCAGGCTACTATGTAGTAGGGCGCCGATTATAAGTTGGGTCCCTTCCCTCACCTGTTTTCTCTCCTCTTCTGTCTATCTTCTCTGTGAATTCTAATATCCTTATAATTTAAAGTAGGGGTGCATTATCTACTATATTATTGATTTATATAGCGCCAACATATAGCATATACTAAGAGATGAGTATTGTAGGATAAGGTGATACCTTTTTATTATGGACTAACAGTTCATTATTACAGACAAGCTTTCGAGAGATTCACTTCTCTCTTCCTCAGGTCAAGCAGTACTAAGAAACACAGGGTACATCACATCTTTATAGTTGAGAGTCACAACTATTTTTTGGAAATCCTATTATGTTAGAAATGTAAAACAAGGATAAGCATATAGGGTGAACTATAAGCAGTACATTACATACAATACATTAGTACAGTACATTACTATAAGCATACATTACATACATACATTACATACAGGATAATATCTGTTGTATTCAATTAGATCAACTGGACTTGAAGTTTAGTTCTTGAAGACGTTTCGCTAGTCATCCGACTGGCTTTCTCAATTCAGAATGACTTGTACAAGAATCTGTGGCAATTATGTACATGGGAAAATCCCAATTAGCATATTCATTATAGGATCATTCTAGAGATTTATTTTTTATTCATTGTGTTTTTCTTACATTACATTCAGTGCCTGAAAGAAAAAGAAAAGAATTCAGTTTACAACAAGCCGCAAACTAAAATTACGATATAGATGTATCACTAATATGTCTAAATTGCATTTTGTCATAATAACAACTGTGTAGTCTCATTGACAATTACACTGCCATTACATTAGGCCATATAGATAATGTCTCCCCTCTCTTTGTCTCATTTCAATGTCACATAGAATTTCACATTCAATCAAGGGCTCAAGTGCTTTTAAAGGCCCAGAAGAAAATGTTTATGTCATTAAAGTCAGATTAGTCATTGCAATGATGGATGGATCTATTTAAAGGAAAACTGGAGTCTAAAAACAATGTTTTTTATGGTCCTTTACTGCTGGTGATGTGGTTTACAGTCAGATCTATAGGGCTTATGTAATAAGAGGTACGAAAATGTACCAGTGCTATCAATAACAACCAATAAGGTGTTAAGGTTCGTACACACGTGCGATGCACGATGTGTACGAACGTCCATTTTAGCTGATAATCGTACCGTGTATGGGCACTTTATCGCCCAAAACAGCCGCTGGTTCGGAGATCGTTGCCTGATCCGCTGGGTGGATCTCTGAAGGAGCGGACGTTTCAGCTGATAAAGTGCTCATACATTAGCCCCATCCAACAGAACCAGACCTTTTGTAGTTATTAAGTTAGAATCTACGGAAGATCGCTGGTGCAAGGTGGAGATTTTCAATGTGTTGCTCCGATCAGATTGTTCAATTATTTCAGACGGTCGAAAATCCAATCAACATTGGAGCGTGTATGGCTACAGATAAGCAATCCTATCTGGCCCATTTATTTTGTGATCTCAAATTGATTGCATAAAAGAATGGCTAGGTTGTTCTCCTGCTCTCTTTTTTAATTCATAAGGGGAAAAAGCCTGTTTATGGGACCAGATTTTGGTCAGAAGTCTAACTTCTAGAAGATTATAATTTCCAAGGATTAAGGGTAAAGTCCAGGGTTCTAGTTTGATACTTTTTTTTAATGTTTTAGCTTGATTTCTCTTTCAAACCAGAATGTTCTGATTTTCATTCAAAATAAAGTACCCTTTGTCCTTGGCCAATGAGACCTAGATTCATCTGCACTTTACAGTGTTGTTTGAGGGAGGTCAGAAGATTAGACATTATATCAGTACATAAAATCTGGCAGGTTCTTACCTTTGGAAAATTACTAATTTACTGTACATGTGATCTTGGGCGTGTATGATTGGGTATCTCGCCACTGTCTTAAGGTTCGTACACACGCTCAATTTTTAAGCGAGCAACGAACCCTTACGGCCGATCATTACACGCGTCAACAGTCCATGTGTATGCCTTCAGTCGGGGGTCGTTCGCCGGATCAACCAATGACCCCCGCATACACAGGGATGATTCTTGGCCGAAACAGCCGTTCGTCACATGTAGCGCTCGACCGTTGCTCGCGTGTGTACGAACCTTTACTCCAAGGGGTTGATTTTACAAGAGGTGCAAAAGTTTGTCTGTGCTATTAATTTGCAGCAAAATCTTATTTATTCCTGTACAATAAGGCTCAAAGGAACAGTAATCCCAGTCGTCTAAGAAAAGTTTCACCCTTCCGAAAAAACATCTGTTTAATTTTGTTTATCTGCCTAATACTAGATAGTTTCTTAGTTCATTGATCAGCCCTTCATGTGAAGCAGTTCTCTTCCATGGTTAGGAGATTTTGATCCTCGCATCTGTTTTTCAGCAGAAACGACTGTGGCATTTAAATAAAGGCATCAAACACAGTCTATGGCAAATGACATCCCAGAAATAAATATCTGGAAACAGGGACAGGTTTACATGTGAGGAATCTTCCAACAGATATGCAGGGTAGTGTGCTAAGTGCTAGCTTCTGGTCTGTCATATATGTTAACTAGAGATGTCCGAGCTCGCTGAAATCAGTTCGCTTACAGATTTTTAAAAAAATCTGATAATTCGAAAATCCGCACGCAGACCCATTGAAGTCAATGGGTACATTACCTAACAGTTGTACTTACTTACAATAAGATTCCCTCAGTGTTCCAGCCGTCTTCCACAGTCCATGATGTAGCCAATGGGAAGAGACGCTCTTTCCTCGTCTACATCGCAGACTGTCACTGACAGTAAAAGAGGGGTGGAGCAAACCAGAGCACTAAGGGAAACTGCTGTAAGGTAAATCTAACAGTGTGACATTGTTTATATGTAGCACAAACAGGGGCACTTCTAGGGTTGTTGGCACCTGAGTCAAACCTTGTATAAAGGCGCTTCCCATCTATGTTAGGCGGCGCTCTTAGGCATGGCTTCTGGTTGTGGCCGGGGCTAAATACTTGGTAAAATCAAACTTAACAAGGGGGTGGGGGCACAGGTAGGCAAATAGATAGATACAGGGAGAGATAAATAGAATAAATGTATAAATATATTTCCTTTCCGTAGAATAGAATAAAATAAAATATTCTATTCAGGAGAAATCAATAGGGCAGGGGGGAAGGGGGACACTTGAATGGTGCCCTTAGCACTCCCAGCACACGCAAATTTATTTATTTTTTAAAGTGGCGGGTTTCTTTTCTGACGCCTTTCCCTTTACCCCAGAGGTCTGAGACGAATGTCTCACTCTCCCTCATTAGAGAAGTGGCCATGAGCACAAATCTGGGTAACAGAGTGGTACAGCAGGATTAGGGTATCTCCACTGATAGTAACACATTTTGGGAATTCAGTTTTATTGAAGAATGGGAGGTAAAGAAGCTGTGTCTTACCTCCCGTTCTTCAATAAAACGGAATTCCGCAAATGGGTTAATATCAGTGGAGATACTCTTTAAATGCTAAATTTAATCTTCAGATGATATTCCAGCTCTCACACGTCATTAACAATTCCATTGCATATCAATGGCTCGCTATAAACAAAGCCACATTATAGGAACTTACCATACAGTCATTTCAATTGACTGGCTGCTCTCACTAACCGTAACCCAATAGCCTAGTTCCACATTACAATTTGCTGCAGGCAGATTTTAATTAATTCACACTCTCATTTTAATGAGATTATTAATACAGTGATTTCTTTTCAGGATTTACATTGGGAGAACCAGTTTGCACAGGAGAAATAAGTAAAAGTCATAGGCATTGTACTTACATAAAGAAGATCTGGGGTATTGATCTGATCTGCACTAAATTGAATCATTTAGACTGGTATATAGAAGACTATAGATCTGATTTGTTACTCTGTAGCTTAAAAGAGGTAATGATGGGATTTCAGGAGGCCTACTTAATGATGTGATGTCCACACTTCCTAACTGATTTGTGCATGGAGATCTGCACAAATTGGCCCCAGAGGGAAAGAGAAAAGTTTGATGTTCTTGACAGCACTTTGCTTCCAGCCCTATTATATTTTTAAGAAGTTTCCTTAAGCTTTCTTAATGGAAGAAACAGATTCATGAAGACTGGTCACCATTTTATTTAAAAAGCCTGGAATCCAAGGTTTTTTTTGTCTGTTATTAAAGGACAATTATATTCACCTTCCCTCTGCGTCCTCAGTCAGTACTTTCTACCCAGGGTGAGGGCCTGAGCCGCTAGGTCCTCACCCCTGGGTTTGCTTAACTGCATTTACTTACTTTTGCGCTGCTCCGGTGAGCCCCCCCATCCTCCCCGTCGGGGACGAGGCCAATAGTAAGAAACGCTCTGAAGCAAGCATGCCTTCCTATTGGCCTCGTCACGCAAGCAGAGGAGGGGCGGAGCCTACTGGAGCAGCGAGTTAATAAGTAAATGCAGAAAGTTAAGCGAACCCAGAGGTGAGGACCTAGCGGTTCAGGCCCTCACCCTGGGTAGAAAGTACTGACTGAGGACGAGGAGCGGAGGGAAGGTGAGTATAATTCTCCTTTAACAGACTACACATTAGAGAAGGTCACTAGGACTCCTCCCAGAAGCTACTTCGAAATATATTGCTAGTTATTTACAAGGTTTACAAGGCAATGACCTTACTGGCCACCAGCAAGGGTCATCTACTGGGTCCATTACCAGGAGATCATCCGAGGGGGTGGTAGCACACATCATTTTTCAGTTAAAGGATAACTATGGTGTGTATACATTTCTTTCAAATACAGTTAAAATAAAAAGTACCTGGGTCAGGAATATAG
Source organism: Hymenochirus boettgeri (assembly GCA_019447015.1). Lineage (NCBI taxonomy): Eukaryota > Metazoa > Chordata > Amphibia > Anura > Pipidae > Hymenochirus > Hymenochirus boettgeri. Next base: position 25,838,561 of record CM033471.1, on the reverse strand, counting down.
GATTAGTAATTCCTTCCTCCCAGTTTTGTTCTTGTGAGAAGCACCAGCCCAAGTAAATACTGATACTGCCAGTCTTCCTCCTGGCTTCAGCACTATCTTTAATAAAGGATTAGCCCAGGAATAAAGATGGCCGAACTTCCGAAAGTTTGGTCCGTTTTCGAACTTTCGAACTATATGGAAAGTTTGAAAGTTCGAAAATGGACCCATTAAAGTCAATGGGAGTCAAATAGTTCGAAAAGTTCGAATGAAATACAATTAAAATATCAATGGTAACTTAATGTAAATGGCTGTGGGACCTGGGAAATGGTCTGGGGAACATGTTCCAATATCCAGGACTTTCGAAAACTCGATTTTACTCTCATGCACAGTACTTTTGAGCTCTGTCCCAGTTTTGTCCTTTTCAGATTTTCGGGGCATTTTCAATTCCATAATAATGTTTTGAGATTCATTGTGATATTTTCTATTTGGAGATGGACATACGAATGTGTTGCCTGCACCTTTATAATATAACTAGCCTTTTTTTTTTAAATTTATGCTATTTCGGGTTCAGTTCTCTGCTGTAAGTCTCCATACAGAATGTAATTTCATGGTTACCCATGCGTGCCGTATGCTAAATATACCTTTGGCTTATCTTTTAACACTGCAGGTGGCTCAGTAATAAGTAGGCATTTTGGCTCTTTGAAGGTACGTCCTACTGTTAAAAGTCTAATCCCACTTGTTTTCATGAAAGCCTTCCAGGAGTTTAATGTTCCCTAAGAGATTTTAAATACTTAAAGATTGCACTAAGCGCAGCGCCTTGAAAACGGCACAATACAGCAGAAAAATTCCCTTATATAGCCATTATTTGTTTGGCCTTACTGTTTTTTTAATGTATTTGAAATTCTTTCAAAATATCACACAAGAGCTAAAAAGAACATTGAAATGGGCTTTACAAAACTAAAACTAATACATTTGCCATTGAAAACAATCTGTACGGTTTACGGTAAATTGGTACAAAGAAAATGTGCTTATTTCACAGATTTTCTGTCTGCAAGTCTTTGGGTTTCCTTGGTAATGATTTACTTGCCTGCAGCCCTGAGAGGCATAAATAAAATTAAGGAAAAACAATGGAACTTAAAGGAGAACTTAACCCAATTTTTTTATACTCCAGAATCTGAAAACAACTCCCCTAAAAGTTGTGACCAACTGTAACAAGTTTCTGCCATAGCAAAGGACTGAGCATGTGCAGAACATATAATGGTCGTTGACCAAACTGTGTAATACTAGAATGCTGAGAAATAAAGCACAAACCATATGTTATTTAGGTAAATTTCCCAGCGCCTGTATCAAAATGAGAGGTAACACACAGATTACTGGTTTTATATCAAGGTGTTCTGCCTTCTGGCTCAGTGTTGTTATGTGGCTTTAGTTGCCCTTTAAAGGACAACTCCACTATTTAAAAAATAAAAAGTACCTAACGCAGTGATGTAAGATATTCCCAATATCATTTTGTTGAGTAGCGCCAGCACATACAGTTTTTATTTGCCAGGTTAGTAATTAGACAATTACTTTAAATTCAACTTTAAATTTAGATTTCTGTGTATTATCAAATCATTATCAAATAATTTTATCAAATCATTATCGACCAACTCCAAATACTTCTTTGTAGTTGCCAGTTCCTTCCTTAATTTGCTTGGTACCCCATTGATATCGAAAATGGTCAACTATGGTTAAAAAAGTACTTGTGGTCCCTTTGAGAGAATCTCTCTGCTTAAAAAAAAATGACTATTAAACAAAATTCTCAAATTGAGCTTGAATTCAGCTGGACTTACAATTATAATCATTTTCCTGGCTCTGTGAAATAATTGCTCATCTGTGGTTAAAATAATTGCTCATCTGTGGTTAAAATAACAGCTCCAGTGTTTAATGCGTCCATATCTCTGATTGCCATCTAGTCAGGAGGGAGCTGGGAGGCAAAACGTACATGATTTTGTTCCGAATATTAAACAGCGGCCTTTAGTAAAACATTGATGGATCCGTTAGTGCTGTTAGATGTTCACCTCTCTGCATGTTCAATGTCTGAAATTCCTGTCATGCGGAGGTATGTTGAATTCTTGTTTGTTCATATTCCCATTAATTATTGGCCATGCTAAATTCTATTATTTGATTGGTTCCTTGCCTACCATCTTTGAAGATGACTACTAGTAACCACACATAGTAAAATGACATTGCAGTAGATGTAACAGGAAAAGGACATCTGATGACCAAACCATGGTTTCTAGTTGAAAACAGTGTATGGACCACGTAAACATGCAGTAGAGATGTTCGAAACTGCTGAGTTTCGTTCTCGTCTATTTTCAAAAATCGTCTACTTTCGATTTTCAATGATTGTCTACTTTTGATTTTCGATAAAAACCGAAAATTCAAAAAATCCGGGTTCCGTGAAATTCGGAAGTTTCGAAAGTTTCGTCGGGACTTTGAAACCCTCAGATTCGATTCGAAACTGGGTTCTATTCGATCCCACATTACATCTCTAAGATGCAGTGATGGAACTAGAAATCACAGGGTCCCCCAGAAACCATGATGGGGCCCCTATACATGCTTCATCCACAGTGGTTTTCTGGGAGGAGGCTATAACAGACATAGAAAAAATAAGAAGATAAGGCCCCCGTGCTCCCACTGTATACATGAACATACGCTTTTTTTTTATCAATTAAAGGGCAAGTCCAGCCCTGAAATGAAAAGTTACATACAGGTAAATCACCCCCCAAAACCCTAAACGGTATTAGTTTGAAATATGAAATATATAAGTCTAACCTGAAATCCTGCACAATGTCCTGTTTCCCCTGTTTCTGCTTCCTGGTTCTGAGCATGCCCAGGCTCAGTACAGGTTACTAAATTGCTCAGTTTCCATGATGCATTCAGAAGCATAGCAGGCAGTAATGAATTTAGAGGACAAAGTAGGATTTATAAACACATTTTAAAGAGGCCATTCTTTCTAAAAGATGTTCTTATGAGGGTGGAGTTGTCCTTTAAATACAATGGTGCTGATACAATAAAAGGTGACAAAAGTTTGCCCATGTTATAAATCTGCTGCAGCCAATCAGATGTTACCAAACTGCAGTAACCCAGTAAAAAGCTAGAATCTGATAGGTTGCTGCTCCACTTATTGCACCAGCCCAATATGTTCTGTACTATCATTCTGCTTGTGTAATAATTTGCTACTGATGTTTAACACAACATATGGATGTTACATTTCTAATTTTCTTCTATTTTTCTTTCAGTACTTGTCCATATTGATCTGTGTTTATGTAGCGGAGCTGGCTGCTGGAGTACTGGCGTATCTCTATCATGAAACTGTAAGTGGCTTTTTTTCAAGGAGATTTTATTCATAGGGTGAAATAAAACATAAGGGTTAGAAGTGTTGTTACACAGCCCTGTTACTTACTTTAATTATAAGTGTCCCCCAATTATGAGATGATCTGATAACTAAATATATATCCACTAACAATTTATTGCTCTAGTGCCCAGAGCAGGGATGTCCAACCTGTGGCCCTCCAGATGTTGGAAAACTACAACACCCAGTATTCCTTGGTTTCTTCTGCAATGGAGGAATGCTGGGCGTTGTAGTTTTCAAAAATCTGGAGGGCTGCAGGTTAGAAATCCCAGACCCAGCTTGGCATAGCCAGGAAAAACCAAATTGGATACCGCATTATACAGAAAATGAGTGATTGGATAATCCACGGGAATGGCGGCAACGAAAGAGTTACTATGTTATGTAACATAGTAACTCTTTCGTTGCCGCCATTCGCGTGGCAGGACGCACATAAGTAAAAAGACCTTTCAAATGCAGCAAAAAAAAATCAAAGTTTATTGCAAGCAATTTCTGTACATTCTCTTAAAGGTAACAGGTATAAAAGGACATCCATACTGAAACAATAGTTATCTTTAGATATCCAATCTGAACTATCTTCTGCTAGGTGCAGTTTTGCTATAACTGGAATGGACACAGTGGTCATGCAAATCATGTGAATTGCATGATGGGAAATTCCCTCTTCCAATGCTGCCTCTTAGTAATTACTGAGCATGCTTGCCCTTATAGACAGCCCGGAGGTCCGGAAGGAGGTGTCGGTTAAAATTGGGAGGAGAGATACTGAGCCTGAGCAAATCAATTACTGTATCTAAGGAATGCAGCGACACACAAACCTCAGAGTATGTGCTATTTACATGTATTAATTTATAGATTAAAATGAGGCAAAGTCATTTTTTCACTATAGTGGCCCTTTAAATAATGAACAGGCTCATTCTACCTTACCGGCCTCTAACTGATTTATTTCTTTTGCAATTTGCAGATAAGTGAAGAACTTAAGCAAAATCTCAATAAAACAATAGTGGAGACATACGCTGAGCCAGGGAAGAAGCACATTACTTCCGCCATCGATCATCTACAGCAGGATGTGAGAAAATCTTAATTATTGTTGTAACCTTATTAAATATTTAGCGGCTTTTACAGCTCCATGTCCGTAATTGAGAGCATCCTTGAATGTGTATCTAATAAAACATGTTTAACAACAGGAGGAAACCCGTTAGTGCGGTATACAGTCTACTGCTGGGAGCAGGAACATTTTATGCTAAGCACTATGGGTAATAATGCAGAGAAACGGCAGTGAGCGCTGGATGAAATGTTACTGTTATCCTTTCTTTTGTTTCTTTCTAGGGCACACATGTGTTCTGTCATTTATTGTAAATATATATATTTAAAGAAGGAAACATTAAAATTGAGAGTAACTTTCATTTTCATTTTCAACTTTCCACACCAGCCCTTAAAGGGCATGTCCAACCTTAAAACAAAAAACTGGTCACATATTTGATACTTGCCCCAACTGATATATTGGGCACATTATTTAATGTATTATTAGCCAAATATTTATGTATAAATATTGTCCCCATTCTGGCAGATTAAGCTGGCCCCTTCCAAGGCTGATATCACAGCCAATGATTGACTTCTGATTTCCCTACTGCTTTTACTGCACATGCTCAAGCTTATAAAAAGCTCATTGAGCAGAGGGAGGGGGCAGATACCTTTGCCAGAACGGAAGAGAATATATCATTAAATATCTTTCTATCTAATTAGGCTAACTTTTTTTTACTGATAGTCTATTGAACTAAAAATGTAAAATGTTACCCAAAATAATATATATATTTTTAGGATAATTAATTAACTCTCACAGCTCTCACTCTTCCTGTCTGAAATCAATATTGTTGCAGGTTGGTGAGTCAGGAAGGGAGTGTGAGAGCAGTGAGCAGCTCCTACCTCCTAACAGTACACAATTATAGATTATTTTAAGGACAAATGACATTTTTGTAAGATAGTCACCTATATATTTGTCATATTTTAACCAACCATGAATCCATTACTAGACATTTTCCATAAACCCCACTCAGATATCTTTCTTACACAAACAGGTTCAATGTTTATAAATGTAATCCTTTGTGACAGTAACAGTAACAGGTGAGATATTGGCCAAGCACTTTGCCTTTTCTGCATTAACAGTTTAAGTGTTGCGGTAGCGGGGGGCATGATGACTGGAGACACAGTGGGTACATCAACTCAGCACAATCTGCTGATAGACTTGTTCCTGACAGCTGCTGTAAGACTATGACCATGCACTGTGGGAGGAGAGACCATCCTTCCAACATATATAAAGTGGAGGTAAGAAAAACTACGGAGCTTGTTAGATGGAATCTTATAGGATTTATTAGTTACAATTCTGGATGTAGCAATAAGGAGATTTTCCACCCGATTTCCTGCTCGCCAACTATTTCCTCCTCTGCTCGCTACAAGCTCTTTTACAAGCTTGCACATGTGCAGAGAAGGCAGCTGACACCCAACCAATATTTGAAGTTTGTTCCCCAAGCTGCCTTCTCTGCAGTAATGTAAGTATTGCAGGCTGGGGGATTGAGGGGTAATTTAGCACCATACCAATTTTAGTTTTGGGGTAAAAAAAAATGCATCCCTGTAAAATAAAAAAATAAAACACCATTAATTCCATGTCTGCAATTTTCTTTACTCTACAGGGGGGATGTATTACAAAACTGGAAGAGTTTATTCAAGAACATCTCCTGCTTATTGGAGGGGTGTCTATAGGCATTGCATGCTTCCAGGTAAGAGACTGTGGACAAACTGCACACCCCAAACATGGCTTCCTATCTCCAGCACAAACAGAAACACCAGAACAAGACAAATTACTTAAAGGTTTCTAAAATATTTGTTCTGTCCTATAGCACAGGGGTTGCTAATTAACACGAAATACTATTTGTTATTTTAAGCAATTCCAAAGTTACGCCTGCTCGAAATAAAAAAAATATCTTTACTTCCTTAAACCCTTCCCCGTTCTCCCAGTGGGACACACATGCTCAGTGTTATTTCTTCTAAAACGTGGAATAGTGAGGAAGGTGAGGAAATGTCTAAATAGCTACATTGTATTACCTGTTTAGGGGAGGAAGATGTTAAATAAAAATTAAATACCTGTATCAAGATGGAGGGTAGATTTTTATGGGCTGTCCAGTCTCTGGTAAAACTCTGGTACAACATTCCTCGCCAGAAATTAGAACATTAGTTCCTCCTGCTCTACCAGCACTGCAGGTGTTCACAGTAAATATGTCCTGCATAGTAACCAGTTTTCTTCTCACATCACAAATAATGAATTACAGCTCCATACCATTGCGCCTCCTCTGCATACCTCCCAGATCTGCATACCCAGAGGTGCCTCTACAATGAAGCAAACTGAATTATTGGCTCAGGGCATGCCCTGAGTGGAACACTTAAAAGTCTGCAGTTTAAAAAGATTCTCCTTCCTGCAATACTGCATTTGAGCACCAGTCAGTGTTAAGTTAGCCCTCCAGTTCAACAGTCTGTTTTAGTCAACCCACCAAACCCACCTCCACAAGCCATGTCTTTATTCCCGCTTCACGTGCTGCCCCCACCTGCCTATAGGTGGAATTAAGAAGTTGTTTCAGGTGGCAAAAACCCTAGGAACACCTCTGTGCATACCTCCCAACAACAGACCATGGAAGTCTTGAAGCTCTCCTCCATTCTACCAAATCCTCTCTCGGCCATGCCCCGAAATATCCAAGCCCAGCCCCATGGGACAACCCTGTGCAATTACAGGTGCTTTATCCATCATGCTACTGATTTCACAGGTGACAATTAGAGCTATCTGCTGTTTAGGAATTATACAATCCATGTAGGCTTATGTATATTCTACATTTGGTTCTCTATACAGGAAGGTGTTAAATGCTTTGGCTGAACAGTATCTAGAGAGAGTGATAGGTCTGCTCACAGCTGAACACAATCAGAAGAAGAAATAGAAAGAACAGTAATTTGTCTCGTTTAAGCCAAATGAATAAGCAGTTTTACTTGGCTTAGGCAGTATTAGATATATTAAATATAATAAGTTTCTGTACATGAATACAATCATTCTATAGGATTGCAGAGAGCTGCCTGCATTTCCCTCGTTCCTGTTTTAATGCATTTTAATGCAACTCTGGCAGACGGCTAAATTGACCTCAACCAACAGAAGGCGATTTACTGGATCTGCAGTGTAAAGTCATTGTAGTGACCTTTCTATATACTGTACATCTGTCTGCAATCCTGCGTATCTATATGTACAGTATGCGCAGGTGAAGAGGGGTTTCCCCCCGAAACGTTGTGTTATGTGTGATGGGTGGTTCACAATAATTGACTTATTATTTGAGGTGCGACCCTCAGCTTTTTACGTCTGTGATATTACGGTTCCAAGGAAGAACCACGAGGTGTCTGCACCCACCAGGGAAGAGTGCACCTCCACCATTGTTTGACATGTGGGATACTCTAGCCTAGCTAACCTAAATAACAATATATACTGGTTAGCCATGGGAATTTCATTACATACTGAAGACACGGGAATTTCATTGCATACTGGTAGCCATGGAATGTCATTACATACTGGAAGGATGGGAATTTCATTATTTTACTGGTAGCCAAGGGACTTTCATTACATACTGGTAGCCATAGGATTTCATTACATACTGGTATTCCATGGGAATTCATTGCATGACCGGTAGCCCATGGGAATATGGGAATTCATTACAACGGGTATCATGGGAATTTTATTACATACTGGTAGCCATGGAATGTCATTACATACTGGTAGCCAGGAATTTCATTTACATTACTGTAGCCATTGCATGGGAATTTCATTTAAAAAAAAAAAACATAATGAGTATCCATGGGAATTTCATATTAATACTGGGAGCCCATAGGAATTTATTACATTTACTGTTAGCCAATGGGAATTTCATTAATTACTGTTAGCCAAGGGTTTTCATTACATACTGGTAACCATGGGAATTCATTACAAAATGTAGTGGTATAGCCATGGATTTATACATACGGCAGAAAAACATGGCAATTTCATAATATACTGGTATTGTGGAATTTTATTAAATTACTGGTAGCATGGGAATTTCATACATACTGGTAGCCATGGGAGGTTTCATTCACATACTGGTAGCCATGCATGGGAATTTCATTACATACTGGTAGGCCATGGGAATTTCATACATTATTTAGCCCAATGGGAATTCATAAATACTTGTAGCATGGAATTTCATTACATACTTGTAGCCATGGGAATTCATACATACTTGTAGACATGGGTTTGTTTTTCGTTACATAGTCGTGGGGAATGTTCATTACATACTGTAGCCGTGGGAGGGAATTTCATTACATAATGGTAGCCATGGGAATTTTCAATACAAATGGTAACCATGGGTCTTTCATTACATACTGGTAGTGGTAGCCATTGCTTTTCATCACGTAATGGCCAAGCAAACAACCTGGCAATTTCAACTAGGCTATACTAGGATATTACCACTCCATGTGCGGGCAAATCCACTATTATATAGTTCAGGCAGTTAACAGCATTGCCTCCAACTAATATAATGAACTAATGTTGCCATGGCACATGGGGTTATTAATAGCCTATCGGGCTAGGACAGCAGAGCCAGATCATGGATTTAGTAAATTAGGCCATCTCTATTAGGATAATGTCATTAGCCCAGGGTTGTAACTATCGCCCCGGTAACCCCATGAGGCAGGGGCCCGGACGTAACAGGGCATGCAACAAAACCGTACCTATGAGTAGCTGAGGAAACACAGGCCCGATCGGCTGTTTAAAAGGACTGTTTGTGCATAGTTGCATTAATATGTGAGGTCAGCTGTTTAAAAACAGATGATCACAGAGGGGAAGGAAGTCCGGCATCCAACTGCTCCTGTGGTTACTACCCTGAATAGACACAAAGGACATCTGCAACCACGTTTGTATTTTTTAATTGCAGTTAATATACAGCAAAACTCTATACTTTAAATCCCTAATATCTATATTTCCCCGTTGTTCCCATCTTTTGGATTCTTATGGACGTAGCCCAAAGACCAGCTGTTTTAATGTCCCTTCTAAAAAAAACCAAACCTTGGATCTCTCATTATTAAAACGTCAAATTCTCCATAGCTCTTAACCATTCGCTTGAAGATCAAAGTAAGTTTCCCCTAGTAATCTAATTAACTACGGCATTTCCTTTGAAGAAAGTTTGTTTACAGTGGGTAATAAGTATCACAGGAAAAAGAGAGGCTAACATATTGAAAAACATTCAATTTTCGGTGATGAGAATCTAGCTTCCAGGACAATTTTAGAAATTTTTTAAAATCCTTGTTCTTCAACATTTGATTTATGTTGTAAAAATGTACGAATAAAACCAAACAAAGGTGGGGGGGGATTATTCACGGGCACCTCGTTACAAGCCATGGCCACTGACGAGAAAATAATGGGAGGATGAGAATAAAAGAGAAAAAAATTGCCCATATTTTTAGAGACAATATCAGCCAATGGAATGTTCTTTTGATCATATTAAGTGTATAACAGTAATGAAAGCTTTCGTACGATTGGTTGAATGGTATTGTTGCAATTAATGTATAAGGACCAGTGAGAATCTGGTTAGAATTTTAAATAAAACTATGGAAATTAACATTGGCTGCTTTTCAAAATAAGTGGGTTATATAATCAAACAGTGCTGATGACGTATTTGGGTTTTTAAGGGTTAATAAATACCCCCCTTAGTAATTACACCCACTGGCCACTTTGACTAGGGGTACAATGTGCTCTTACCGGGTGACCCCCTTTACCCATGAGAATCCTTTATTTTTTTGGGACCTAGATTTAATAAGGTGTTTGTAAATACTCCACATAATTGGGGTCCAAATCAGAGTGCCAGATTATAGCGTCCGAGCCGGGACAATGCATCACAACAAGGCAAAGGGGTGGGGCGGAGGCTGGGCATAGTGGGGCAGAAACTGGGCTAAAGGGTGGGTTAGGAAGCCTAATGGGACGGAGGAGGGGGTGTCAGGCTACCAGTTCCCTTGTTTGACGGAATTTCAGCCCTGATGGCGTCGGTATGGAGCCTCAGAGTAGCAGTGAGCAGCTCTAGGTCTGTTTTGGCCGCAGCCAGTCGGAGCATGATTGCCGATATCAGGATCCCTTCATTGTACCCCAGCGCAGGCTTCACGCACCACGAGCCAGAACTATACCCAGACTGGGTGAAGATCTGAAGGAATCATATACGCAATTCAGACCGGACTATTGCCAGTGCCTATTGCAAAGAGGCTAATGTGGACACCCCGTCTACCTAGACTAGAAGATTAACTCTGCAGGCATTTTTACAGTGGTTGACCAATAATATATCTACAGGGTTATACAATAAAAGGTCTTCTGTTAAAATGGTTGCTAAATGTTGCCAACCAAATCAGAGGTTTCTTTCAAATGTTTAAATAAGATCTGATTGAGTTGGGGCAAAATTATCCCCAGTTTTAAACGATAAGAAACTTTGGTTGGACTCTCCCTGATGTATGTGTATATGTGTATATTATTGTGTTTGGTGCAGGTTTTCGATTTAAATTTGTTACAATAAGGTGGGGGGAGTATAGTTTTACATGGGGTTAAAGGCTGGGAGTGCTGTATAGGGGATCTTTTGGACTGGTCTTCAGTGGTATGTTTTTAGTAATTGAGTATTTATATTCTGTTCCTCGATTGACCGTAGTATCCTATGGCTATCCCCTTTGAAAGGTAGTGCATTCTTGTTCTATAATTAATGCCTGTTATTAAATGTGATCTATATCGATGTCAGTTTCTCCTCTCTACGACTGTGGTAGACACCTCAGCTTAATCTATGCTGATAAAGTCTAAATGTGCTGTCTGGCCAATGTCCCCAAATTGCTTACAGAGCCAGTTGTCACCATCTTCCTTTTGCACACTAGCAAGGACAGTTTTATCAGTCCAGGAAAACATTTTTTCCAATATTTATGTCCAGTTTTCGTTCAGGGTGGCACCTGGTGTGGTCTTTCTTGCTTCTTAGTCCATCTGCTTCAAGGGATGGGTTTCTGTTCGTTTCAAACCCAGGTTCAATCGAAACTTTGGGGTTGTGGAACTTTCGAAAACTATTTTAAACCAAGACTTATAGGAGCTTCTGAATATTACATGGAGTGATCGATTATCATATGTGAATAATTAATATTGAGATCCCAGTAGATCAGCAATGGCCCTATAACCCAACAGTGGGTACATTCCAAAGCCCACCTTAAATCCCACCTCTTTCCCCATTTTAATGCTCGGCAAACTTCCAACGGATTAGACGACCCTAATTATCTTGAGAGGGCTGAGGCCACACTAGGCTTGGACAGCAACGATTGTGAAAAAGCAAAACATTGGCCTTATTCTACTTCTCTTTCAATCAGGCTGTGACTGCTGACATCACAACCAAGATTGACTGCTGTGTTTCCCCTGCTGCCTTCACGCACATGCTCAAGCTTATAAACAGCTTTAGAGCAGCAGGCGGAGACAAATCATTGCCAGAAAGGATAGAATGTATCGTAAATATCTGGCTAACAAATACATGCTAATAAAATGATATAAATAGTAGTTGGTGTTTGCAGGCAGATACGAGTAACTGACAAGTCATCAGTTTTTGTTTACAGGGGACTTGCCCTTTAAACGTCTTCCCTTGATTATTCCACGTTAAACAAGATAACGTACAAGATTCACTAATGTAAAACATTTTTTTTAGAAAAAAATACACATAAAAATCCCTAAGTCTATTCAGTTTATGGATTCCTGATGGGAATAGAGTGTTCGGGTTTCATAATCCATGGGTTCTCGTCGTTGGTAGCGCATGGGATCGATAAAGAAATAGAACTATGGAGTTCCTTGATTAATATATTATTTATTATCTGTTCGCAGGAATTTAGGACATTTTAAATAAAGTTTTGAATTTGGCTTTTTTAGTATGTTTCTCCAATATGGTTGTTAATTCCTTGTGTTTTTAGATCTTTATTCTCATCTGTAATCAGGCTTGTCACCCACATAAGTGAGCCCCTACTAAACCCTACCCAATATAATGATAAATGTAATATTTCACTCTCAATTATAAGTATAATCTGATTAAATGGGAGTGTATACCATACCCATACCCTATTCGACTATCATGATTTCTTGTCCACTTGCAATATAATACTTCACTTATGAGGAGAGAGTTAGTTCTATAGGAACGTAAAATATAAGTTTAAACATCCAATTAGCTATTTTTTACTCCTCTTAAATCACCAGAACAAATTCAATACTATGCCAAATGGTTTTAAGGCCGAGAGAACTGAAATACGTTAGTTATATAAAGTTTTTGTTATTATACAGGACCCGTTGTTTCAGCTGACGAAAATCCAAGAGGCGGCCGCGAGAAGACGCACATAAAAGATTGTATCCGCCTTTTCGATGGTGCGTTGCTTTTCCAGGATATGGGTAAAAGAAACCATATGTTTATCACGGTGTGTGACTTTGAGAAAGCCCAGGGATACCAGGCGAAAACGCGTTAGGGACCCCTGACTCACCCGTTTCTATCAGCAGACGTGCCAGCAGTGTTACACCCACACTCCATGGATTCCTTATTTATTGAGTGTTGAGCCCTGCATAGGGCAGATACGGTAAGTATTAAAGGCTGTAATACAACACTCCCTTTAACATGTTTATTGATACTTCTTTAATAGGTTAGATTCCCACACTGTATGGCACTGGGCACTTTATACATACTTTTAATAGCAATATGTTGTGCCTATTTTTTTATATCATGTTGTAATGTTTTTTTTAATAGTGTTATTGCCATGACCACGTCCAGATTGTAGTGTCTCATACATAATAAAGGTGAGAGACTTTCACACTACTTAATGAGTGCGGACAGATTTCTTTTTTCTCTTTTTGCTCGGTCCGCAGTCCTTTTTTTTTAATGATGTCGGCGCGACCGTTATATGCCGTCTTCCGATGGCAAGATACGTACAGCACAGACGCGGCAACTACACAGCCAGTGGGGCCACCTAAATCCCGTAATTTTCCCTATAAATAAAATGGCATTGTGGATCGCAAGCAGCAAAGGGAAACAAACACGCAAAAAACGCATAGTGTGGCCTAGTCTTTAGAAAGGAAATGTCCTCTAGGAGAGATTCTGACAACATTTTCGACATTTTCAAAGCTCGAAAAACTTGACGTAAAAAAAAAAAAATATTTCAAAATCGAAAATAAGATCAAAAAAAACTTCGTTTTCAAAAATAACAAAATTCGATAGGTTAACTTCTGTGTTAAGAAATTGGACAATGTAATCTGAAATTAAAAAAATACAGGCCTCAGTTTCGGTATGTTTGAAAACGGATGTTCGTAATTGTAATAGTTTCCGAAGAGAACCGCTGTCGGACATAAACTCCACACTTGCGTTTCGCCTGATGTCCTCCTCCCAGTAAGTTTTGCACATAGTCAGGAACCCCAACCTTCAAACCATAAGATCGAAATACGTTACCTGGTCATGATGTTGGCGCCAACAGCCAATCTAAAACTGTCTTTAACTGAGGCGTGTCAGTCATAAAGAACTTTGGAAGGGGGTCAGCGTGGGAGCCAGGGCGAAAGATCCTTCTTTCACAACGAGTGATCACGGGCGGAGGGGTCCTGGGCTCCTATTTATAAATATACAGTGTGGCGGGTGGACATTGCCCGTTCCATAAGGTAGAGAATAACCTCAAGTTGACGATTATATTTCAGCTTTGTCCCCACTTTTAACATTTTAAAATATTTACTGTTGCCGTTGTGATAACGGATTGCCACATCTCGGTGATAGCAGGAAACGTAGTTTACACTAGTTTTCTAGGGTTTTTAATGGGAGTAGACAAGATCTCATGGAAAAGTGTGATGTGTCCATTTGATCTCTGCTTTCAAGGTAAAGGGATGGTTTTTGCATTAGAATTGCTGTTGTTTTGACAGCAGTGACTGATATAATTCGATGCTAGTTTCTGTTATATTAGATCTAGATTTAGATTTAGAAGCTGTGGATGGGTGTCGGATGAGATTCACGGAACGTGGTTATGGTTTAAAGTGTAATGGTGGAGAGAGGTTAAAAGGCCTGATTAGAAAAATAAAGTAAGATGTGTCCCATGGAAATGAGTAAGTAAATGGAAAATTCTCCTAAACAGTAAATGGTAGAATAAGGTCAATGCAAAACTGACCACAACAAGAAACGGACAGCAAGATGCAATTGAAAGTATTACCGCAGAGCCGGTCTGTACGATTGCTTCTGTTAATCACAATATATGGCCAGGTCTGTCAGAGAGTGAGTTATTTCAAATCTATTGGGTATAAAAACTCACGGATGCGGGGAGCTAGCCATGTTGTTACCATTGCTGTATACTAGAGATGGACTAGAAATCGAACTCGAACCAATGTTGAGCCAAAACTGCTTGAGTTGTACTTCTAAAACTATATGACCCAGAATTCTAGGACTTTCGATATTTTCGGATTTCATATAATTATCAAAATGTTCGATACGCGAGTAAATGTCTAATTATACCAATACTGCGAGTAAATACGAATTATCGATATGCGATGTAAAGTAAAATGTCTGTATACCAATATGCGGAGTAAATACGAATATCGAATATGCGAGTTAAATGGCTATTATACCAATACGCGAATATAAATCATCGGAATTATTGAAAAATAAGCGGTAAAATGGCTATTATACCTATACCAGTTAAATATCGAATTATGAGGAATCGCAGTAAAATGTCTATTACCTATACGGAGAAATATCGACTTATGGAATGCAATGAGTTGTTCATGGGATAATTATCGAATGTTTGAATCCACGCATAAAATGCGTATTATACCTAATACGCGAGTAAATAACGAATTTAGAATCCATGGTCGGCAGGGGATAATATCGAATCCGCGAATTGTAAAAATGTCTATTTAACTATACGCGGTAAAATCGAATTATAGACATCTGCGGAGTAAAATGTCTATATACCTATACGCGAGGTAAATATCGAATATGGAATCGCGAGTTAAAATGTCTATTTATACCTGTACGCGTAGTAAATATCGAATTAGTGAATTCGCAAGTAAAAATGTCTCTATTTAACCTATACGCAAGTAAATAGTGAATGTATGGAATTCGTGAGTCGTTCATTGGGATAATTATCGAATGTTCGAATCCGCAAGTAAAATGTTATCACATTCTATACCGAGTAAATATCGATTAGGAATCCACAAGTCGTTCATGGGAAATCAAATATCAAACTGTTTTGAACGCGGAGAGCTCGAAAAAAGTAGCATGTGTGAGAGGTAAAATCTATTTTTCAAAAAGTCCTGGAGATATTGGAACATGTTCCCCAGACCATTTCCCAGGTCCCACAGCCATTACATTAAGTTACCATTGTAGTTTAATTGTATTTCATTGAACTTTTCAACTATTTTACTCCCATTGACTTTAATGGTTCCCGTTTTCGAACTTGTCCAATAGTTCAAAAAGTTCGAAAAAACGGACCGAACTTTCGAAAGTTCTCTAGTATACTATAAGAATGCACATGTTGCTTATCCATGAAGCGTTATGGCAGGAGTCACCACTTGTTTATTATTTGGGGGGGGGGGGGGGGTTGGGGGGGTTTTTTTTTTTTTTGGGGGGTTTTTTGGGGGGGGGGGGGGGGGGGGGAAGCACATTTTTCGACTCGATCCTTATTGAAGAACAGCATGCACAACGTTTCTGGCGGTATGGCAAGCAGTCAAGTATTACAATATACATGGGAGCACACGTAGGCCCCCCCCCCCACACAATAAAAAATGGGCCCTATTGTAAAGATCGTATCGTAAAAAAACGGTCGTTATCATAAAAAATGGTCGTTATTTTATGATAACAGATCGGTATTTTTACGATAACGATTACCCGATCTGTGTATAAATAGGGCCCCATGCATGAAGCAAGTGCCATTAGTGGGAAACCTAGCCCATTAAGAAAATGCATAATATACATAAAAAATAAATATAAATTTATATAAATTTGACCATGGAGTTCTCCTTTTAATTTTGACTTTAAGCCATATTAGCATATTTTCATCTTGCAGTTGGCTTGTGCTGTGTGGGGCCTTTAGATACAATCGCATATGTTCACTTTTAGATTGAGCTTTGCAGTTATATATGCAATTTTCGCTAATCTTCTATGCGTTCTGTGCGTGTTTTCTGCCACAAAAAACCCCCAAGGTCGTGATTGTTAGATATGGACTAGAACGTGAAAATCTAGTTGAGTGAAAATTTTATGAGTTCGCACAAACTCTGACTTTTTTGGACTCTTCGAACATGAACTTTGGACTTTTCAACTCGCTGACTCTATTCCGGTAATTATTCAAACAATTGTCAAATCGATAACCCAATACGGCATTCGGGACCCTCAAAAACTCGTCAGTAACACCTCGAATGCAGGTTTGGGTGACTCTCAAAAGTACGTTGATAATTCTCGAATCGTAGTGTTCTGATAGCCGTGCGTGGGAATTTGGCCACAACCTGAAGGCGGCATTCGGTAAATCAATTCGGGCCACAATGCTCAAATGTAGCGTTTTGTAACCCTCGAATTTAGGTAACCCAGGCGGCATTCTGTTCTGATAACCCTCGAAACGGCGGATAAGTATTTTATTGTATTTTAGGCAGAACTATTTGTCCCTTGACTTTTAATTGGGCGTGTTCGTACTATAGAACTTTGTGGATCATGAGCAGGAGCGAGTAAGTGCAAGCTTAGAAAATGTTTTTCTATCATACATGTCAATTAAGGGGGACAGTATTGATTGGTTAGAATGAAAAAAACGTATTTGGTCAGCTAATTGGCAAATTGTCCAGCTAGAAGATAAATTGCACAATTCATAGTTAATTCGGGGAAGAGTTAATTCCTTTTATAGAATTTTCCTGCCTTTTAGACCGTTTTAATAGGGGCCTTTCATCAAGCTACTTCATGGATGGCAGCTCCCTGCTAAACAAATAAATATAATGGACTTGGAAACACTATTTGAAAAGAATAAAGAAAAACAGGTCGTATCATCTGGGATTAGACAGAAAATTATGTCTCCATGGTATGATGTTATATAATATCTGTATTTGATATGTTGTAGTCTATTAAAAAGATGGAGACCAACTATGAACCTGAAGAAAATAACATCAGTTTATCTCAGGTAATAACATTATTCTCTAGGTGCTGAAGGATAAAAGTTTACTACAAAGAGAAATTATTTTAATTAATTTGTCAGCTTGACTGGAAAGTAAAAGGAAGCAAGAAAACCTTGTCCTTTAAAAAGGAAAAGGAAAATATTAAGGTTCCATTTAATGGAAATGTGACTAACAAACAACGAGATATTACTGTCTCAGCAATCAACAGGCACGCTGCGGGTCGGCCTCTTATTTGCATGGAAAAGGCAAGCGGAAGAATGCAGAGGGAACAAGGGTAGTAAGTAGGTTAATTACAGCAGCTTTGAATCTAAGAACCTCATGAGGTTGAGGTTTGGGGGGGGCAGTTAGCCTTAATGCCAAAAGTATGTGTGGGGGTGGTGATACACTTAAATAACAGCCTGAAGCCTTCCTTTTAAATGAGCCCCGGATAACATCTCTGGTGCAGCCTGTGAGAAATGACATTATGGATTATGTTTAAACTTCTTGCTTCAGTAGCTAGAGTGACATCAAGACCCTGTGTCCTCCCTGTAACCGGGGGGGCCAGTGCATGCTCACTTAAGACTTAATGCTGGGAAAGACAGGAAGTGACCTGAGCTCACAAATAAAATCAGGGAAATGTGCAGGAACTTATATTGAACCTTACCAGCAATATAGACATTGCTGGAATATCATGTGTGTTATATATATATGTATCATTTTTATTTTAAGTAAACCCTGGAATAATAAAGCACTAACTACTGATTTGAACTTTTAGTTTGACTTAATAGGATTTGCAAAACAAACAAACAAATAAAACGATGAATGTCTCCCAGTAAAATCTTTGCTCTGATGAAATTATCCTGTAAACAAACATCTTAAGTTTCCAGATTTGCATAATATCTGTTAATTCGATCGATTCTGCCTGGCGTCAATGCAGTTAAGACGTTACAATCTATACCAGACTGGCAGCGATCGCAATTATTGCTTCTCTGGATGGGGTTTGTTTTTTTTCCATAGGAAAGTATAATGGAATCTAATTCAACAGAAAACACGTTATCGGGATTTTAAATTAAAGCAACGTGTATCTGGGCCCAGGTATAGCTCAGGCGATGAATAAGTCTCGCAAGCATAAGATGGATTATCGTGAAATCAGACACGGTAACAAGGAACCTCAGCGAAATTCATTGAAAACGGGATGTCAGAAGGATTTGAAAGTGTGTCACGTTAATAATGCCTGGCCGAAAACCATCGCTGGATCATCATTTGGTTTACGACCAAACCTCACAGTGCAATACAGTGATATTACCACACGTCCAGTTCTTTATAGGAATTAAGATGTTGTTTAAAACCATAGTGATTATGCCATGGTTACCTGTAAAGGGATGATGTATATTCAGCAGTGCGCTAGGTTAAATATAAGTTTTAAAATGACAAAGTGGGACGGACAGAGAAATCTAGATCAAATAGATAGAAGGACGGTGTTATAGAGAAAGAGAATTTATAAATTTCTTGCAGAATATTTTCTAGGTTTTTTTTTTTTAAAGGGCATGTCCAGCTGTAATAACTTTTTATTAGTACTGCTCCTTCCCCCAGCCCCAACCGCCATTACTATTATTAACAGAAAAGTCCCCCAATCATATACCATGACTCTATCCTTCGCCGCATGCCCCGGCCCTCTATTTTGCACGGAAAGCAAGTAGTAGGGCGGCGGGGTGAGAAGCAGCCAATCACAGACGCGGTGCCGGGATTCAGACCGGCGAAGGAAAGAGGCATGGTAAGTAAAGATGGGGACACTTTATGTGAATAATAGAAATGGGGTTGGGCTGGGGAAGGAGCAGGACATTAATAAAAAGGTTTTATGCGCAGGGGGAAGGAGACAAAATCGGGGGAGAGGAGGGGGAGGGAGGGGGAGGAGAGGGGGGAGAGAGGGGGAGAATGTGTTGCAGTGGGCAGGCCAAACTTCTCCGGAGGGAGACAGGAGGTAGAGTCAATATGGATTGCTATCCTCTGCTGATCAGTTTTTGGGACTTTGGGGGGGACTACAGAGAACCATATGGAGCTGGGATGTGAGGTAAGGATTTATTACACTACTAATATCAGCATTACATGCTTTGATTGACTGCATGGAGGGGGGGCCCAGCTGGCACCAGAATGGAACCAAAATATCCTTACAAATCTGCTAATAATGAGGTAATAAGGGCAAATATATCAGTTGGCGGCAGGTAACTTACCAGTTTTTTTTTTAAGGGTGTGAACATGCCCTTTCAAGACACTGATGGCATGGCAAGAGCATTGGACTTACAAGGGACAAAATGACCAGTTTCTACACATTCAGTCACTCCACGACATGAGGTGTGGTAGATCAGATTATACCCCAGTAACCCATATTTATCTGCCTGAGAGGTGATAGGTCCATGTCAAACCACAATAGAAATGAAATCAGGCCAGGCCCGCTCAAAGACTATGAAAAGTTGTGGTTGCAGGCCCAAAGCCTTGGGGTTGGAATACAGAATACTCAAGCAGAGTTATCTCAGTGAGTAAATGTCCCGGCACGGCATTGATATTGACCAAATTGATGGGGAAAACATTCACTGTCTTTCCGATAGACAATAATTTTATATCTTTAACACTTAGAAATAGATTTGGTCTATACTTCCCCTTACTAATTGCAGAGCGGAAAAATAGTTCTGAGTTTCTTAAAGGCCCCATCTGGCTATCTCTCAGTCCTCCTCACCAACACGGCTCTTATAACGTTCATTTCCATGGTCCGTCTAAACGGAAACAGATGCTCTGACATTGGAAAAGCTGTTCCTGACATAGAGCCTACAGTAGTTGGATATAGTTAAACTGTCATTGTTTCTACATGAAAATCTGCAGTAGGGTATTAATCCAGGACGGAATATTTATCCCCGACCGAATATTCTTGGAACAGACAGAAAGTAAATAAATAAGGAATCTCAATAACAAGGATTTGATTTTATTATTTTATATCTATTATATATATAGATCTGTTCTTTTGTAAAAATTGGGCCTCATTTTACCCAGACTCGCTGGGCAAATATATGGAGATAAAAGTCACGCTAAATGGTTCGCTAACGGTTTATCGCAACTTTAACTCCATATTAGCGTTGGATGCGCGGGTTACGCAAAAATCAAGCTAGTTTAGAGCAGGATTTTAACAAATGACTGAGGTTAAAATCCGCAGGGCGTAAAACAGCTCACCGGGATTTACCCACATATCACAATGCGATATTAAATCACCAACAGCACTTTTACCCAGAGCGATAGCAGGTAAATGAGCTGTTTGTGTCTAGAAGTATAGAGAAGTATAGAGAAGTATAGAGAAGTATAGAGAAGTATAGAGAGTATAGTAAAGTGGGAGAGGTTGATCAGGATTTAGCAATGTCCGATTGAGGAAAACCAAACAGGTTAATTGGACTAATGAAGGAACTAAAATATTCATATGAAGAGCTGAAGGTTGATTCACAATCAACAGATCCAGTTAAAGAAGAATCATATTAGTATTGCACCACTGGATTTACAGGTGCTTACAAGAGGGGGAATCAGAGGGGAGAAACATCTGCGCTGCAGAATTGAGATTGTTAAGTGTAGTGAGATCTCAAGGTGGGAATTGGGAGTCTCCATTAGAAGTATCAATTTAAATAAAAGGGCCATTTGGGGGGGTAAGCTCCCCCCCCCATACACAGCATTGATATCTAAGTATTCAGCGAATGCCAATAGAATCGGTTGCAATATTGATGTAGCTAGATCAAGAAAACAATATGGAGGCAGTTCCTGCCCACCAGAATAAACAGAAAGGTTTAAAGGGCATGTCAACCCCAAAACTAAAATGTGAATCCACATCTGTCCCGCTGTGTAGTTTAAAAAATCTACCTTACTCCTCTGCTCCTTATGGTTCTCCAGTGCCTGTTTCAAACCTTCCAAAAATGTGAGAGTAGGAGCTGTTCTGTGAGTCATCCGGTCCCTGCTACTTCCTTTCATGCTGAGAGGTTTTAGCACATGCAGAGGGAGCCCCCCCCCACATACACACAATCCCCTCCCTCCCGTGGATCATCTTTGCTGCCTGGTGCCCTACCTATAAAAGCCTTTCTGTTGGGCCCCCAACCACCAAGTCCTTTGTTACAAAAAGCATCAGAAATCTTCTGTCTTGTTCCCCGGCGCTCTGCCATTGCCGGCAGCTGGCGTCTGTGATTGGTGCCCTCTGCAATCACAGACGTGGCTGCCAGTCCAACCCCTGCAAGTTCTGGCAAGCAGAGTGCCGGGAACAGAGCGCTGGGGGATCGAGGACTGTAAGTAAATTTCTGATGCTTTTTTTAACAAACAAACGTGGCGGTTGTGGGGTGGTACAGAGCCCTACAGAATATTAAAAGGGTTTTTCTATTAAATTTCAGTGCCAGCACCTTTCCAGAGAATTGTATTACCCTTCAGTGCCAGCAGACTTCCCCATAGTATTGCCATTAACACTTTCAGTGCCAGAAGAGTATTACCATGAACCATTCCATGCCAACAGACTTTCCATTAACACTTTTAGTGCCAGCAAGAATCACCTTAAACCCTCCAGCTGCCAGCATTGCCATGATATACGTATGCAGAGCCGGATTAAGACCACAATTGGGCCCAAGGCAAAATCAGATTTTTGGGGCCCTCCCTAAATTCCATTAAACAATAAAAGATATTTTGTTGGACATCACCAGCACATCCCCCCTGCACCACCAGCAATCCCCAACTGGCACCCCAGCAAACACACCCCTGGCACCACCAGCACATCCCCAACTGGCACCCCCAGCATACACACCCCTGGCCACCACCAGCACATCCCGATGGCATGACCAGCACACACACCCTGGCAACCCAGCACACACACCTCTGGCACCACCAGCAACATCCCCCTGGCACCACAGCACATCCCCAACTGGCACCCCAGCACACCCACACCCTGGCACCACCAGCACATCCCAACTGGCACCCCCAGCACACACCCCTGGCACCACCAGCACATCCCCAACTGCAACCCCCAGCATACACACCTGGCACCACCAGCACATCCCCGATTGGCATGACCAGCACACACCCCTGGCACACCACACCACCACACCTCTGGAACCACCAGCACATCCCCCTGGCACCACCAGCACATCCCAACTGGCAACCCCCAGCACACACACCCCTGCACCACCAGCACATCCCCAACTGGCACCCCCAGCCACACCCCCGGCCCACGCACATCCCCAACTGCACCCCAGCACACACACCTGGCACCACCAGCACACACCCCCTGGCACCACAGCAAACCTGCTGGTGTGCCAGGGGTGAGCGTGGTGTGCCAGGGGTAATGATACCCTCTGGCACGCGCACCACCAGCACATCCCCTCCTCCTGACCTGCCACGACAACCCATTTTGTTTATTGCACATTGTCTGTTTGTCTGTGTATGTACCTGCTCCATGTCTCTCCTTGAATTGTTCAACTCCTCAACCATCTAAGTTCTAATTGGAGAGTTGGGAAGGTAATAAGAGGCAGGGATCGGGATCTCATGGCTGCTAGTCACAGGGTCCCTGTTATAAAGTCTGCAGCAGCTTTTACCTGGCATTTTATAGCATGCTCAGTCCTATTAACTGGGCTCATCCTCCCCCTCCTTCCTTTACCTTCAGTTCATTTGCAAATTGCAACATTGTTGCTATGTAGAGGTGTGGAGTTTAGGCTCTGTACTAGATACAATGTTACAGTTACAGCTGAACAAGGAGAGCAGTTCTAACACAGAAGTAACAGCTGACAGGGAGATGCCAGGGAGAAGAATAGGTGCCCTGGATCAACATAGGCACCCTAGTTCTGTGCCTAGATGGCCTATGCCTAAAAACGGCCCTGATCTTACTCCTACTGATTATAATACATTCCTTACCGTCCCTTTGACTCTGTATTTACAATTCTCAGTTTTCTTGGGTGAATGGGATGTGGGCCCACCGGAGGATTCCGTAGCCCTAGGGGCCAGTCCGACACTGTGCGGCCTCAATAAATTGTCAGGAGGGTTTGCAGAGCTTCTGGCCTAGAAGATTTTAATATCAGATTCACTTTATCATGGTTTGACTTGACAGAAGACAGTACGGATTCAGGGGATAACATTTCAAGCGTAATTCTTGCGCTCTGTGCTGTATGGATCTGTTTTCTTTCAGACAGTAAATACCTAGGGGCTCTGGTTTAAAACAGCACGATTCCTAAAGCTTATTGTGCGAGCGTGCAGCCCTGACAGTGGCAGGTTGTGTTATAACGTGGGATTTGTTAGCAGGGAACCACAGGGACATATGTACCAGGAGGTTCAGAAAATGTTCCAGTGCTATTAGATACGTGTTAACTGGGTAACCGTAAGGTTTTAATACATGTTACATTAGTTGGGGTGAAAGACTGTTGCACGGGTGTTATAAGGTGAAGAACATGTGGGTGAGATGTTCTGGTATAACGTAATCCATTATATAATCACTTTGCTAAGAATGTTCATTAAATAAGTATATTTGAGTGTATTTTGTAGTTTGGTATACACACCACACGCACATATGCATAATACTTTCCCTCACACACGTCTTAATAAAAACACACACATGCTTACTATCTATCTATATTTACTGCACGTGGTCGTACATTTACCATCGATCAGGTTGTACAATACTATGCGGGGGTAGTAGACTATATAGGCCATTGTACCATTACATTGCAATTGTACATTTGCAATCACAACGTAAATGCCGACACTGAAATCGTACAACATCGATTGTAGAATTCCGATCGAAACTTTCTATGGGCTGTGGTATGGGACTTTCTATGGGGCTGTGTATGGACTGTATGGGGCTGTTGGACTTTCTATGGGGCTGTGTATGGGACTTTCTATGGGGTGTGTATGGACTTCTATGGCTGGTATGGTTTTATGGGGCTGTGTATGGGACTGTCTATGGGGCTGTGTATTGGACTTTCTATGGGCGTGTGATGGACTTTCTATGGGGCTGGGTATGGGACTTTCTATGGGGGCTGTGTATGGGACTTTCTATGGGCTGTGTATTGGACTTTCTATTGCGGCTGTGTATGGGACTTTCTATGGGGCTGGGTATGGGACTTTCTATGGGTCTGTGTATGGGACTTTCTATGGTGCTGTGTATGTGGACTTCTATGGGGTGGGTATGGGACTTTCTATGGGGCTGTGTATGGACTTCTATGGTGTGCTGTGTATTGGACTTTCTATTTGGGCTGTGTATGGACTTTTATGGGGCTGTTTATGGACTTATGGGCTGTGTATGGGACTTTCTATGGGGCTGTGTATGAGACTTTCTAGGGGGCTGTGTAGGGACTTTCTAGGTGCTGTGTATTGGACTTCTATTGGGCTGTGTATGGGACTTCTATGGGGCGTGGTATGGGCTTTCTATGGGGCTGTGTATGGGACTTCTATGGGGTTGTGTATGGGACGTTCTATGGGGTGTGTATGGGGACTTCTATGGGTGTATGGGACTTTCTATGGGGCTGTGTATGGGACTATCTATGGGGCTGTGGTATTGACTTTTATTGGGCTGTGTATGGGACTTTCTATGGGGCTGTGTATTGGGACTTCTATGGGGCTGTGTAGTGGACTTTCTATGGGTGTTGTATGGGACTTTCTATGGTGCTGTGTATGGACTTCTATTGGGCTGTGTATGGGACTTTCTATGGGGAGGTGTATGGACTTTCTATGGGGCGTAGGGGACTGTATGGGACTTCTTATGGTGCTGTGATTGGACTTTTATGGGCTGTGTATGGGACTTTCTATGGGGCTGTGTATGGGACTTTCTATGGGGCTGTGTAGGGACTTTCTATGGGCTGTGTGTTGGACTTTCTATGGGCTGTGTATGAGACTTTCTATAGGGCTGTGTATGGGACTTTCTATGGGCTGTGTATGGGATTTTCTATGGGCTCTATGGGCTGTGTATGGGACTTTCTATGGGGCTGTGTATGGGACATTTCTATGGGCTGTGTATTGGACTTTCTATGGGGCTGTGTATGGACTTTCTATGGGGCTGTGTATGGGACTTTCTATGGGGCTGTGTATGGGACTTTTTAGGGCGTGGTATGGGACTTTCTATGGGGCTGTGTATGGGACTTTCTTGGGGCTGTGTAGGGACTTTCTATAGGGCTGTGTATGGGACTTTCTATGGGGCTGTGTATATGGGACTTTCTATGGGGCTGTGTATGGACTTTCTATGGGGCTGTGTATGGGACTTTCTTGGGGGTATGGGACTTTCTATGGGGTTGTGTATGGGACTTTCTATGGGCTGTGTGTATGAGACTTCGATGGTAAATGTCCATTAATTGTGTGTCAATATCTCAAAATTTGTTATGTTGCACCTGAGGTCAAAAATTGAATACGGGAGTTGTGAGAATTTTTTGGAAAATAGCAGGGTTAAACACATTCACTATAATAATAAGATGGGATTGCGGTGATATATAAGGGACGAACACTGATTGCTTGTGGGTGGTAGGGGCAGAAGGTTAACATAGCTGCTCTTGGTGCCACTGCCCTGGTTTGACAACACAAATCTGATAGGCTGTAATTTTTATCCCAAAACTGGGCAAACAAAAAGGGGCAAATGGTTTTGATGGCTAAACATTAAAAACTACTGGCAAAGTTTTGAATTCCACATCGAAAATGCACATTTCATCAGCAAAATTGAGAGAAGTTCTGTTTGAGTGATGAATTTCGATAGCAAGACTTTACTGCAAAATCTTACCAGCATTTTGCGAACGCACCAGTGGAACTAAGCCTGGAACGATTCACATAGGTTTATAGCATCCATTTTGTTTTTGTCTCCATTTTGTCTTATATTTTAACTTAAAGGACTACTCCACCCTCATAAGAACATCTTTTAGAAAGAAGGCCTCTTTAAATATGTTGATATATCATAGTTTGTCCTATGAATTCATTACTGTATGCCTGCTATGCTTCTGGATGCCTCATGAAACTGAGCCATTAGAAACCTGTACGAGCCTGTACTGAGCCTGGGCATGCTCAGAGAGGGCAGACAGGGGATTAAATTCAATCATTGGCTGTGATGTCAACTGTCAAATCCATAACTGACAGTTGCTAAACTGGAAGAACCAGGAAGCAAAACAGGGAAAACAGGACATTGTGCAGGATTTCAGGTTAGACTTATATATTTCACATTTCAGACTATTACCATTTAGGGTTTTGGGGGGTGATTTACCTGTATGTAATTTCATTTTGGGGCTGGACTTGCCCTTTATGTTCCATAATTCAACAGGGTCAGCCATCTTTAGTTGATCCTTCCTCACCTCTTGTCATGTGTGAGGTTTAAGAGCGCGATTCTAAGCATCTATCAGGCTTATTTAATAAAAGATAAACGTTTTCCTGTCCTGTCCTATTACGGTAATATACAGCAACCAGTCCAATCACACATCAATGCATCAAAAATGTATATCTGATTGGTTTGCTGCAATCCTTCTGAAGAAGGAAAAACCACAAAATGGCTGACCTTTGTTCAAACACTTTTCATATAACTGTTTCAGTGGAAATGAATAAGTCTCTAGATCTCGATCTGACTGGTTGTACTTTGGCAGAAAACGGCAACATGACCAAATCCCTCCGTGCTATAAAATATTCATCGGTTGGATGAGGGTTGGGTGACCCCTAAGAAAGGGTTACAGCGCATGGTTCACTTGATTTAATTGGCTTATTTAGGTCTTAAAATTGTATTGTGAATATGTGTGTTGGTGTTTGCCAATAACAGAAAAAACGGACACGAGGGAATGAGCTCACTTTATTGAGATATTTCGATATTGTGGAGGTTCGGTCAATGAAATGGTGTGTAATTTATAAGGAATGGGATTTATATGGTTAATCCCTTAACCAAGAAGGACGTTGGAGTTTATTGTAAATAAAAGAGGCGCAGTTTCTTGTATAAATATCCTGTGTGAAAAAGACTCACAGGAAATGGAGAATTGTTGCCTGTTAATAAATGTGTTGTTAAGGCCTCGTGTTAAAGGCGTTTTAGTTATTAGTTGATAATAATCATTGGCAAGGTTTTTTGTTTTGTATATAAAACTCTCTTGACCGCCAACACAATTCATGATCCAGAGGCCTACATTCCTCCCTACCAGCAACACACTGTAGGGGATTTCACAGGCACGAACTTGCCTGAACTGCCTTGACATGAGCCGATATTGCTTTGGCTAAATATAGGTTTCTGTGCCAGAATAGTAAGAGAAATGGCTAGGCCTCACTAGTCTGTCTCTCACACCTTCTGAAACACGTTTCGTGATCCGAAACATTGAAGTCACATTACATTTTATTTCAATAGTATGCACTCCGACAACGCAATATTGCGTGAAACACAAAGCAAATGCACAGTAACGTCCCAAGCGCACTGTACGATCCAAAATCACTTTGCAACATTTTGAGTGGTGGGATGCGCAATCTCGCACATTAGCGCACTGCCTCTCAGCCAATCACGGATGCGGATGCCGGTCCCGCCCCCTGCTTGCATTTCCGTGCAAGCAGATGCCGGGGCAGTGGCTCGGTAAGGACAGAGACATGGTAAGTAAGATCGGGGCACTTTTTGTGAATAATAGTAATGCGGTTGGGTCTGGGGAAGGGAGCAGTACATTATCTTTAAGGTCTTATAAAGACCTTTAAAGTTCTTGGCCCAGCAGTGATTTTCAACCACTAATTTAGGGTTTATACACAACATTTTTGTGTTGAAATTTCATCAGTAGTTTTTGTCAATTTTTTTGTTTTAAATTTTGTCATCAAAAATAGTTTTGCCTAAAATTGGTTTGGGGACAAAACTACAGTACATCCCTATTTGTGTGTACATGGAAATGTAACAAAATGTAACAAAAAATCAACAACAAAAAAAAGTTTTTTTTGTTGCTTTAGAAGATAGGATCTGTGGTTTATAATGCTATGGAATATATATTGCCCATATAGAGATGGTCCGAAGCGGATTTCACAGATCCGCCGGAAATCAGACTTGCAGATTTTAATTTTTTCTAAACTGCAGAAATGTTTCGAAAATCCTCAAACTTTCAAAAATGTTTCAAAATTCTGAAATTTTCCAAATTTTTTGGAATTTCAAAAATGCTTCGCAGAATGCCAAAACATGGAGCTCATGAATATTCTGGGACTGGACTTTGTTTTTTTATTTTAAGATGTTGGCTATTGATAGTGTTCCAAGACATGTCCAGGTCCCTAGCGTTACAGTAAGTTACCCTTGCTATTTATATGTTGATTTAGGTGGAACGTGTTGGATTTTTTAACTGTCATTGACTAATGAGTTCGCTTTACTAACCGCACGCATTTCTGCTAATAGCACAGTTGTACATGGTAGAGGTTTGTGCTATTGTTCCTCGTAGATTATAACAATTTGTATGTTCCACCAATGAAAGAAAATCACCCAATAGTCGACCTCTTGGTGCTTAGCCCACTTTCTTAAATGCTGATTCTTTTTTTGGGGGGCCGTGAAACTCCTATTTCATCCCCATTGAAACTCCTATTTCACCCCATTGAAATCCTATCACCCCATTTATAAAAACAACAAAATTACCCCAAACCTCCCACTGAATGTACCTACAAATCCAAACCAATGTCCTGGCTCCTCAAATGAACATATCTATGGACACACAGATGAAAGCAGAAGCCCTTTTATCCTAGCTGCCCTAGGATAAAAACGATATCCTAGTTGACTGAATTCTGTTTATACAATGAATGTATTTTAAATGAGGTAACAAGACAACATTGGGTTGTTTTTCTAATACAACACAAAGAGCTAACAAAGAATAATCTCTTTTCTTTTCAAGAAAAATAAATATCCACATGAAAAAGTCTCCTTTGTCCCCAGAAGGATAATTTTTATTTTTTTAACATAAGACAAGTAATCTGACTTCTCTGTTGAGGGTATAAATATGGCTAAAGTGTTCCCTATTGAAACAATAAATTATCTACTTGCGATGGAATATTTAATGCAAGAATATAGTGTTTGTTGGCTGTGAGAAAGAAAATGCTTTCTGTTGAATTATGAGGAGGGCAGGTGACATCAATTTTTCTTTAACTCGGAATCAAGACACGTCAACTCGAAAAAAAAAACCCCAAGACGTCAGGTTGGTTAAAATATTTACAGCCCTCGGTTTGAGCTGTTCAAAGCTTTATGAAGTCAATGGAAAAAAATCAACCTTAAAAGTAATTTGTGTGCAACAAAATGTTTGTCTCAGAATGAAGTGTGTGGGGGGGAATAAAGTTTCTTACCACATGGAAAATGACTTATTGAAAACCCCGTTCCCTTAGCTGTAAAGGATTTATGATAACATGCAACTGTATTTAAGTATTAAATCTCAGTGGGGAGTTTTACTTAGCTGATTGTTTAATATCCCTGTGGGGTAATGCAAGGCCTCGTGCCAATGGCTATATAACCAAAGCTAAAGCAGGGGAAAGGGGAGTTTGGACTGTAATCTTTGCATGAGGTTTTCATTTGCAAGACATGGATAGGTGCTGGGACTTGCTCTCTTGCAGGTCTGATAGGAGGATGGTCAGGTTAAATGAACTCATAGTTATGGTTTTAGATATATGGATTTAAACTGATGTTCCAAACATCCAATAGCTAGTTCACCCAGATGCAAGTAAAATTGTTCTACTCATCATACAGTGGGAAGCTCTTGTAGTTCTTGAGAAGATGAGGCCCAGAAGATCGGAACTTTGGAATCAGGTTGGACTTGGAACCGGACTTCATCCCTTATTATGATAAAGTAAAAATAACTTAATATTTCTTGGTCTCATATCCCAGTCCTCTGATATCAATATGAAATGAGTGTTGCATGGTTATAGTTATGTACATGATATATCCGTCATTATAAGGAATTTCCATCCAGAGAAACATAACAATACGCCGTCTGTTTATGTATCTCGCCAACGTTTACAGAATAAAATTCGACTAAGAGTGGATTTCAACAGAAACAATTCACCTTTCTGTAGTCGCTAATCCTCGTGTCATGGTGATCTTTTATGGAGAGCCAGATGGAGAGTTCTGTAATTGACCATTTACATTAAAGGTTCTCCAGGGAAAATCCAGGAAATGAAAGGATAAGAGAATTCCCTAAATAATCTACATTCGTCCCTCACTGGACAACCCTTCTTATTAATAGGTACACACACTATGTAGGTTGAAATGAAAAAAAGAAAGGGTTAATTGGTTTGTTTAAATGTTCTCTGCTCCCTCCAGGTGTAATCTGTGATCTGCTGATGCAGATGGACAAACTTCTGTGGTATCAAGATAGATCAACTGAACTTTTTGTGTGGCAATAAATACCCTGGAATGTATCCCAATCAGCACATAACAGCCAGGGTGTCAGGGACTTACTGAATGTAAGGGTGTTGATTGCATTGTATCGATGAGGTGTTAATAAAAATGCCCAGGGTAAGGTGTCCAAACAAAGGTTAAAGGCCTTGACCCAGTACAGTAGAGATCTGAGCATGTTTGACCCATCCAACAGCCAATCAGTAGAAATGGGCCAATCAGTAGAACATTCCAAGTAGAGATGGGCGAACTTTTAAAGTTCAGTCCGTTTTCAAACTATATGGAAGTTGCGAAAGTTAGTAAACGGACCCATTATAAGTCAAAGGGAGTCAAATAGTTCTAACATTCTAATGAAATACAATTAAAATATCAATGGTAACTTAATGTAAATGTGTGGGACCTGGGAAATGGTCTGGGGAACCTGTTCCAATATCCAGGACTTTTGAAACTCGATTTTACTCTTACGCGCGCTACTTTCGAGCTCTCGCGTTCGAACATTCGATAATTATCCCTGAATGACTCGCGGATTCGATGCTTGGGTATAGGTATAATAGACATTTTACTCGCGGATTCAATGCTCGCATATAGATATAATAGACATTTTACTACGGATTCGATGCTCGCGTCTAGGTATAATAGACATTTTACTTGCAGATTCGATACTCGTGTCTATAATAATGGACATTTTACTCGCAGATTCGATACTCGTGTCTAGGTATAATAGACATTTTACTCGTGGATTAATGCTCGCGAATTGGTATAATAGACATTTTACTTGTAGATTCGATGCTCGCGCAGTCTAGGTATATAGACATTTTACTGCAAATTCGATACTCGCGTCTAGGTATAATACACATTTTACTTGTAGATTCGATACTCGCGCCTATGAATAGCGTATAATATACATTTACTCGCAGATTCCATATTCGCGTTAGGGTAAATAGACATTCACTCGTGGATTCAATGCTCGCGAATTGGTATAATAGACATTTTACTTGTAGATTCGAGTGCTCTCTAGTTATAGACATTTTACTCGCAAATTCGATACTCGCGTCTAGGTATAATACACATTTTACTTGTAGATTCGATACTCGCGCCTAGTATAATAACATTTACTCGCAGATTCCATATGCGCGTCTAGGTATAATAGACATTTTACCGTGGATTCAATGCTCGCGAATGGTATAATAGAATTTTACTCGCGGATTCGATACTCGCGTATAGGTATAATAGACATTTTACTCGCGGATTCGATACTCACGTATAGGTATAATAGACATTTTACTTGCGGATTTCGATGCTCGCGTCTAGGTATAATAGACATTTTACTTGCGGATTCAATGCTCGCGAATTGGTATAATAGACATTTTACTCGCGGATTCGATGCTCGCGCCTAAGTATAATATACATTTTACTCGCGGATTCGATACTCACATATAGGTATAATAGACATTTTACTCGCGGATTTCGATGCTGCGTCTAGGTATAATAGACATTTACTTGCGGATTCGATGCTCGCATATAGGTGTATAGACATTTTACTTGCGGTTTCGATCTGCGTATAGGTATAATAGACATTTTACTTGCGGATCGATGCTCGCATATAGGTATAATAGACATTTTACTAGCAATTCGATTTCCTCGAATGGTCCAACATTCGATAATTATCGAAAATCCAGAAAATATTGAAAATCCGGGTCCGGGATAGTTCGAGAAGTCCGAGTCTGGTTGAATTCGAATAGTTCGGCTCTAACTCGGGTTCATTTTCGAGTTCTAGTCCATCTCTAAATCCAAGGTAGGTGATTCTGGAAGAAGAACTGTACAGAACCTGGAAGCTGCACTCACTAAAGTCAATCGAGGGAATAGCAACAGGTATAAATTGATGATTTTTCAAAAGGAAAAGAATATGTAAATTTTCCCTTTAAGAACAGAATTTTTTTAAAAGCTTTTACCCACCTTTGTTGAGGTAGTGACACTCCATGCCTCATCTTGTATACTCTTGTAATTAATGAAACCTTCCTTTTTAAGAGATACAAAGAGATACAGAGACAGATTTGAGAAACGACTGTTGAATAATTGAATTACGCGAATGCGGAAGCTTGAAAGTAGACGATTTTCACGTCCCAGGGCCATGCCATTATGTGCATAACCATCATTTATTCAAACTTTCAAACTAATGTCCATTGACGTTAACGGGTCCGATTTGGGATTTTCAATCTTTTTCAGAGTTCGAAAGTTCGTCCATCTCTACCTAAAACACAGAGGGGGTTATTCAATAAAAGTTCTTATCGTTTAAAATGGCAGAATTTTGCCCAACCAATCAGATGTTAGCTTTCAAATGTTACATAAGTTCTGATTGGTTGGGGCAAAATTAGCACCATTTTAAACGATAAGACTTTTATTGAATCTGAACGTTTATTGAATGTCTATATTTACAAGGAAAATATAATTAACCCTGGAAAAAAACACATCCTTATTTAACATTTAATATTAGTTTTTATTTACACAACTATATGACACACAGAGCTGTAAATTATGTTACACAAAGACTAATAACTGAAGAATAATGGATTTATAAGGCGACGCGAATAGATGGTTAACACTTCCAAGGGAATCCCAAGCTATGTAAGAATTCTGTTCATTTTTACTGTTCCCAAACAATAATCTGCTCTGTAAGTACGGTAATGTATAATCCATATCTAACAATCAAATGACCTTGCAGGAATCTCCTTTTCCTCTTTATATAGAATGCAGATGAAAAAGGCCGTGAGTATAACACCAACAAGCTAAAAGGGAAAACAAAGACGGTATGAATTATTTGACAGTGTTAATTACTGTTAAATACTTTTGCCAGAAAGAATAGAACATATCTTTAAAGGACAACTCCACCCTCATAAGAAACATCTTTTAGAAAGAATGGCCTCTTTAAAAATGTTGATATATCATAGTTTGTCCTATGATCATTACTGTATGTGCCTATGCTTCTGGATTCCTCATGGAAACTGAGCTATTTGAAACCTGTACTGAGCCTGGCATGCTCAGAAGAGGCAGACAGGGGATTAAAATTCGTCAATGGCTGTGATGTCAACTGACAAATCCATAACGACAGTTGCTACGGAAGAACCAGGAAGCAGAAACAGGGGAAACAGGACATTGTGCCGGATTTCAGGTTAGACTTACACTTCACATTTCAAACTATACCGTTTAGGGTTTTGGGGGTGATTACCTGTATGAAAGGTTTTCATTTTGGTCTGGACTTGCCCTTTAAATATCTGGTACAAATACATGTATAAACTGGTAAAAATAACAGTTGGGGTTGCGGGCCATAACTGACAAGTCATCAGTTTTTTGTTTATGGGTGGACATGCCCTTTTATTAAAACATCTAATTAGATTTACAAGGTGTTGAACCACTATGACGTTTAAGATGGATGATATGAGGCATTGATTGCTAACTTATCTATTCCAAAGTTGAGCATTTAATTTAGTTCCCCTTTAAAAATAAGGTACAGTTTCAGCATTTTTTTTGTAGGTAATAACTAGGGATGGCCAAACCACATGGATTTCTACGTCATTTTGACTGGCAATTTTGAAGGAGAATTTGGTTTGCCTATGCAATGTCACAATTTGAGAAGTAATTTCATTGGTCAATTAATTTCATCCCTAAACCAGATTCAAGACTAAACTTCCCTCTCTAGAAATAAACCTAATTGGTCTCCTGCCAGTGTATGAAATGGTTTGATCAGGGGAGAATATGACTGTGAGATATGCAGGCGGTAGGAACATAATGGCAATATGGGGTCTAAGGAAGTGAAATATGGCATTAAAAGACACAAGAAACTGGGTAGTGTGAAGCTTGTCATACAACGGAACCAGCGGGAATGATTCATGAATGGAGACAAGGTGGACAATGTATATACAGGTCTAGAGAAGTCAGTATGGATTGTCCTCTCTTATTGGTATTTACACCAAAAGGTTTTACTATGGCATTAATTATATTGCGGTTTCAGTTGAGGATGCCTGAGATCATCCTAGAATTACTATGCAGCCATTAACATGCTTCTAGGCTTACAATAAATGCATTACTTGTATCTTACAGTTCATTTTCCTTTATTCCAGGAACCTTCATGAGATGACATCTGACTGATGTTAAATTAACAGCACAAGCTTTTTTTGCACCTTTATTAAAAATGATTTTTTTAAATTTTATTTATTATTATTTCCGAGCAGACGAGTGTGAACCTTTCTGTGCAGTTATCCCATTTTCCAGGAGGTGCGATGGTGTCTTTTGCTATTTAAAGGAATAATTTGGAACAATAACTGTTTTATTATATTCTCGGTCACATTGCCTTGGGGAAGATTATGCCAACAGTTTACCTTGGACATTTATTAAAGGGGACGCAAAGGCGCATTTGAAGAATTTAACTTCTTTTTTTTTTGGGAACCAAGCGTCACATGGATCGGAGGGTCTGTCTGAATTTGAACTTAAAGGAACCTTCCTACGATCCCGATAGAATCTACTGGGTATTTTAAAGGATAAATACCACAGGTGGATTTGAATTAAAACTGAATAGGGTAATGACGTGATTTGGGCCCTCCTTGGGGCCCAATAAATAGTGTGATGATGTAATATATATATAATATGGGAAGATCAATGAATATGTAGTGTGTCTTTGATAACGGGCCTCTGACATTTCCTGACCTTCTATATCACCCAAAATGCTAACATATTTTGTATCACAATCATTGAGATAATATAATATCTAACCTGCCACCCTTCTGAAAACTACAGCTCCCAGCATTCCTAGTTGGCATTCGCATTGCTTGTGAATTGCTGCCATTTGCACACAACTATACAATCTTTTAAAAATGATCCATAGATGGCAATTCCTGATGATCCACTAGATGGCATTCCTTGCATGATCCACTAGATGGCATTCCTTGCATGATCCACTAGATGGCATCTTGCATGATCCACTAGATGGCATTCCTTGCATGATCCACTAGATGGCATTCCTTGCATGATCCACTAGATGGCATTCTTGCATCATCCACTAGATGGCATTCTTGCAGATCCACTAGATGGCATCCTGCATGATCCACTAGATGGCATTCCTTGCATCATCCACTAGATGGCATTCCTTGCATCATCCACTAGATGGCATTCCTGCATGATCCACTAGATGGCATTCCTTGCATGATCCACTAGATGGCATTCCTTGCATCATCCACTAGATGGCATTTTTGCATACTTGTGCTTAAAGAGAGTGGAACTTGTATATATAAGTCTAGCCTGTGTACACACATTTCTATTTGACGATTGGTCAAAGATATCGGAAGTCAATTCATCACCAACAGACTGATTGGACGTATATTTAATCTGACGGCTAAATGGACCCCATGGTTGACACAACAAATTGTGCCCACAGTTCGTTTGGCGCCAACCAATGATATTGACCCGGCTGAATAAAAATGGCTATGGGTTTGTTGTGACAGTATATATATATTTACTTTAATAGATATATATAGACAAATGTACAATATATGAAAGGTCCCTACGATAACATTTCTATATAGATAGTATAGATCTATTGCAGACAGATGTACAGTATATGGAATGATCACCTATGATAACTTACCATATATATATATATACTGTATAGAGTACATATAGTACGCAGGATTGCAGACAGGTGTACAGTATACTGTACATATAGATACACAGGACTGCAAACAGATGTACAGTATACAGTACATATAGATACGCAGGATTGCAGACAGATGTACAGTATACAGTATACTGTACATATAGATACACAGGATTGCAGACAGATGTACAGTATACAGTACATATAGATACGCAGGATTGCAGACAGATGTACAGTATACAGTATACTGTACATATAGATACGCAGGATTGCAGACAGATGTCCAGTATACTGTACATATAGATACGCAGGATTGCAGACAGATGTACAGTATACAGTATACTGTACATATAGATACGCAGGATTGCAGGACAGTGTACAGTATACTCTACATATAGATACGCAGGATTGCAGACAGATGTACAGTTAGTATACTCTACATATAGATAAGCAGGATTGCAGACAGAGTACAGTATACTGTACATATAGATACGCAGGATTGCAGAAGATGTACAGTATACAGTATACTGTACATATAGATACGCAGGATTGCAGACAGATGTACAGTATACTCTACATATAGATACGCAGGATTGCAGCAAGATGTACAGTATACAGTATACTCTACATATAGATACGCAGGATTGCAGCAGATGTACAGTATACATACTGTACATATAGATACGCCGGATTGCAGACAGATGTACAGTATATAGTATACTGTACATATAGATACGCAGGATTGCAAGCAGATGTACAGTATACAGATACTGTACATATAGATACGCAGGATTGCAGACAGATGTACAGTATATAGTATACTGTACATATAGATACGCAGGATTGCAGACAGATGTACAGTATACTCTACATATAGATACGCAGGATTGCAGACAGATGTACAGTATACAGTATACTCTACATATAGATACGCAGGATTGCAGACAGATGTACAGTATACAGTATACTGTACATATAGATACCGCGGATTGCAGACAGATGTACAAATAGTATACTGTACATATAGATACGCGGATGCAGACAGATGTACGTATACTCTACATATAGATACGCAGGATTGCAGACAGATGTACAGTATACAGTATACTACATATAGATACGCAGGATTGCAGACAGATGTACAGTATACAGTACATATAGATACGCAGGATTGCAGACAGATGTACAGTATACAGTATACTGTACATATAGATATGCAGGATTGCAGACAGATGTACAGTATACAGTATACTGTACATATAGATACGCAGGATTGCAGACAGATGTACAGTATACAGTATACTGTACATATAGATACGCAGGATTGCAGACAGATGTACAGTATATAGTATACTGTACATATAGATACGCAGGATTGCAGACAGATGTACAGTATACAGTATACTCTACATATAGATACGCAGGATTGCAGACAGATGTACAGTATACTGTACATATAGATACGCAGGATTGCAGACAGATGTACAGTATACAGTATACTGTACATATAGATACACAGGATTGCAGACAGATGTACAGTATACAGTACTTACAATAGATACGGGATTGCAGACAGATGTACAGTAACAGTATACTGTACATATAGATATGCAGGATTGCAGACAGATGTACAGGATACGTACATAAGATACGCAGATTGCAGACAGATGTACAGTATACAGTATACTGTACTGTACATATGATACGCAGGATTGCAGACAGATGTACAGTATACTGTACATATAGATACGCCGGATTGCAGACAGATTACAGTATACAGTATACTGTACATATGATACGCAGGATTGCAGACAGATGTACAGTATACAGTATACTGTACATATAGATAGCAGGATTGCAGACAGATGTACAGTTATAGTAACTGTACATATAGATACGCAGGATTGCGACAGAGTTACAGTATACAGTATACTGTACATATAGATACGCAGGATTGCAGACAGTGTACAGTATACAGTATACTGTATACTGTACATATAGATACGCAGGATTGCAGACAGATGTACAGTATACTGTACATATAGATACGCAGGATTGCAGACAGATGTACAGTATACTGTACATATAGATACGCAGGATTGCAGACAGATGTACAGTTACAGTATACGTACATATAGATATGCAGGTTGCAGACAGATGACAGTATACAGTATACTGTACATATAGATACGCAGGATTGCAGACAGATGTACAGTTACTGTACATCTGTCTGCAATCCTGCGTATCTATATGTACAGTATACTGTACATCTGTCTGCAATCCTGCGTATCTATATGTAGTACAGTATACTGTACATCTGTCTGCAATCCTGCGTATCTATATGTAGAGTATACTGTATACTGTACATCTGTCTGCAATCCTGCGTATCTATATATGTTTTGTACCTTCTTCACGGAATTTTAGTTTGCGTCCACCGCATAATGTGTTTGTGAACGTTGTACTTCTTCTGGGGGTTTTACCCAGGTGTATCAACATATATGAACCAGTGCGTGTGGTCTGCCCTTAAAGGTATTAAGCGCCGGGTTTCTACCTCCTCATGTAAAGGGTTGCCACAATAGGTGAATGGCCATGTACAAGTGCGTTTTAACACCTTAACTCCCTGGGCTTCCTATACACCTTCTTAGCCCTATCTAATCACAACACTTAAGCAACTTACCTGGCGTGATATTGCTAATTGGGATTTTCGAGGTACATAATTGGCCCCAGATTCTTGTACACAGTCATTCTGAATTGAGAAAGGGCCCCCAGTCGGATACGTAGCCGAACGTCTTCAAGAACTACATTTCAGTCCAGTTGATCTAATTGGATACAACAGATATACCATGACCTGGAGGAATGAGAACCTTCACAAGCTATCCTAGATAGTTCATTTAAATATGCCTAAGGGGTATGGGCACATCACATGACGAGACTTCTGCCCAACTTTGTGCCCAGAATTTGGGATCCCGAATTTGGTGGTGCATACCGTTACCACCAAATTCTGGGTGATTATATCATTCAAAAGGATAATTTCATTATTCAAAGTCATTAACCCAACACGTTTAGTGCCTAGTGTAAAAAAAACTTTGTTCTTCTGTACTGTCTTATATGAGCAGACTGTCATTTTTCTTGTATAATAATAAAATCCGCCTCTACCAGTGTAATACACACACTAATGAGATAAAATATAAATATCCACTTATGCGAGTAATATACACACGACAGCATGAGTATAAATCATAAATATCCGCCTATCAGTTATAATACAACACTACATAGTATAAATAATAAATATCCAC
Organism: Hymenochirus boettgeri; assembly: GCA_019447015.1. Classification (NCBI taxonomy): domain Eukaryota; kingdom Metazoa; phylum Chordata; class Amphibia; order Anura; family Pipidae; genus Hymenochirus; species Hymenochirus boettgeri. Next base: position 25,798,706 of record CM033471.1, on the reverse strand, counting down.
TTTCATGTATAATACACACACATGAGTATAAATAATAAATATCAGCTATCCAGTTGTATAAGCCACCGACAATGAGTATAAATTAATAAAGTCCGGCATCAGTTGTATACTACACCGACAGAGTATAAATAATAAATATCCGCTTTATCAGTCTATAATACACACTAATGAGTATAAATCGATAATTATCCGCTATCGTCTATAAACACACGACCATGAGTAATAATAATAAATATCCTTATCAGTTAATAAACACTATATGAGATAAATAATAAATATCCGCTCCCTCCCAGTGTATAATACACAACTACATGAGTTAAAATAATAAATATCCACTTATCAGTGTATGAATACACACTACATGAGTTATAACATATAATATCGCTATATCAGCTATAATACACACTACATGAGTAAATAATAAATATCGCTTATTAGTGAATGATACCACTAGTGAGTATAAATAATAAATTACAAACTTAGAGACTTTTTCATTGCATTGTATTGCACGTGTTTTTGTCACGCATCAACACACACCCACTTCTTCCCCTATGAAATGTCATCTTCTGGGCATTCATAAACAATTCTAAACTGGTTTTGTTACTCACACACATAATATAATCCATACATATTGCGATGCTTCACAAAACAGGCCTAGGGTTAAATATAGAACCCTTTATATGTTAATGCAGTTATATTTGTTTTCTCTATGTGATTAATACAATTATTCAAAGAACTGATGTCTCTGCACTTCACTGATTATTTTTTTTTTAATACGCTTTGGTGAAAGCGACACCCAGGGACACATTCCAGAACGCTTGATGTTTAACTGTTCCTACAGAGAAAGTAGATAAAGCTCGCTTACAGGATTTTCTCTATGTTTAAATAGAATCCACTATTGGTATTTTAAATTGGTAGCTATACACGTGTTAATATAATAATACTCCTTAACTTTCTATGTTAAAAAGGAAAGGTATGTATATTTTTTTAACTCCAGCAAATGCCCTTTCGGATTTACAGAGAGTGCTAACGCGATATTAAATTATTGCACGCGATATTTTCCAGAGCGATTGCGGCTCCGGATAAAATGAGGCTTCCTAATTCATTCAGTAATGACCTCCTACCACTCGAATTTAAATCGACTTCCTTTAAAAACTAATTCATTGTTTGTTTGTTCTAATTATGTCTTTTTCGTAATTTTTCAAACTTTGAACTTTGCTGAAATCGAAATACAAAAAATCGCAACATTCTAAAATTCTAATTAAATAACTTTGAAAATTCCCTTTGAAATTTAATAAAAAATTAAAAAAGGTGTTCAAAAATCGAAAACTGCTTACAAAAATTGATAACTAAAATGTACTGGTCACATACAAACTTTTACTAAGCAGTGAGTTAAGATAGTAGAGATGAACATAATTGCTGAGTTCTGGTCTGAATAAGATTGTTTGAATTTTCATAAAAAAAATTCTAATATCCACAAAAGACCATAGAAGTCACATGGGGGAGTTTCAAACTTCCTAAAATCCGTTTAAATTTTAAGTATAATAGCAATCAGAACTGTTTCACATTGGAAAGGTACTTTATCCTGGCGATAAGTCCTGGTTTGTTTTTTAACACAAGCCGGTCTTAAGGTGGATCTGTGAGAACTTAGAATTTTAATGTCAGAACTTTGAAGAAGTTTTGGAACATTTTGGAAGAAAGGAAGAAACATCTGGAAAAAAAACGTGGCAACCAATGCCAGTTATTGTTTAGGTACCCACCTGTAATATTAGCAGCTCCCCAGACAATACAGATCCACTCACTGACATGCTATAGATCCTGTCCCACTCTAAGAAGTTTAACTGCAAGATAAATCACGTTACTGTAGTGTTTTTGCCTGTTCCACTGAACTGGACCCAACTGGCAAGTTCAAAGATGGCGTTCACTGAGATTAATAATAATAATACTCACAGTTGTTTTTTTTTTCGCACTAAAGGTGATATAAAGGTCTCTCTTTTTTTGTATTGGATCACTGCCTTATCTTTTCTTGTTCTCATTATTATTCTTTGCGATATTTATTTTTTTTCTCACACACATAAATCTGAGATAAATAAGATAGTGAACTAGGTGTGTAGAGTTTGCTTCAATGTGTTTGTGAAGTGTCTCATTCATCCACATGTGTACCCTTAAAAATCCAGTATTTGGAATAATGCAAGTGCTGTCCTGCTTTGTTACTATATCTACCGTAATACTTGAGGTATAGCCGAACCGTATAAATGAGCCTAGTGCTATTTATACCTAAAAAACAGTAAATTGATTGACTCGATATAGCAGACAGGTAGAAATTGTAAGGGGGAAATGGGTTGTTGTATCACTTTAGATTTTTTTTTGTGTGTGTGCAGTTTCACTTTTTATTATTTTTTTTTTAATACCATTCCCAAGATATATCATCAGATCAATCTTAGGAATAACGAACTTGAATATAGCCAAAAATGCCCGCTTTCCAATGTCAAAATCCGATCAGAAAAAACCTTTCCTGGAACAAATATTTCCAGGAAATGATTTTTCATCTGTTGGCAAACAACTGATCACCTAATATTGATTACTACCCCAATTCTTTGCTACGTGAAAGTCTGAGCTTCCATTTCACAAAATTACTATATGACAGCTTACTACTAGCTTGTACTGCCACACAATCTGAATGGAGATCTCAGTGCTGTACCCAAACATGACCACCAAAGGTGCATAGCACCTTGTAAGGACGGAAGGAGCCTGTGATGTCCCCTGGGTGTCCCCTTAACCGATCTCACGTGGCGATCTCCTCTTGATCGCTGGTAAGGACCGGCATGGCTATGCAGTCACGGCTTCACGAGGTGCTATGGATGTCAGGAACAATCTGTAATATTCATTTATCCAGCCATGGTTATCTGTAATATTCCTTCATTCAGGTCATTGGTATAATCTGTCATATCTTTCATCTCAGGTCAGTGTTATCTGTAATATTCATTCATTCCAGGCTCATGGTAATCGAATATGCATTCATCCAGGTTATGGTATATCTGTAATATTCATTCATCCAGGTCAATGGTATATCTGGTTAAATTCATTCATCCAGGTCATGGGTAATCTGTTAATATTCATTCATCCAGGTCACAGTATATCTGTTAATATTCAGTTCATCCAGTCAGGTTTAGAATCTGTAATATTCATCTCTATCCCAATCAGGCATGTATATCTGTAATATTCTTCATACAGGTCATGGTATATATGTTAATATATTCATCCAGGTCATGGTATAATCGTATATATTCATCCAGGTCATATATATCTGTAGATTTCATTCAGTCACCAGTTATATGATATCTGTGTAGTCATTCACCCGGTCACGGTACAATCTGTAATATTATTCATTCAGGTAATGATATCTTGTAATATTCCTTAATCCAGGTCATGGTTATTGTAATAATCATTCATCAGTCATGGTTATCCTGTAATAGTTCATCCCCTCCAGGTCATGACATCTGGTAATATCAATTCATCAGGTCATGTATATCTGTAATATTCATTAATCCAGGATGCTGTTAATGTTTGTAATATATTCTCAGTCTTGTAATATCTAATTCATCCAGCGTCATTCGGATACATCTGTAATATATCAGTTCATCTCAGGTCATGGTAATTCTGACTTATCAATATATCTGTAATATTAATCCAGATCATGGTATATCTGTACCTACTCATTCATCCAGGTCATACATCGATAACAATAGTACACATAGTAACATAGTAATTAGGTTGAATAAAGACATTCGTCCATCAAGTCCACCACCTATTCATTTTTTTTTTTTTTTTTTTTTTTACCTAACCCTAACCTAACAGTTGATCCAGAGGAAGGCAAAAAACCCAGCTAAAAAAGGGGGAAAAATCTTCCTCCTGACTCCACACGGCAATCGAGAAAGTATCCCTGGAATCAACCCATCTATATGCATTCATACCAGTAATTCTCAAATATTTTTTTTAGTTTAGACAACTTATCCAGTGCCTTTTTTAAAGTTATTCATGACTTGCCATTACCACACGTCTGCTGGCAAGACAGTGTCCACAGTTTCCACGTTCTCACTGAGACCCTCGTCTAACTTGAAGATGAAACTTCTTTTCATTCTTCGAACCTTAAAGGATGTCACGAGTCCTCTGATATGCACTATTAGTGAAGACTGCACCAAGAGTTCACTGTATGGGCCATTAATATATTTGTATAAGGTTATCATTGTCCCCACGGCAACCGCGCTTCTCCATGTAAACCGCCCTACTTGTCTAATCGCCTGCTATTCAAGCCCCTCCATTCCCCTATTAATTTAGTTTGCCCTTCTCTGTAACTGTGCCTCAAGTTCCAAGATGCCCTTGTTGTATATGGGATTCCAAAACGCACACAGCATATTCCAAATGTGGCCTTACCAGTGCCTTGTAAAGAGGGGATAATATATTTTTGACTCTTGATTCCTTCCCTCTTTATACAAGACAAATCTTGCTAGCTCTAGCTGTTGTACTGGCATTGTGTTGCTACAGCTAGTCTGTTATCTCCAGAAAACCCCCAAATATGTTTTTCCATTTCAGACATGCACTTAACACAAGGAGTATTATGGTGTACGTGGCACAGGGATATTAAATCCCAAAGCATCACTGTACATTTATCAACATTGATCTCATCTCATTCGTGCGCCCATTTGATAATATATCTAGGTCTGCTGGCAGCACTATGCACATCATTGGAAGTTTCCAAGCTCTGCATAATTTAGTGTCACAGCAAAACACAGAGACCTCTTGCCTCAATGCCCCCTTATAAGCATTTATAAACAGAATTAAAACAGAAGCGACCCAGTACAGAACCATGAGGAAACTCCGCTTAGAACTTTAGCCCAACATCATGGTATATCTGTAATATTCCTTCATCCGGTCATGGTATATCTGAAATATTTATTCATCCAGGTCACGGTACATCTGTAATATTCTCCATCCAGTCATGGTATATCTGTAATATTCATTCTCTCAGGTCATGGTATATCCTGTAATATTTTCATTCATCCAGGTTCACGGTATATCTGTAATTCATTCATTCAGGTCAGGTAGATCTGTAATAATTCATTCATTCAGTCGGGTATATCTTTTGATAGTCAGTTAGATCAATGGTCTTGTGAAATTAGTTCTTGAGACATTGTGCTAGTCATCGGATGTCGCAGATTCTGAGATGACTTGCCTATTTCTACCTAAGTTCTCACTTTAAAGGTACAGTAGTCGTTTAGATGCAGTATTGTCATCTAGAAGAGAAGCTGTAATTCTGGGCTAAATCCAAGGTCTTTAGAATAACTTATGTAAAAAAAGTGACGATCGACAGACCACCCGAGGTGCTCCATTAACACAAATCATTCTCGATGGACCATGCTTCCAGTTTATCACTATCTGAACATTATCCTTAAGTCAGATGTCTATCAGAGCAATCATTAGCTTAAGGCAATCAATACGCTCTCCTGCGTTGTGCTGCTTAAAAGCTTTAGCAAACTCACTGTAAATTAACGCAAGCCCTACGGTCAACATTCCGACTCTTATTTCTTAAAGGGCATTGTATTGTTTTTGCCCAGTACAATACTTTGCTAAGATATATGTTGTGATTCATTTCGTGTTCACTATTAAAGTCTCAATAGATAAAAACCCAGGACACTGGTCTTTATCGTATGGTATGTCCTTCTCTCTTAAGGAGAACCGTATGTCCAAATTGACTTTATATCTGCATATTGCTTTCGTTTTCACTGAATTAAAAAGGTGTATTCTTGCTTTCCTGAGCCTGATATAAAGTCAGAAGAGCTTCCCACTTAATAAAAAAAAATCCCTTTAAGGACATCTATATTGAAAAAAAAGTTATAAAATGGCCAGTACTACTGGAACTATAATTCTTCCCAACCACCAACCGTAACCTTTTATGTTGACCTGTGAAATATTCTTTAGATATCCAATGTAAAACTCTTACATTTAAATGCGGCAAGCAAGTGCCTTCTCTCATAAACTATTCTTCTGTGGCAGTTTTGCTTTGTAGTTGGATGGTGACAGAGTTTTGACGGTGGGCCAGACTGACTTGTGTTCTATAATGCAATCTTGAAGAGTTTAGAGTTTGTCAAGGCTTATTTTGTTTTGGCAGCCTTGTTTTTTTTTTGGGGGGGAGGTGGGGGGGGGGGAGGATCGAGAGTTGCGATGAATAAATTCCATAGATTGATCTGCATAGCTGCGATATCGGTCATAGCTATGGAAAAAATGTATATCTTGGGGGATTTTCTTCACTTTCACACTCCAGCATCAAATATTATCACAATCCCTCTTTAAATTCAAATATTTATTGCATCTGATCGGAGCCACAACCTTTGTCTTATTTTGTGGGAGTTTATTCACATGTGTTTCCGCTCTATTTATTGCTGTATGAACAATTTAATAACATAATGCTAGGGTCACAGGCTGAATTGTAGTTTATATATAGATTCAAAGGTCACATCCTAGATAATGTTACATCCCATTAGCATGTTGGATACTTTAGAAAACCCCCACTAAGTCAGATAACTTCTGGAAGTACAACGGACACTGAAGTGGTCATACGATCCTCCTGTGATCACTAAAACAGCATCTGTAATAGTATGATTCATCATTGTTTCGACCGTTAGCTCTCAATAAGTGGACTTAGTGGGTGTAGATGCGGAAGACTTAACTCATCCATCGTATTCAATTGGATCAACTGGACTTGAAGTTTAGTCTTTCTTGAAGACGGTTCGCAATCATCCGACTGGATCTCCTCAATTCAGATGACTGTCAAGACTCTGTGGCAACTTATGTTACCCTGGAAAATCCCAATTAGACATATCACAGCAGGTGTTAGGGCACACTCCTGAATGGCAAGGTGTGTTGCATTGAGGCTAAGAGGTGTTATTTGAAATGTCGCAGGGTAAAGTGTTCAAACAGCATTGTACATGCAGACAGATTGGTGTCAACCCCCTCCCCCACCTATATTCAGGCTTGGTTTCAGTGTGGGTTGGTTTATAGGCAGACAAGGGGGTACAGTGTTTTTTTTAAATTCCTTCTTAATTTCTTGGAGACCCCTGCTATCATATGGGAAGACTTGTTCTTTCTCCTGTCTTGCTCTTCTCCTTCACTGTGATATTCGTTGTTCTTTTCTTTACTTCTCTATTCTTTGCCAAAGGCCCAGTGATACTGGCACGTGATATGCTAATTGGGACTGATTCCAGGGTCATAATTGCCAACAAGTACTTGTACAGTCAATTCTGTTCATGTTCAAAATCTGATCAAATTGTGTAGACAAAACAGTTGTGATGTTGTATATTAAATCCCTGGTACAGCACAGAATTTTACGAATGCTAGTGTTTAGGTTAGCTTTAACAATGTTATATTGCAAAATTATTTTTACTGAAAACGCAAATTATACTTGCCTCCCCCACCCCCTCCTTCTTCTCCAGATTGTACCTAACTGTTTAGGTCTCCTACCCAGTTGCTTCGTTAGTTGAGCACCTTATTTACACTAAATTTCATCCCTTGTCTGTCCACTCCCAGGTTTGCAATGGGGCGGCAATAGGAGCAATTTCTCACTGGACTTTGTACACAGATGGAAGAGAGGACACAGAGATGGCAAAGGCAATTTTAGAGCGGCTTAACTAAGAACACGGGGTGGGACACTACAAATTTAGCTCCTCCCCCTGGTACAGTGTAGATGTGGGGGGAAGGTGGTGTAGTTGTCTTGACCTGTAGACTTAACTTTCACACATGTCCTGAAGATCCTTTCTAGTTACCTTTCTTTTGTGCGATTTGGCGGTGCTGCTGTCATTGCAATAGGTGCATGGACCCTCATGGAAAAAAGTGGTTAACATCAGTTTTATTGCAACGGTACAATGTCGGTGTCCTCCTATATTTGCTATTTGCGGGAATCGTGGTCATGCTTACAGGATTCCTCGGCTGTGGTGCGATGATTCAAGAGCATAAAAAAAGCCTTTCGGTGGTAAGTGATCAAATAGATCAAATTGTGGCACCATATGGGTGGGAGTGACCACAGAAAAGAGAAATTATGAATATACAGCATAAGACTTTATTTATTGCCCTCTGAGACCTACAATTGTTGTTCCCCCTTTCACAATTTGTATACGGCTCTTCCTCTTCTCTACTTATCTTTCTTCCATTATCCACCCATTTATTCCTCTTGTGGGGTTATTCTTCTCCACATCTAATGCTTTGGTTCTCCCCATCTATGCTTTGGTTCTCCCCATCTAAGCGCCTGTTTCTTCCCATCTATGGCTTTGTTTCTCCCAGGGCCGCGCATCAGGGGGGTACAAGGGATACTTCTGTCCGGGCCCGAGAGGCTTATGGGCCCGAGACGGCTGCCGTTCGATCTGCAGCAACTTGGATCATCAGTGCCCCACTACTGGCTGTCTGGCTCAGCTGTTATGACGCTGGGCTCATCGGGCTGTGCTGTGACGTTTCCTGGCGTTACCAGTCGCTGCGCGCCGCCGTGACGTCACTCTACAAGGCCGTCCGGCGCGGTGCGCAATGGGAAATCCGAGTCCTGGGCTGTCAGGATGGTCTGGGGGACATGGGAGCGGAGGAGGGACTCACCAGTGACGTCTGGCTGCGGCCGCCCTGCGTATTGGTTGGCCGCTAAACTGGAAGGAAGACCTTCTCTTTTTCTCCTCCTCCCCCTTTTAGCTCAGGACTGGGGAGGATGGATGAGAGGTAGTAGGAAGGAGGAGCAGAGGAGACTAAGTGACGTCCTCAGTCAGGCTCGTGATCTGACCAGACAGTGAGAGACAGACAGAGTACCCTGTGGCAGTGCTCAGCACACATCATGCATGTATGTAACACAGTTGAACTTAGTCTTACTTAATAATTCTAATAATTATATTGGGGCTGTAAAGGAGTAGGAGGGGGCCTGGGGGTAGGGGGGGGTCTTGTGTGGACTGCCACATTGGGGGGGGGCGGGGGGCTGGGCTGGCTGGGCCCAGAATTTACCTAGTGGGGCCCTGAAAATTCTGATGGCGGCCTGGGTTTCTCCCCATCTAATGCTTGGTTCTCCCCATCTAATGCTTTGGTGTTCCCCCAGTTTAATGCTTCTTCTTACTCAATTCACTACTTTTTATTTCTTCCGTTCTCCTGTTATTGAAAGATATAGTAGGTATGCAGCATTGAACAGAATAGGCTCTTTAACTCCTGAAACTTTCCATATTTGAAATCTCATAGCAAATATTTCGCTTAAAGGGAAACCATACTAGACAGGATCTTCTTCAGTGTTTGCCTCCCCTTAATTAACATATGCTACCTTTGTCAGAGAGAAGTGTCAGGGACACTGACTGTAGGAGGATCACAGAGCATTATTACAGCATGGGTAGTGTGTCCAGTAGCTCATATACTGGAATCACTGCAAGGTATTATGGTTAGAGGTTTAAAAAATTTTTTTTTACTTTTCATATAAATGTTTGAAAACACACATTTCCAACTATAATCTATTGCACAGACATTTTCTTTGAGAACATAAACATAAAATTCAACATTTCACACTTTAAAATTGTAGTTTTGAAAAATATCTTTCATTTATCTCCAGGCCTCTTTAACTCAGCCGTTAGCAGCTTGATGATACTCGGAGTTAAAGTCAGATTTTCTTTCTTTTTTTTTTGAACATTATTCAGCGTTGTTCACATTTCAGCACTTGTTGTATTGACCTTGGTAGAATCAAGTAACATATGAATAGACTCTCGGCACAGACTAAAAAAAAGAATGCAAGCTTGAGAAAATCAATGTACATACTAAGCCAAGACTATTGAATCTTCCTTTTTCTGTATATAAAGAAGATTAAACTTCAAACAATTGCAATTCCTCATTTAGGAGATACGACTACTACTTGTGGCAATTTGTTCATGTGCGTATATAGAGTTTCCATGTGATGTTGATCTACATTTTATATGCCTACTATCCATACCTTCATCTAAAGAAAATAATCACCTTTTTTTGTAGGGATATTAAGAGATAACTGGAGAAGCACTGATATTTTCTTTGTCCCATAATCTTCTTGTGTTTGGTTTAGCTGACCATATACTACAAAATATGCTTCCTGACATTTCTCTTGACATTTGGACAGCCGAATCAATTTGCTGTCCACAAGCTATCTCAAAATGGGCCAGGATGAAGACATTGTAGGAAAGGTGTAGAACAATGTCATAGGCTTTAGATATTAGATAGATTTTTACGATTAGCATTAATATATCTAATATTTAAGAAGTGTATGGCTAGTATACTGTAATGCTTTTCACAAGGCAGAAGATAATATTGCTTACGGCTGGGTACACTCACGCACAGATATTATTGTGGCATGGGGCGCTGGAAAGCATCTTCTACAGTAACAACATTTCTACAGTGGAAAACATCTTCCAGTAACAAAACATATTCTACAGTAGGAAAGCATCTTCTACAGTAACAAACATATTCGTACAGTAGAAAACATCTTCTACAGAAGGCAGCATCTTCTACAGAAGGCAGCATCTTCTACAGTAGGAAGCATCTTCTACAATAGGAAGCATCGTATCAGTAGGAAGCATCTTCTACAGTAGGAAGCATCTCTACAGAAGGGAAGCATCTTCTACAGTAGGAAGCATTTCCTACAGTAGGAAAGCATCTTCTACAGTAGGGTAAGCATCTTCTACAGTAGGAAGCATGTTCTACGTAGGAAAGCATATTCTACAGTAGGAAGCATCTCTACAGTAGGCAGCACTTTCCAGAAAGGCAGCATCTTCTACAGAGGAAGATCTTAATAGTAGAGCATCTTCTACAGTAGGAAGACTTACATGGAAAGCATCTTCTGCGTAAGAATCATATTCTACAGTAGGAAGTATCTCTACAGTAGGAAGCATATTTACACTAGGAAGCTATTCTACAGTAGGGAAAGCATTCTTCCAGTAGAAAGCATCTTCTACAGTAGGAAGCATCTTCTACAGTAGGAAAGCATCATTCTACAGTAGGAAGCATCTTCTACAGTAGGAAAGCATCTTCACAGTAGGAAGCATCTTCTACAGTAGGAAAGCATCTTCTACAGTAGGAAGCATTCTACCGTAGAAAGATTTACAGTAGGAAAGCATCTTCTACAGTGGGAAAGCATCTGCTACAGTAGGCAGCATTTCTACAGTAGGAAGCATCTTCTACAGCAGAAAAGCATCTTCTGCAGTAGGAAGCATTCTTCTGCAGTAAGGAAGCATCTTCTACAGCTTTGAGTAGGAACTCGAGAGAAAGATCTGCTTTAAGGACCAGAAAAGAAAACAAAAAAACAATAGAATATAAAGTCAGGACAGATTCTCTTAATAAAAAACAACAGTATACTGCCATATAGAAGTACACTAAGTTTAGTTAAAGAAATTATCTTTATTACTTTTCATTAAGGGCATGTTTTTATTGCACTAATATCAATACAAATATACTCTCCAAGCGATGGTAATTGCATATCAGAATTCATTAAAATGCTGCAAACGCATACAAAATGTGTAAGGGAACTGTTTAATGAGAACTTTCAATCACAGGGACACAGATTACAATTAAGGAAAACTACAAGACAAAGGCAATTTGATTTTAATTGAAATAGCATTAATGCAGATTTCATTGACCGAAAATAGGTTCCTGTACTGTACATCTGTGATGTTACAAAATTTTATGTTGTGTTGTGTATCATACAGTGCTTCTCGTTGCTTTTGGCCTTAATCATTGTGACCTTAATTGTTCCTGAACAAACTGGCCTCCAAGCTCCTGAACTTGCCTCAATCGTGGCCTCTGTTCTAACTACAGTATATGTGTGTGCTTGCTGTCTGCCCGCACCTTAGCCTGTTTACTAGAATTAGAACCCAAGTTTGAATCGGGCGTTTAGGATTTGGACTTTTCAGTTTTTCAAGGATTTTTCGAATTTATGGAAATAATCCAACCATATGTCCTGAATTCACCAATGACAGATATTTTGGCAGTGCCAACCCCCTGGGTTATCTTATTTAGTGTTACCCTTTGGCCCGCTTTGCCCTATAAGATGCAGATTTAATTCAAATTGCAAAAATAAAGATTAAAGATGAATTTCAATGCAAATACATATACTTTAAAAAGAGCCGTATTTTCCCATCTAATGACCTTCATTCAAAGCCCATTCAGCATTGTGTCTGTAAAATAATGCTACCGAAATACTGACTTCCTGTTTGCAGGACCCCTAATAGAGTCCGTTATGGTCTTGCTCTTGACCCAGCGCCTGTGTTGTTTCAGTTTCTAGTAGTATCGGCCTTTACTTTAAGTAAAGGGAGCCAATGCTAAGTCCGGTATGGCCCACAGCCATGCTACCCCATAACGTTAAGGGCGATCGGTCGAGTTTGTGTGTACGGTCCCCACCGCAAGTGTGCCAACAAATACAAATGTGATCTGCACAATGCATTAGGGATCGCATGTGTATGGTCACCTTAACTGTTAGGAACATTCCAAGGTAGTGGTGCATTCGGGAAGGAGGAACGTACAGAACCTGAAATGTCAACTCACTAACGTCAACAGCAAGGAATAGCAAAGGGTATAAACTCAACTGATTTTTCAAAGAGAATTTAAAGAATAAACTAGGTATGCATAATATAAACTAAGACAATATAACTAAGAATAATGATATTTCATTTATATTTAATTCTTGTCTAGTTGATCACAAATTTCCTCAAATATCATAAAAGTTGCCTGCACCAGCCTACGCGTTTAATTCCACAATACCATCAGCTGATGGGAGAACTAATGCCTACCATGCCCTGGCTGAAATTTTACAAAGTTCCCTCAACATTATTATTATTATAATCAACCCCCATAAGGATCACAATGGGACCCAACAGCACGTTATTTCTTTATATTCCGGCAGGCTACTAGTAGTTAGGGCCGGCCGATTATAAGTTGGGTCCCTTCCCTCACCTGTTTTCTCTCCTCTTCTGTCTATCTTTCTCTGTGAATTCTATATCCTAAATTTAAAGTAGGGGTGCATTATCTACATATTATTGATTATTATAGCGCCAACATATGAATATACTAAGAGATGAGTATTGTAGGATAGGTGATACCTTTTTATTATGGACTAACAGTTCATTATTACAGACAAGCTTTCGAGAGATTCACTTCTCTCTTCCTCAGGTCAAGCAGTACTAAGAAACACAGGGTACATCACATCTTTATAGTTGAGAGTCACAACTATTTTTTGGAAATCCTATTATTTGAAAAGTAAAACAAGGAGAAGCATATAGGGTGAACTATAAGCAGTACTTACATACAATACATTAGTACAGTACATTACTATAGCAATACATTACATACATACATTACATACAGGATAATATCTGTTGTATTCAATTAGATCAAAGGACTTGAAGTTTAGTTCTGAAGACGTTCGCTAGTCATCCGACTGGCCTTTCTCAATTCAGAATGACTTGTACAAGAATCTGTGGCAATTATGTACATGGGAAAATCCCAATTAGAATATCATTAATAGGATCATCTAGAGATTTATTTTTTATTCATTGTGTTTTTTTACATTACATTCAGTGCCTGAAAGAAAAGAAAAGAATTCAGTTACAAACAGCCGCCAAACTAAAATTACGATATAGATGTATCACTAATATGTCTAAATTGCATTTTGTCATAATAACAACTGTGTAGTCTCATTGACAATTACACTGCATTACATTAGGCCATATAGATAATGTCTCCCCTCTCTTTGTCTCATTTAATGTCACATAGAATTTCAAATTCAATCAAGGGCTAAGTGCTTTTAAAGGCCCAGAAGAAAATGTTTATGTCATTAAAGTCAGATTAGTTGCAATGTGGATGGATCTATTTAAAGGAAAACTGGAGTCTAAAAAACATGTTTTTATGGTCCTTTACTGCTGGTGATGTGGTTTACAGTCAGATCTATAGGGCTTATGTAATAAGAGGTACGAAAAAGTACCAGTGTATCAATAACAACCATAAGGTGTTAAGTGCGTACACACGTGCGATGCACGATGTGTACGAACGTCCATTTTAGCTGATAATCGTACACGTGTATGGGCACTTTATGCCCAAAACAGCCGCTGGTTCGGAGATCGTTGCCTGATCCGCTGGGTGGATCTTGAAGGAGCGGACGTTTCAGCTGATAAAGTGCTCATACATTAGCCCCATCCAACAGAACCAGACTTTGTAGTTATTAAGTTAGATCTACGGAAGATCGCTGGTGCAAGGTGGAGATTTTCAATGTGTTGCTCCGATCAGATTGTTCAATTATTTCAGACGGTCGAAAATCCAATAACATTGGAGGTGTATGGCTACAGATAAGCAATTATCTGGCCCATTTATTTTGTGATCTCAAATTGATTGCATAAAAGAATGGCTAGGTTGTTCTCTGCTCTCTTTTTTAATTCATAAGGGGAAAAGCCTGGTTATGGGACCAGATTTTGGTCAGAAGTCTAACTTCTAGAAGATTATATTTCCAAGGATTAAGGGTAAGTCCAGGGTTCTAGTTTGATACTTTTTTTATGTTTTAGCTTGATTCTCTTTCAAACCAGAATGTTCGATTTCATTCAAAATAAAGTACCCTTTGTCCTTGGCCAATGAGACCTAGATTCATCTGCACTTTACAGTGTTGTTTGAGGAGGTCAGAAGATTAGACATTAATCAGTACATAAATCTGGCAGGTTCTTACCTTTGGAAAATTACTAATTTACTGTACATGTGATCTTGGGCGTGTATGATTGGGTATCTCGCCACTGTCTTAAGGTTCGTACACACGCTCAATTTTTAAGCGAGCAACGAACCCTTACGGCCGCATCATTACCAGCGTCAACAGTCATGTGTATGCCTTCAGTCGGGGTCGTTCGCCGGATCAACCAATGACCCCCGCATACACAGGGATGATTTTGGCCGAAACAGCCGTTCGTCACATGTAGCGCTCGACCGTTGCTCGCGTGTGTACGAACCTTTACTCCAAGGGGTTGATTTTACAAGAGGTGCAAAAGTTTGTCTGTGCTATTAATTTGCAGCAAAATCTTATATTCCTGTACAATAAGGCTCAAAGGAACGTAATCCCAGTCGTCTAAGAAAAGTTTCACCCTTCCGAAAAAACATCTGTTTAATTTTATCTGCCTAATACTAGATAGTTTCTTAGTTCATTGATCAGCCCTTCATGTGAAGCAGTTCTCTTCCATGGTTAGGAGATTTTGATCCTCGCATCTGTTTTTCAGCAGAAACGACTGTGGCATTTAAATAAAGGCATCAAACACAGTTATGGCAAAGACATCCCAGAAATAAATATCTGGAAACAGGGACAGGTTTACATGTGAGGAATCTTCCAACAGATATGCAGGGTAGTGTGCTAAGTGCTAGCTTCTGGTTGTCATATATGTTAACTAGAGATGTCCGAGCTCGCTGAAATCAGTTCGCTTACAGATTTTTTAAAAATCTGATAATTCGAAAATCCGCACGCAGACCCATTGAAGTCAATGGGTACATTACCTAACAGTTGTACTTATTACAATAAGATTCCCTCCGTGTTCCAGCCCGTCTTCCACAGTCCATGATGTAGCCAATGGGAAGAGACGCTCTTTCCTCGTCTACATGCAGACTGTCACTGACAGTAAAAGAGGGGTGGAGCAAACCAGAGCACTAAGGGAAACTGCTGTAAGGGAAATCTAACAGTGTGACATTGTTATATGTAGCACAAACAGGGGCACTTCTAGGTTGTGGCACCTGAGCAAACCTTGTATAAAGGCGCTTCCCATCTATGTTAGGCGGCGCTCTTAGGCATGGCTTCTGGTGTGGCCGGGGCTAAATACTTGGTAAAATCAAACTTAACAAGGGGGTGGGGGCACAGGTAGGCAAATAGATAGATACAGGGAGAGATAAATAGAAAAAATGTATATATATTTCTTCCGTAGAATAGAATAAAATAAAATATTCTATTCAGGAGAAATCAATAGGGCAGGGGGGAAGGGGGACACTTGAATGGTGCCCTTAGCACTCCCGCAAACGCAAATTTATTTATTTTTTAAAGTGGCGGTTTCTTTTCTGACGCCTTTCCCTTTACCCCAGAGGTCTGAGACGAATGTCTCACTCTCCCTATTAGAGAAGTGGCCATGAGCACAAATCTGGGTAACAGAGTGGTACAGCAGGATTAGGGTATCTCCACTGATAGTAACACATTTGGGAATTCAGTTTATTGAAGAATGGGAGGTAAGAAGCTGTGTCTTACCTCCGTTCTTCAATAAAACGGAATTCCGCAATGGGTTAATATCAGGGGAGATACTTTTAAATGCTAAATTTAATCTTCAGATGATATTCCAGCTCTCACACGTCATTAACAATTCCATGCATAAATGGCTCGCTATAAACAAAGCACATTATAGGAACTTACCATACAGTCATTTCAATTGACTGGCTGCTCTCACAACCGTAACCCAATAGCCTAGTTCCACATTACAATTTGCTGCAGGCAGATTTTAATTAATTCACACTCTCATTTTAATGAGATTATTAATACAGTATTCTTTTCAGGATTACATTGGGAGAAACCAGTTTGCACAGGAGAAATAAGTAAAAGTCATAGGCATTGTACTTACATAAAGAAGATCTGGGGTGATTGATCTGATCTGCACTAAATTGAATCATTTAGACTGGTATATAGAAGACTATAGATCTGATTTGTACTCTGTAGCTTAAAAGAGGTATGATGGGATTTCGCGAGGCCTACTAATGATGTGATGTCCAACTTCCTAACTGATTTGTGCATGGAGATCTGCACACAATTGGCCCCAGAGGGAAAGAGAAAAGTTTGATGTTCTTGACAGCACTTTGCTCAGCCCTATTATATTTTAAGAAGTTTCCTTAGCTTTCTTAATGGAAGAAACAGATTATGAAGACTGGTCACCATTTTTAAAAAGCCTGGAATCCAAGGTTTTTTTTGTCTGTTATTAAAGGACAATTATATTCACCTTCCTCTGCGTCTCAGTCAGTACTTTCTACCCAGGGTGAGGGCTGAGCCGCTAGGTCCTCACCCGGTTTGCTTAACTGCATTTACTTACTTTTGCGCTGCTCGGTGAGCCCCCCCATCCTCCCCGTCGGGGACGAGGCCAATAGTAAGAAACGCTTGAAGCAAGCATGCCTTCCTATTGGCCTCGTCACGCAAGCAGAGGAGGGGCGGAGCCTACTGGAGCAGCGAGTTAATAAGTAAATGCAGAAAGTTAAGCGAACCCAGAGGTGGGACCTAGCGGTTCAGGCCCTCACCCTGGGTAGAAAGTATGACTGAGGACGAGGAGCGGAGGGAAGGTGAGTATAATTCTCCTTTAACAGACTACACATTAGAGAAGGTCACTAGGACTCCTCCCAGAAGCTACTTCGAAATATATTGCTAGTTATTTACAAGGTTTACAAGGCAATGCCTTACGGCCACCAGCAAGGGTCATCTACTGGTCCATTACCAGGAGATCATCCGAGGGGGTGGTAGCACACATCATTTTTCAGTTAAAGGATAACTATGGTGTGTATAACATTTCTTTCAATACAGTTAAAATAAAAAGTACCTGGGTCAGGATATAGGATTAGTAATTCCTTCCTCCCAGTTTGTTCTTGTGAGAAGCAAGCCAAGTAAATACTGATTCTGCCAGTCTTCCTCTGGCTTCAGCACTATCTTTAATAAAGGATAGCCAGGATAAAGATGGCCGAACTTCCGAAAGTTTGGTCCGTTTTCGAACTTTCGAACTATATGGAAGTTTGAAAGTTCGAAAATGGACCCATTAAAGTCAGGGAGTCCAATAGTTCGAAAAGTTCGAAGAAATACAATTAAAATATCAATGGTAACTTAATGTAAATGGCTGTGGGACCTGGGAAATGGTCTGGGGAACATGTTCCAATATCCAGGACTTTCGAAAACTCGATTTTACTCTCATGCACAGTACTTTTGAGCTCTGTCCCAGTTTTGTCCTTTTCAGATTTTCGGGGCTTTTCAATTCCATAATTATGTTTTGAGATTCATTGTGATATTTTCTATTTGGGAGATGACATACGAATGTGTTGCCTGATTTAAATATAACAGCCTTTTTTTTTTAAATTTATGATATTCGGGTTCAGTTCTCTGCTGTAAGTCTCCATACAGAATGTAATTTCA
This sequence comes from Hymenochirus boettgeri, assembly GCA_019447015.1. NCBI lineage: Eukaryota > Metazoa > Chordata > Amphibia > Anura > Pipidae > Hymenochirus > Hymenochirus boettgeri. The sequence continues at coordinate 25,780,513 of CM033471.1, read as the reverse complement.
TGGTTACCCATGCGTGCCGTATGCTAAATATACCTTTGGCTTATCTTTTAACACTGCAGGTCTCAGTAATAAGTAGGCATTTTGGCTCTTTGAAGGTACGTCCTACTGTTAAAAGTCAATCCCAATTGTTTTCATGAAAGCCTTCCAGGAGTTTAATGTTCCCTAAGAGATTTTAAATACTTAAAGATTGCACTAAGCGCAGCGCCTTGAAACGGCACAATACAGCAGAAAAATTCCCTTATATAGCCATTATTTGTTTGGCCTTACTGTTTTTTTAATGATTTGAAATTCTTTCAAAATATCACACAGAGCTAAAAAGAACATTGAAATGGGCTTTACAAACTAAAACATATACATTTGCCATTGAAAACAATCTGTACGGTTTACGGTAAATTGGTACAAGAAAATGTGCTTATTTCACAGATTTTCTGTCTGCAAGTCTTTGGGTTTCTTGGTAATGATTTACTTGCTGCAGCCCGAGAGGCATAAATAAAATTAAGGAAAAACAATGGACTTAAAGGAGAACTTAACCCAATTTTTTTATACTCCAGAATCTGAAAACAACTCCCCTAAAGTTGTGACCAACTGTAACAAGTTTGCCATAGCAAAGGACTGAGCATGTGCAGAACATATAATGGTCGTTGACCAAACTGTGTAATACTAGAATGCTGAGAAATAAAGCACAAACCATATGTTTATTTAGGTAAATTTCCCAGCGCCTGTATCAAAATGAGAGGTAACACACAGATTACTGGTTTTATATCAAGGTGTTCTGCCTTCTGGCTCAGTGTTGTTATGTGGCTTTAGTTGCCCTTTAAAGGACAACTCCACTATTTAAAAAATAAAAAGTACCTAACGCAGTGATGTAAGATATTCCCATATCATTTGTTGAGTAGCGCCAGCACATACAGTTTTTATTTGCCAGGTTAGTAATTAGACAATTACTTTAATTCAACTTTAAATTTAGATTTCTGTGTATTATCAAATCATTATAAATAATTTTATCAAATCATTATCGACCAACTCCAAATACTTCTTTGTAGTTGCCAGTTCCTTCCTTAATTTGCTTGGTACCCCATTGATATCGAAAATGGTCAACTATGGTTAAAAAAGTACTTGTGGTCCCTTTGAGAGAATCTCTCTGCTTAAAAAAAAATGACTATTAAACAAAATTCTCAAATTGAGCTTGATTCAGCTGGACTTACAATATAATCATTTTCCTGGCTCTGTGAAAATGCTCATCTGTGGTTAAAATAATTGCTCATCGTGGTTAAAATAACAGCTCCAGTGTTTAATGCGTCCATATCTCTGATTGCCATAGTCAGGAGGGAGCTGGGAGGCAAAACGTACATGATTTTGTTCCGAATATTAAACAGCGGCCTTTAGTTAAAACATTGATGGATCCGTTAGTGCTGTTAGATGTTCACTCTCTGCATGTTCAATGTCTGAAATTCCGCTATGCGGAGGTATGTTGAATTCTTGTTTGTTCATATTCCCATTAATTATTGGCCATGCTAAATCTCATTATTTGATTGGTTCCTTGCCTACCATCTTTGAGATGACTACTAGTAACCACACATAGTAAAATGACATTGCAGTAGATGTAACAGGAAAAGGACTCTGAGACCAAACCATGGTTTCTAGTTGAAAACAGTGTATGGACCACGTAAACATGCAGTAGAGATGTTCGAAACTGCTGAGTTTCGTTCTCGTCTATTTTCAAAAATCGTCTACTTTCGATTTTCAATGATTGTCTACTTGATTTTCGATAAAAACCGAAAATTCAAAAAATCCGGGTTCCGTGAAATTCGGAAGTTTCGAAAGTTTCGTCGGGACTTTGAAACCCTCAGATTCGATTCGAAACTGGGTTCTATTCGATCCCACATTACATCTCTAAGATGCAGTGAGGAACTAGAAATCACAGGGTCCCCAGAAACCATGATGGGGCCCCTATACATGCTTCATCCACAGTGGTTTTCTGGAGGAGGGGCTATAACAGACATAGAAAAAATAAGAAGATAAGGCCCCCGTGCTCCCACTGTATACATGAACATACGCTTTTTTTTTATCAATAAAGGGCAAGTCCAGCCCTGAAATGAAAAGTTACATACAGGTAAATCACCCCCCAAAACCCTAAACGGTATTAGTTTGAAATATGAAATTATAAGTCTAACCTGAAATCCTGCACAATGTCCTGTTTCCCCTGTTTCTGCTTCCTGGTTCTGAGCATGCCCAGGCTCAGTACAGGTTACTAAATTGCTCAGTTTCCATGATGCATTCAGAAGCATAGCAGGCAGTAATGAATTTAGAGGACAAAGTAGGATTTATAAACACATTTTAAAGAGGCCATTCTTTCTAAAAGATGTTCTTATGAGGGTGGAGTTGCCTTTAAATACAATGGTGCTGATACAATAAAAGGTGACAAAAGTTTGCCCATGTTATAAATCTGCTGCAGCCAATCAGATGTTACCAAACTGCAGTAACCCCAGTAAAAGCTAGAATCTGATAGGTTGCTGCTCCACTTATTGCACCAGCCCAATATGTTCTGTACTATCATTCTGCTTGTGTAATAATTTGCTACTGATGTTTAACACAACATATGGATGTTACATTTCTAATTTCTTCTATTTTCTTTCAGTACTTGTCCATATTGATCTGTGTTTATGTAGCGGAGCTGGCTGCGGAGTACTGGCGTATCTCTATCATGAAACTGTAAGTGGTTTTTTTCAAGGAGATTTTATTCATAGGGTGAATAAAACATAAGGGTTAAGTGTTGTTTACACAGCCCTGTTACTTACTTTAATTATAAGTGTCCCCCAATTATGAGATGATCTGATAACTAAATATTATCCACAACAATTTATTGCTCTAGTGCCCAGAGCAGAGGATGTCCAACCTGTGGCCCTCCAGATGTTGGAAAACTACAAACCCCAGTATTCCTTGGTTTCTTCTGCAATGGAGGAATGCTGGGCGTTGTAGTTTTCAAAAATCTGGAGGGCTGCAGGTTAGAAATCCCAGACCCAGCTTGGCATAGCCAGGAAAAACCAAATTGGATACCGCATTATACAGAAAATGAGTGATTGGATAATCCACGGGAATGGCGGCAACGAAAGAGTTACTATGTTATGTAACATGTAACTCTTTCGTTGCCGCCATTCGCGTGGCAGGACGCACATAAGTAAAAAGACCTTTCAAATGCAGCAAAAAAAAATCAAAGTTTATTGCAAGCAATTCTGTACATTCTCTTAAAGGTAACAGGTATAAAAGGAAATCCATACTGAAACAAAGTTATCTTTAGATATCCAATCTGAACTATCTTCTGCTAGGTGCAGTTTTGCTATACTGGAATGGACACAGTGGTCATGCAAATCATGTGAATTGCATGATGGGAAATTCCCTCTTCCAATGCTGCCTCTTAGTAATTACTGAGCATGCTTGCCCTTATAGACAGCCGGAGGTCCGGAAGAGGGTGTCGGTTAAAATTGGGAGGAGAGATACTGAGCCTGAGCAATCAATTACTGTATCTAAGGAATGCAGCGACACACAAACCTCAGAGTATGTGCTATTTAATGTATTAATTTATAGATTAAAATGAGGCAAAGTCATTTTTTCATATAGTGGCCCTTTAAATAATGAACAGGCTCATTCTACCTTACCGGCCTCTAACTGATTATTTCTTTGCAATTTGCAGATAAGTGAAGAACTTAAGAAAATCTCAATAAAACAATAGTGGAGACATACGCTGAGCCAGGGAAGAGCACTTACTTCCGCCATCGATCATCTACAGCAGGATGTGAGAAAATCTATTATTGTTGTAACCTTATTAAATATTTAGGGCTTTTACAGTCCATGTCCGTAATTGAGAGCATCCTTGAAGTGTATCTAATAAAACATGTTTAACAACAGGAGGAAACCCGTTAGTGCGGTATACAGTCTACTGCTGGGAGCAGGAACATTTTGCTAAGCACTATGGGTAATAATGGCAGAAACGGCAGTGAGCGCTGGATGAATGTTAGTTATCCTTTCTTTTGTTTCTTTCTAGGGCACACATGTGTTCTGTCATTTATTGTAAATATATATATTTAAAGAAGGAAACATTAAAATTGAGAGTAACTTTCATTTTCATTTTCAACTTTCCAAACCAGCCCTTAAAGGGCATGTCCAACCTTAAAACAAAAAACTGGTCACATATTTGATACTTGCCCCAACTGTATTATTGGGCACATTATTTAATGTATTTAGCCAAATATTTATGTATAAATATTGTCCCCATTCTGGCAGATTAAGCTGGCCCTTCCAAGGCTGATATCACAGCCAATGATTGACTTCTGATTTCCCTACTGCTTTTACTGCACATGCTCAAGCTTAAAAAGCTCATTGAGCAGAGGGAGGGGCAGATACCTTTGCCAGAACGGAAGAGAATATATCATTAAATATCTTCTATCTAATTAGGCTAACTTTTTTTACTGTAGTCTATTGAACTAAAAATGTAAAATGTTACCCAAAATAATATATTATTTTTAGGATAATTAATTAACTCTCACAGCTCTCACTCTTCCTGTCTGAAATCAATATTGTTGCAGGTTGGTGAGTCAGGAGGGAGTGTGAGAGCAGTGAGCAGCTCCTACTCCTAACAGTACACAATTATAGATTATTTTAAGGACAAATGACATTTTGTAAGATAGTCACCTATATATTGTCATATTTTAACCAACCATGAATCCATTACTAGAACATTTCCATAAACCCCACTCAGATATCTTTCTTACAAACAGGTTCAATGTTTAAATGTAATCCTTGTGACAGTAACAGTAACAGGTGAGAATTGGCCAAGCACTTTGCCTTTTCTGCATTACAGTTTAAGTGTTTGCGGTAGCGGGGGGCATGATGACTGGAGACACAGTGGGTACATCAACTCAGCACAATCTGCTGATAGACTTGTTCCTGACAGTGCTGTAAGACTATGACCATGCACTGTGGGGGAGAGACCATCCTTCCAACATATATAAAGTGGAGGTAAGAAAAAACTACGGAGCTTGTTAGATGGAATCTTATAGGATTTATTAGTTACAATTCTGGATGTAGCAATAAGGAGATTTTCCACCCGATTCCTGCTCGCCAACTATTTCCTCCTCTGCTCGCTACAAGCTCTTTTACAAGCTTGCACATGTGCAGAGAAGGCAGTGACACCCAACCATATTTGAAGTTTGTTCCCCAAGCTGCCTTCTCTGCAGTAATGTAAGTATTGCAGGCTGGGGGATTGAGGGGTAATTTTAGCACCATACCAATTTTAGTTTGGGGTAAAAAAAATGCATCCCTGTAAAATAAAAAATAAAAACACCATTAATTCCATGTCTGCAATTTCTTTACTCTACAGGGGGGATGTATTACAAAACTGGAAGAGTTTATTCAGAACATCTCCGCTTATTGGAGGGGTGTCTATAGGCATGTCATGCTTCCAGGTAGAGACTGTGGACAAACTGCACCCCCAAACATGGCTTCCATCTCCAGCACAAACAGAAACACCAGAACAAGACAAATTACTTAAAGGTTTCTAAAATATTTGTTCTGTCCTATAGCACAGGGGTTGCTAATTAACACGAATACTATTTGTTATTTTAAGCAATTCCAAAGTTACGCCTGCTCGAAAAAAAAATATCTTTACTTCCTAAACCCTTCCCCGTTCTCCCAGTGGGACACACATGCTCAGTGTTATTTCTTCTAAAACGTGGAATAGTGAGGAAGGTGAGGAAATGTCAAATAGCTCATTTATTACTGTTTAGGGGAGGAGATGTTAAATAAAAATTAAATACCTGTATCAAGATGGAGGGTAGATTTTTATGGGTGTCCAGTCTCTGGTAAAACTCTGGTACAACATTCCTCGCCAGAAATTAGAACATTAGTTCCCTGCTCTACCAGCACTGCAGGGTTCACAGTAAATATGTCCTGCATAGTAACCAGTTTTCTTCTCACATCACAAATAATGAATTACAGCTCATACCATTGCGCCTCCTCTGCATACCTCCCAGATCTGCATACCCAGAGGTGCCTCTACAATGAAGCAAACTGAATTATTGGCTCAGGGCATGCCCTGAGTGGAACACTAAAAGTCTGCAGTTTAAAAAGATTCTCCTTCCTGCAATACTGCATTTGAGCACCAGTCGTGTTAAGTTAGCCCTCAGTTCAACAGTCTGTTTTAGTCAACCCACCAAACCCACCTCCACGCCATGTCTTTATTCCCGCTTACGTGCTGCCCCACCTGCCTATAGGTGGGAATTAAGAAGTTGTTTCAGGTGGCAAAAACCCTAGGAACACCTCTGTGCATACCTCCAACAACAGACCATGGAAGTCTTGAAGCTCTCCTCCATTCTACCAAATCCTCTCTCGGCCATGCCCCGAAATATCCAAGCCCAGCCCCATGGGAAACCCTGTGCAATTACAGGTGCTTTATCCATCATGCTACTGATTTCACAGGTGACAATTAGAGCTATCTGCTGTTAGGAATTATACAATCCATGTAGGCTTATGTATATTCTACATTTGGTTCTCTATACAGGAAGGTGTTAAATGCTTTGGCTGAACAGTATCTAGAGAGAGTGATAGGTCTGCTCACAGCTGAACACAATCAGAAGAAGAAATAGAAAGAACAGTAATTTGTCTCGTTTAAGCCAAATGAAAAGCAGTTTTACTTGGCTTAGGAGTATTAGATATATTAAATATAAAGTTTCTGTACATGAATACAATCATTCTATAGGATTGCAGAGAGCTGCCTGCATTTCCCTCGTTCCTGTTTTAATGCATTTAATGCAACTCTGGCAGACGGCTAAATTGACCTAACCAACAGAAGGCGATTTACTGGATCTGCAGTGTAAAGTCATTGTAGTGACCTTTCTATATACTGTACATCTGTCTGCAATCCTGCGTATCTATATGTACAGTATACTGTACATCTGTCTGCAATCCTGCGTATCTATATGTACAGTATACTGTATACTGTACATCTGTCTGCAATCCTGCATATCTATATGTACAGTATACGTATACTGTACATCGTCTGCAATCCTGCGTATCTATATGTACAGATACTGTACATTGTCTGCATCCTGCGTATCTATATGTACAGTATACTGTACATCTGTCTGCAATCCTGCGTATCTATATGTACAGTATACAGTATACTGTATACTGTAACATCTGTCTGCAATCCTGCGTATCTATATGTACAGTATACTGTTATACTGTACATCTGCTGCAATCCTGCGTATCTATATGTACAGTATACTATATACTGTACATCTGTCTGCAATCCTGCGTATCTATATGTACAGATACTGTATACTGTACATCTGTCTGAATCCTGCGTATCTAATGTACAGTATACTGTATACTGTACATCTGTCTGAATCCTGCGTATCTATTGTACAGTATACTGTAACATCTGTCTGCAATCCTGCGTATCTATATGTACAGTATACTGTATACTGTACATCTGTCTGCAATCCTGCGTATCTATATGTACAGTATACTGTACATCTGTCTGCAATCCTGCATATCTATATGTACAGTATACTGTATACTGTACATCTGTCTGCAATCCTGCGTATCTATATGTACAGTATACTGTATACTGTACATCTGTCTGCAATCCTGTGTATCTATATGTACAGTATACTGTATACTGTACATCTGTCTGCAATCCTGCGTATCTATATGTACAGTATACTGTACATCTGTCTGCAATCCTGCGTATCTATATGTAGAGTATACGTATACTGTACATCTGTCTGCAATCCTGCGTATCTATATGTACAGTATACTATATACTGTACATCTGTCGCAATCCTGCGTACTATATGTACAGATACTTATATGTACATCTGTCTGCAATCCTGATTCTATATGTACAGTATACTGTATACTGTACATCTGTCTGCAATCCTGCTATCATATGTACAGTATACTGATACTGTACATGTCGCAATCCTGCGTATCTATATGTACTGTATACTGTACATCTGTCTGCAATTGCGTATCTATATGTAGCAGTATATGTATACTGTACATAGTCTGCAATCCGCGTATCTATATGTAAGAATACTAGACATCTGTCTGCAATCTGCGTATCTATATTGACAGTATACTATATTACTGTACATCTGTCTGCAATCTTGTTCTCAACCGCGTATCTCTATGTACAGTATACTGTATACTGTACATCTGTCTGCAATCCTGGTATCTATATGTAGTATACTGTTACTGTACATCTGTCTGCAATCCTGCGTATCTATATGTAGAGTATTACTGTACATCTGTCTGCAATCCTGCGTATCTATATGTACAGAACTATATACTGTACATCTGTCTGCAATCCTGCGTATCTATATGTACAGTATACTGTATATGTAATCTGTCTGCATCCTGCGTATCTATATGTACAGTATACTTATATGTAATCTGTCGCAACCTGCGTATCTATATGTACAGTATACTGTATACTGTACATCTGTTCTGTCTGCAATCTGCGCGTATCTATATGTAGAGTATACTGTATACTGTACATCTGTCTGCAATCCTGCGTATCTATATGTAGAGTATACTGTACATTGTCTGCAATCCTGCGTATCTATATGTACAGTATACGTATACTGTACATCTGTCTGCATCCTGCGTATCTATATGTACAGTATACGTACATCTGTCTGCAATCCTGCGTATCATAGTAAGTATAATGATACTGTACATCTGTCTGCAATCCTGCGTATCTAATGTAGAGTATACTGTACATCTGTCTGCATCCTGGTATCTATATGTACAGTATACGTTACTGTACACTGTCTGCAATCCTGCGTAGTCTATATGTACAGTAATGTACATCTAGTCTTGCAATCCTTGCGTATCTAATGTACAGATACTGTATACTGTACATCTGTCTGCAAATCCTGCTGTATCTATATGTTCCTGTATACTGTACATCTGTCTGCAATCCTGTGTGTATCTATATGTACAGTATACTGTATACTGTACATCTGTCTGCAATCCTGCGTATCTATATGTACTGTATACTGTACATCTGTTTGCAGTCCTGTGTATCTATATGTACAGTATACTGTACACCTGTCTGCAATCCTGCGTATCTATATGTATCTCTATACAGTATATATATATATAGGTAAAGTTATCATAGTGATCATTCCATATACTGTACATCTGTCTGCAATAGATCTATACTATCTATATAGGAAATGTTATCGTAGGGACCTTTCATATATTGTACATTTGTCTATATATATCTATATAAAGTAAATATATATATACTGTCACAACAAACCCATAGCCATTTTTATTCAGCCGGGTCAAAATATCATTGGTTGGCGCCAAACGGACTGTGGGCACAATTTTGTTGTGTCAACCATGGGGTCCATTTAGCCGTCAGATTAAATATACGTCCAATCAGTCTGTTGGTGATGAAATTGACTTCCGATATCTTTGACCAATCGTCAAATAGAAATGTGTGTACACAGGCTTAGACTTATATATATCAAGTTCCACTCTCTTTAAGCACAAGTATGCAAGAAATGCCATCTAGTGGATGATGCAAGGAATGCCATCTAGTGGATCATGCAAGGAATGCCATCTAGTTACTGTATACTGTACATCTGTCTGCAATCCTGCGTATCTATATGTACTGTATACTGTACATCTGTCTCAATCCTGAGTATCTATATGTGAGTATACTGTACATCGTGTCTGCAATCCTGCGTAATCTATATGTACGTATACTGTATACTGTACATCTGTCTGCAATCCTGCGTATCTATATGTACGTATCTTAGTACATCTGTCTGCATCCGTGCGTATCTATATGTACAATATGTGACCTCGCTAAGAACGCGTATACTTGTACCTGTACATCTGTCTGCAATCCTGCGTATCTATATGTACAGTTACTTATACTGTACATCTGTCTGCAATCCTGCAGAATATGTACAGTATACTGTATACTGTACATCCTGTCTGCAATCCTCGTCTAATATGTACTTATACTGTACATCTGTCTGCAATCCTGCGTATCTATATGTAGTCGTTATACTGTAGCTGTACATCGTCTGCAATCCTGCGTATCTATATGTAGTAGTTATACTGTACATCTGTCTGCAATCCTGCTTATCTATATGTACAGTATCATATACGTACATCTGTCTGGCAATCCTGCATCTATTGTACAGTATACTGTATACTGTCACATCTGTCTGCAATCCTGCGTATCTATATGTAGCAGTATACTGTATACTGTACATCTGTCTGCAATCCTGCGTATCTCTATGTAGTAAGTATCTGTACATCTGTCTGCAATCCTGCGTATCTATATGTACAGTATACTATATACTGTAACCTGTCTGCAATCCTGCGTATCTATATGTACAGTATACTGTATACTGTACATCTGTCTGCATCCTGCGTATCATATGTACAGTATACTATTACTGTACATCTGTCTGCAATCCTGCGTATCTATATGTACAGTATACTGTATACTGTACATCTGTCTGCAATCCTGCGTATCTATATGTAGAGTATACTGTATACTGTACATCTGTCTGCAATCCTGCGTATCTATATGTAGAGTATACTGTACATCTGTCTGCAATCCTGCGTATCTATATGTACAGTATACTGTATACTTACATCTGTCTGCAATCCTGCGTATCTATATGTACTGTTACTGTACATCTGTCTGCAATCCTGCGTATCTATATGTAGAGTATACTGTTACTGTCATCTTCTGCAATCCTGCGTATCTATATGTAGAGTATACTGTACATCTGTCTGCAATCCTGCGTATCTATATGTACAGTATACTGTATACTGTACATCTGTCTGCAATCCTGCGTATCTATATGTACAGTATACTGGACATCTGTCTGCAATCCTGCGTATCTAGATGTAAGTATACTGTATACGTACTCTGTCTGCAATCCTGCGTATCTATATGTACGTATATACGGTACATCTGTCTGCAATCCTGTGTAGCTATATGTACATTATACTGTATCGTGACATCTGTCTGCAATCCTGCGTATCTATATGTACTAGTATACTGTACATCTGTATCTGTGCATCCTGTCTATCTATATGTACAGTATACTGTACACACTGTCTGCAATCCTGCGTATCTATAGGTATCCTAACACAGTATATACTATAATATAGTAAAGTTATCATAGTGATCATTCCATATCTGTACATCTGTCTGCAATAGATGTCTATACTTCTATATAGGAATGTTATCTAGGGACCTTTCATATTTGTACATTTGTTATATTATCTATAGTAAAGTATATAATATAGACTGTCACACAACAAACCCATAGCCATTTTTATTCAGCCGGGTCCAAACTATCATTGGTTGCGCCAACGGACTGTGGGCCACAATTATTGTTTGTGTCACACCATGGGGTCCCATTTTAGAGGCCGTCAGATTACTATACGTCCAATCATCTGTTGGTGATGAAATTGACTTCCGATATCTTTGACCAATCGTCAATAAATGTGTGTAACAGGCTTAGACTTATAATATATCAAGTTCCACTCTCTTTAAGCACAAGTATGCCAGAACATGCCATCCTAGTGGATGATGCAAGGAATGCCACAGTGGCATGCAAGAATGCCATCTAGTGGATCATCAGGAATGCCATCTAGTGGATGATGCAAGGAAGCCATCTAGTGGATGATGCAAGGAATGCATCTAGTGGATCAGTGCAAAATGCCATCTAGTGGATCATGCAAGAATCCATCTAGTGGATTGAATGCAAAATGGAATGCCATCTAGTGGGATCATGCCAAGGAATGCCATCTGAGTGATCATGCAAGGATGCCATCTAGTGGATCATGCAGATGCCATCTAGTGGCCATCAATGGCATCATGGACATGCAATGGAATGCCATCTAGTGGATCATGCAAGGAATGCCATCTAGTGGATCATTTTAGAAAATGATTGTTAGTGTGGTGCAAATGGCACAAATTCACAGCATGCAGAAGCAACTAGAATGCTGGGAGCTGTAGTTTTCAGAAGGGTGGCAGGTTTAGATATTTATATTATCTCAATGATTGTGATACAAAATATTGTAGACATTTTGTGGTGATATAGAAGGTCAGAATGTCATAGGCCCGTTTATCAAAGACTACACTACATATTCATTGATCTTCCCATATTATATATATATTACATCATCACACTATTTTAGGGCCCAAAGGAGGGCCCCCAAATCACGTCATACCCTATTCAGTTTTAATTCAAATCCACCTGTAGGTATTTATCCTTTAAAATACCCAGTAGATTCATCAGGGACGTAGGAAGTTTCCTTTAAGTTCCAAACTTCAGACAGACCCTCCGATCCATGTGACCTTGTTCCCCAAAAAGAAAAGAAGTTAAATTCATTCAAAAATGTCGCCTTTGCGTCCCCTTTAATAAATGTCCAATATAAACCTTTTGGCATAATCTTCCCAAGGCAAGTTGACCGAGAAATATAAAAAACAGTTTATTGTTCCAAATTATCCTTTAAATAAAGCAAAGACACCATCGCCACCTCCTGGAAAAATGGATAACCCTGCAACAAATGGTTCATAGCATACTCACAGTAATTTTAGCATCTCGTCATCTTCCGGTAAGATAATAAAACCCCTACATCTTATGCATACTACCATAACAAGCATACTTTCAGTTATATTTCAAATAGTGTCTGCAGTAGCCTAATAAACACAACAGCGGTGGGATTATTTTCACCAGCAGGCAAAGTTCCATCCCTCCAGGGACGGAGGTGGGGATAGCTGTATGATTCAATTAAAGGTAACATCCTACAGGAGTCGCAAGTGCAACAGTTCCATTTGGATCTGAGTGGGTAAACTTGCTTGTGTTATCCTGGGAACGTAATAAATCGACAGCATGTTTATTGTTTAAAACAGTGTGGAGCAGGTTTATAAGGTCTTCGGCTCGGAGTTTCACCTCTACACGTCTATCTGCTTGCCTGGTAAGATTTGGCAGGGGGCTCGCCGTGGTGCGACATCCAGCCGTACTGTTAACCAGAGTGAGGGCTCGGGTCAGATGAGTCGACACAGCCACATGGTAGAGTCTCCTAGGCTGTAGACTCTTCAACTACTGCTTTCCATTAATTTTGGCTTGTAAATCCAGACATCATCAAAGTGCTGAGAGTAAGTGTGTGTGAAGGGAACAATCGGGGAAGACGCGTGTGTGGGGTCGAATAACACAGAAGCCTTTAGAGTACTCGAGTTGATCGGGACTGGTAAATACCGCTACGACACTTGGGGGAGTATCTGATACCATGGTGATGTTCACCACCTTCGCAGGCGCAGTGCGATAGAACTGGTGCGGAGGCAGCCCGCGGTGCCTGGGCGTGCGGATGCTGTATAGTGTGACAGTACTACGACCGCTCAGCAAGTGCAAGCATACACCAAGGAGCGTGCGGCCCCGGGCTGGGGTCGGATTGGTGGGGGCACAGGGAGTGAGACGACCCTCTGCGTAGCAAGAACCGTGGTGAGAGAACCACGGGGAAACTGGCGCCAGTGGGCACATACTCCACCGCAGGATAGCGCCGGCAGATCGCAACGCAGACACCACGAACCCATGGATTCTATGCCATAAATCTCTGCCCCGGGCAAAGACAACATCTCGAGGGAGGGCAGCTAGAAGCAGGGGGCAGACTGATGGAGGCCTGATCTGGTTTAGGGAGAATTAATGACCAAGAAATTACTCTCCAAATGGTGACATTGCATAGGCAAACCAAATTCTCCTTCAAAATTGCCAGTCAAAATGACGTAGAAAACCAGTGGGGGCATCCCTAGTATTACCTACAAAAAAAAATGCTGAAACTGTACCTTATGTTTAAAGGGGAACTAAATTAAATAGCTCAACTTTGGAATAGATAAGTTAGCAATCTAATGCTCAATCATCCATCTTAAACATGTCATAGTGGTTCAACACCTTGTAAATCTAATTAGATGTTTAATAAAAGGGCATGTCCACCCATAAAACAAAAAAACTGATGACTTGTCAGTTATCTGCCGCAACCCCAACTGTTATTTTACCAGTTATTACATGTATTTGTAACCAGATATTTAGGGCAAGTCCAACCAAAAATGAAAAACTTTCAAAGGTAAATCACCCCCACCCTAAACGGTAATAGTTTGAAATGTGAAAGGGGAAGTCTAACCTGAAATCCGGCACATGTCCTGTTTCCCCTGTTTCTCTGCTCCTGGTTCTTCCAGTTAGCAACTGCAGTTATGGATTTGTCAGTTGACATCACAGCCATTGACTGAATTTTAATCCCTGTCTGCCTCTTCTGAGCATGCCCAGCTCAGTACAGGTTTCTAAATAGCTCAGTTTCCATGAGGAATCCAGAAGCATAGCAGACATACAGTAATGAATTCATAGGACAAACTAGGATATATCAACATTTTTAAGAGGCCATTCTTTCTAAAAGATGTTCTTTATGAGGGTGGAGTTGTCCTTTAAAGATATGTTCTATTCCTTTCTGGCAAAATATTTAACAGTAATTAACACTGTCAAATATTCATACCGCTTTGTTTTCCCTTTTAGCTTGTGGTGTTATACTCACGGCCTTTTTCATCTGCATTCTATAAAGAGGAAAAAGATTCCTGCAAGTCATTTGATTGTTAGATATGGATTATACATTACCGTACTTACAGAGCAGATTATTGTTTGGGAACAGTAAAAATGAACAGAATTCTTACATAGCTTGGGATTCCCTTGGAAGTGTTTAAACCATCTATTCGCGCCTTATAAATCCATTATTCTTCAGTTATTAGTCTTTGTGTAACTAGAATTTACAGCTCTGTGTGTCATATAGTTGTGTAAATAAAAACTAATATTTAAATGTTAAATAAAGGGGATGTGTTTTTTTCCAGGGTTAATTATATTTTCCTTGTAAAATAGATAGACATTAATAAACGTTCAGATTCAATAAAAGTTCTTATCGTTTAAAATGTGCTAATTTTGCCCCAACCAATCAGAACTATGTAACATTTGAAAGCTAACATCTGATTGGTTGGGCAAAATTAGCTCCATTTTAAACGATAAGAACTTTTATGAATAACCCCCTCTTGTTTTAGGTAGAGATGGACGAACTTTCGAACTTCTGAAAAAGTTGAAAATCCCAAATCGGACCCGTTAACGTCAATGGGACAAATAGTTTGAAAAGTTTGAATAATGATGGTTATGCACATAATGAGCATGGCCCTGGGACGTGAGAAATCTTCTACTTCAAGCTTCCGCATTCGCGTAATTCTAAATTATCGAACAGTCGTTATTTCTCAAATCTGTCTCTGTATCTCTTTGTATCTCTTAAAAAGGAAGGTTCATTAATATCAAGAGTATACAAGATGGAGCATGGAGTGTCACATACCTCAACAAAGGTGGGTAAAAGCTTTTAAAAAATTCTGTCTTTAAAGGGAAAATTTTACATATTCTTTTCCTTTTTGAAAAATCAATTCAATTTATACCTGTTGCTATTCCCTGCGATTGACTTTAGTGAGCTGACATTCCAGGTTCTGTACAGTTCTTCTTCCCAGAATGCACCCTACCTTGGATTTAGAGATGGACTAGAACTAAAATGACCCGAGTTAGAGCCGAACTATTCGAATTCAACCAGACTCGGACTTCTCGAACTATCCGGACCCGGATTTTCAATATTTTCTGGATTTTCGATAATTACGAATGTTGGACCATTCGAGAAATCGAATATGCTAGTAAAATGTCTATTATACCTATATGCGAGCATCGAATCCGCATATAAATGTCTATTATACCTATACGCGAGTATCGAAACCGCAAAAAATGTCTATTACACCTATAGCGAGCATCGAATCCGCAAGTAAAATGTCTATTATACCTAGACGCGAGCATCGAATCCGCAGTAAAATGTCTATTATACCTATATGTGAGTATCGAATCCGCGAGTAAAATGTATATTATCCTTAGGCCGAGCATCGAATCCGCGAGTAAAATTTCTATTATACCAATTCGCAGCATTGAATCCGCAATAAAATGTCTATTATCCAGACGCGAGCATCAGAATCCGCAAGTAAAATGTCTATTAACCTATACTGGTATCGAATCCGCGAGTAAAAGTTCTATTATACCTATACCGAGTATCGAATCCGCGAGTAAAATGTCTATATACAACTTCGCGAGCATTGAATCCACGGTAAAATGTCTATTATACCTAGACGCGCATATGGAATCTGCGAGTAAATGTATTTATCTAGGCGCGAGTATCGAATCTACGTAAAATGTTATTATACCTAGACGCGAGTATCGAATTTGCGAGTAAAATGTCTATATACTAGACGCGAGCATCGAATCTACAAGTAATGTCTATTATACCAATTCGCGAGCATTGAATCCACGAGTGAATGTCTATTACCTAGACGCGAATATGGAATCTGCGAGTAAAATGTATATACCTAGGCGCGAGTATCGAATCTACAAGTAAAATGTGTATTATACCTAGACGCGAGTATCGAATTTGCGAGTAAAATGTCTATTATACCTAGACGCGAGCATCGAATCTACAAGTAAAATGTCTATTATACCAATTCGCGAGCATTGAATCCACGAGTAAATGTCTATTATCCTAGACACGAGTATCGAATCTGCGAGTAAAATGTCCATTATATCTAGACACGAGTATCGAATCTGCAAGTAAAATGTCTATTATACCTAGACGCGAGCATCGAATCCGCTAGTAAAATGTCTATTATATCTATATGCGAGCATTGAATCCGCGAGTAAAATGTCTATTATACCTATACCCAAGCATCGAATCCGCGAGTCATTCATGGGATAATTATCGAATGTTCGAACGCGAGAGCTCGAAATAGCGCGCGGAGAGTAAAATCGAGTTTTCAAAAGTCCTGGATATTGGAACAGTGTTCCCCAGACCATTTCCCAGTCCCACAGCCATTTACTTAAGTTACCATTGATATTTTAATTGTATTCATTAGAGATTTTAGAACTATTTGACTCCCTTTGACTTTAATGGGTCCGTTTACTAACTTTCGCAACTTTCCATATAGTTTGAAAACGGACTGAACTTTAAAAGTTCGCCCATCTCTACTTGGAATGTTCTACTGATTGGCCCATTTCTACTGATTGGCTGTTGGATGGGTCAAACATGCTCAATCTCTACTGGTACTGGGTCAAGGCCTTAACCTTTGTTTTGACACCTTACCCTGGGCAGTTTATTAACACCTCATCGATACAATGCAATCAACACCCTTACATTCAGTAAGTCCCTGACACCCTGCTGTTATGTGCTGATTGGGATACATTCCAGGGTATTTATTGCCAACAAAAAAGTTCAGGTTATCTATCTTGATACCACAGAAGTTTGTCCATCTGCATCAGCAGATCACAGATTAAACACTGGAGGGAGCAAGAGAGACATTTAAACAAACCAATTAACCTTCTTTTTTTTTTTCATTTCAACCTACATAGTGTGTGTACCTATTAATAAGAAGGGTTGTCCAGGTAGAGGGACGAATAGATTTTTAGGGGAATTCTCTTATCCTTTCATTTCCTGGATTTTCCCTGGAGAACCTTTAATGTAAATGGTCAATTACAGAAACTCTCCATCTGGCTCTCCATAAAAGAGTCACCATGACCAGAGGATTAGCGACTACAGAAAGGTGAATTGTTTCTGTTTGAAATCCACGTCTTAGTCAATTTTACTTCTGTAAACGTTGGCGAGATACAATAAACAGACGGCGTAGTGTATGTTTCTCTGGATGGAAATTCCTTATAATGACGGATATATCATGTACATAACTATAACCATGCAACACTCATTTCATATTGATATCAGAGGACTGGGATATGAGACCAAGAAATATTAAGTTATTTTTACTTTATCATAATAAGGGATGAAGTCCGGTTCCAAGTCCAACCTGATTCCAAAGTTCCGATCTTCTGGGCCTCATCTTCTCAAGAACTACAAAGAGCTTCCCACTGTATGATGAGTAGAACAATTGTTACTTGCATCTGGGTGAACTAGCTATTGGATGTTTGGGAACATCAGTTTAAATCCAGCATATCTAATAACCCATAACTATGAGTTCATTTAACCTGACCATCCTCCTATCAGACCTGCAAGAGAGCAAGTCCCAGCACCTACCCATGTCTTGCAAATGAAAACCTCATCAAAGATTACAGTCCAAACATCCCCTTTCCCCTGCTTTAGCTTTGGTTATATAGCCATTGGCACGAGGCCTTGCATTACCCCACAGGGATATTAAACAATCAGCTAAAGTAAAACTCCCCACTGAGATTTAATACTTAAATACAGTTGCATGTATCATAAATCCTTTACAAGCTAAGGGACGGGGTTTTCTAATAAGTCATTTTCCATGTGGTAAGAACTTTATTTCCCCCCCACACACTTCATTCTGAGACAACCATTTTGTTGCACACAAATTACTTTTAAGGTTTTTTTTCCATTGACTTCATAAAGCTTGAACAGCTCAAACCGAGGGCTGTGTAATATTTTTAACCAACCTGACGTCTTGGGGTTTTTTTTTTTCGAGTTGACGTCTTGATTCCGAGTTAAAGAAAAATTGATGTCACCTGCCCTCCTCATAATTCAACAGAAAGTCATTTTCTTTCTCACAGGCCAACACACTATATATCTTGCATTAAATATTCCATCGCAAGTAGATAATTTATTGTTTCAATAGGGAACACTTTAGCCATATTTATACCCTCAACAGAGAAGTCAGATTACTTGTCTTATGTTAAAAAATAAAAATTATCCTTCTGGGGACAAAGGAGACTTTTTCATGTGGATATTTATTTTTCTTGAAAGAAAAGAGATTATTCTTTGTTAGCTCTTTGTGTTGTATTAGAAAAAACACCCAATGTTGTCTTGTTACCTCATTTAAATACATTCATTGTATAACAGAATTCAGTCAACTAGGATCGTTTTTATCCTAGGGGCAGCTAGGATAAAAGGCTTCTGCTTTCAATCTGTGTGTCCATAGATATGTTCATTTGAGGAGCCAGGACATTGGTTTGGATTTGTAGGTACATTCAGTGGGAGGTTTGGGTAATTTGTGTTGTGTTATAAATGGGGTGAAATAGGAGTTTCAATGGGGTGAATAGGAGTTTCATGGGGATGAAATAGGAGTTTCACGGACCCCCAAAAAGAAGAATCAGCATTTTTAAAAGTGGCTAAGCAACCAAGAGGTCGACTATTGGGTGATTTTCTTTCATTGGTGGAACATACAAATTGTATAATTCTACGAGGAACAATAGCACAAACCTCTACCATGTACAACTTGGCTATTAGCAGAAATGCTGCGGGTTAGTAAAGCGAACTCATTAGTCAATGACAGTTAAAAAAAATCCAAACGTTCCACCTAAAATCAACATATAAATAGCAATGGTAACTTACTGTAAACGGCTAGGGACCTGGACATGGTCTATGGAACACGTATCAATAGCCATCTTAAAATAAAAAACAAAGTCCAGTCCCGAATATTCATGAGCTCCATGTTTTGGCATTCTGCGAAGCATTTTTGAAATTCCAAAAAATTTGGAAAATTTCAGAATTTTTGAAACATTTTTGAAAGTTTGAGGATTTCGAAACAGTTCTGCAGTTTAGAAAATTAAAAATCTGCAAGTCTGATTTCCGGCGGTCTGTGAAATCCGCTTCGGGACCATCTCTATATATGGGCAATATATATTCCATAGCAGTTATAACCAAGATCCTATCTTCTAAAGCAACAAAAAAACTTTTTTTTTGTTGTTGATTTTTTTGTTACATTTTGTTACATTTCCATGTACACACAAATAGGGATGTACTGTAGTTTTGTCCCCAAACCAATTTTAGGGCAAACTATTTTTGATGCAAAATTTAAAACAAAAAAATTGACAAAAACTACTGATGAATTTCAACACAAAATGTTTGTGTATAAACCCTAAATTAGTGGTTGAAATTCACTGCTGGGCCAAGAGACTTTAAAGGTCTTTATAAGACCTTAAAGATAATGTACTGCTCCCTTCCCCAGACCCAACCGCATTACTATTATTCACGAAAGTGCCCCGATCATTACTTACCATGTCTCTGTCCTTAGCCGCACTGCCCCGCATCTGCTTGCAGGAAATGCAAGCAGGGGGCGGACCGGCATCCGCATCCGTGATTGGCTGAGAGGCAGTGCGCTAATGTGCGAGATTGCGCATCCCACCACTCAAAATGTTGCAAAGTGATTTTGATCGTACAGTGCGCTTGGGACGTTACTGTCATTTCGTTGTGTTTCACGCAATATTGCGTTGTCGGAGTGCATACTATTGAAATAAAATGTAATGTGACTTTCATTTCAATGTTTCGGATCACGAAACGTGTTCAGAAGTGTGTGAGAGACAGACTAGTGAGGCCTAGCCTTTCTCTCTACTATTTCTGGCACAAACCTAATATTTAGCCAAAGCAATATCAAGGCTCATGTCAAGGCAAGTTCAGGCAAGTTCGTGCCTGTGAAATCCCCTACATGTGTGCTGGTAGGGAGGAAATGTAGGCCTCTGGATCATGAATTGTGTTGGCGGTCAAGAGAGTTTTATATACAAAACAAAAAACCTTGCCAATGATTTATTATCAACTAATACTAAAACGCCTTACACGAGGCCTTAACAACACATTTATTAACAGGCAACAATTCTCCATTTTCCTGTGAGTCTTTTTCAACACAGGATATTTATACAAGAAACTGCGCCATCTTTATTTACAATAAACTCCAACGTCCTTCTTGGTTAAGGGATTAACCATAAAATCCCATTCCTTTAAATTACACACCATTTCATTGACCGAACCTCCACAATTCGAAATATCTCAATAAAGTGAGCTCATTCCCTCGTCCGTTTTCCTGTTTTTCTGTATTGGCAAACACCAACACACAATATCAATACTAATTTTAAAAGACTAAATAAGCCAATTAAAATCAAGTGGACCATGCGCGGTAATAACCCTTTCTTAGGGGTCCACCCAACCCTCATCCAACCATGAATATTTATAGCCACGGAGGGATTTGTCATGTTGCCAGTTTTCTGCCAAAGTACAACCAGTCAGATCGAGATCTAGAGACTTATTCATTTCCACTGAAACAGTTATATGAAAAGTGTTTGAACAAAGGCAGCCATTTTGTGGTTTTTCCTTCTTCAGGAAAGGATTGCAGCAACCAATCAGATAGATTTTTGATGCATTGATGTGTGGATTGGCTGGTTCTTATATTACCGTAATAGGACAGGACAGGAAAACGTGTATCTTTTATTAAATAAGCCTGATAGAGTGCTTAGAATCGCAGCTTAAAACCTCACACATGACAAAGAGTGATGAAGGATCAGACTAAGATGGCTGAACCTGTTGAATTATGGAACATAAAGGGCAAGTCCAGCCCCAAAATGAATCTTACATACAGGTAAATCACCCCCCAAAACCCTAAATGGTAATAGTCTGAAATGTATATAAGTCTAACCTGAAATCCTGCACAATGTCCTGTTTCCTCTGTTTTTGCTTCCTGGTTCTTCCAGTTGCAACGTCAGTTATGGATTTGACCAGTTGACATCACAGCCAATGATGTGAATGTTAATCCCCTGTCTGTGCCCTCTTCTGAGCATGCCCAGGCTCAGTACAGGCTCAGTACAGGTTTCTAATGGCTCAGTTTCAATGGCATCCAGAAGCATAGCAGGCATACAGTAATGAATTCATAGGACAAACTATGATATATCACATATTTTAAAGAGGCCATTCTTTCTAAAAATGTTCTATGAGGTGGAGATAGTCCTTTAAGTTAAAATATAAGACAATAGACAGAAACAAATGGATGCATAAACCTATGTGAATCGTTCCAGGCTTAGTTCCACTGGTGCGTTCGCAAAATGCTGGTAAGATTTTGCAGTAAAGTCTTGCTATCGAAATTCATCACTCAAACAGAACTTCTCTCATTTTGCTGATGAAATGTGCATTTTCGATGTGGAAAATTCAAAACTTTGCCAGTAGTTTTTAATGTTTGCCATCAAAACCAGTTTTGCGCCCCTTTTGTTTTGCCCAGTTTGGGATAAAAAAATTACAGCCTATCAGATTTGTGTTGTCAACAAGGGCAGTGCACCAAGAGCAGCTATTGTAACCTTCTGCCCCTACCACCCACAAGCAATCAGTGTATCGTACCTTATATATCACCGCAATCCCATCTTATTATTTTAGTGAATGTGTTTAACACCTGCTATTTTCCAAAAAATTCTCACAACTCCCGTATTCAATTTTATGACCTCAGGTGCACCTAACAAATTTTGAGATATTGACACAATTAATGGACATTTACCATCGAAAGTCTCATCACACCCATAAAGTCCCATACACAACCCCATAAGAAGTCCCATACACGCCCATAGAAAGTCCATACCAGCCCCATAGAAAGTCCCAACATACAAAGCCCCATAGAAGTCCCATACACAGCCCATAGAAAGTCCCATACACAGCCCTATAGAAAGTCCCAGACACCGCCCCATAGAAAGTCCCATACACGCCCATAGAAAGTCATACACAGCCCATAAGCCCCATAGAAAGTCCCATACACGCCCCATAGAAAGTCCATACACAGCCCATGAAAGTCCAATACACAGCCCTAGAATCCAATACACAGCCCCATAGAAAGTCCCATACCACACCCATAAAAGTCCCATCACAGCCCCATAGAAAGTCCCATACACGCCCCAGAGCCAACACAGCCCATAGAAAAGTCCCATACACAGCCCTATAGAAAGTCCCATACCAGCCCTATAGAAAGTCCATACACAGCCCCATAGAAAGTCCATACACAGCCCCATAGAAAGTCCCTACACAGCCCTAGAAGTCCCATACACAGCCCAATAGAAAGTCCAATAGCACAGCACCATAGAAAGTCCCATACACAGCCCCATAGAAAGTCCATACCAGCCCCATAGAAGTCCCATAACACCCCAAAAAACCATAGAAAGTCCCATACACAGCCCAA
The DNA here is from genome assembly GCA_019447015.1 of Hymenochirus boettgeri. Classification (NCBI taxonomy): domain Eukaryota; kingdom Metazoa; phylum Chordata; class Amphibia; order Anura; family Pipidae; genus Hymenochirus; species Hymenochirus boettgeri. The sequence goes on along the minus strand of CM033471.1, from coordinate 25,757,436 downwards.
TAGAAGTCCAATACCAGCACCATAGAGTCCCATACACACCCATAGAAAGTCCCATACCCAGCCCCATAGAAAGTCCCATACACAGCCCCATAGAAAGTCCCATACACAGCCCAATAGAAAGTCCAATACACATCCCCATAGTATGTCCCATCAAGCCCCATAGAAAGTCCATACACATCCATAAGTCCCATACACACCCATAGAAAGTCCCATACACAACCCCATAGACGTCCCATACACAGCCCCATAGAAGTCCCATACACAGCCCCATAGAAAGTCCCATACACAACCCAATAGAGTCCAATACACAGCACCATAGAAGTCCCATACACAGCCCCATAGAAAGTCTCATACACAGCCCCATAGAAAGTCCCATACACACAGCCCCATAAAAGTCCCATACACAGCCCCATAGAAAGTCCCATACAACAGCCCATAGAAAGTAAAGTCCAATACACAGCACCATAGAAATCCCATACCAGCCCCATAGAAAGTCCCATACACCTACCCATATAAAAGTCCAATACACAGCACCATAGAAAGTCCCATACACAAGACACCATATGGAATCTGCGAGTAAAATGTATATTATACCTAGGCGCGAGTATCGAATCTACAAGTAAAATGTGTATTATACCTAGACGCGAGTATCGAATTTGCGAGTAAAATGTCTATTATACCTAGACGCGAGCATCGAATCTACAAGTAAAATGTCTATTATACCAATTCGCGAGCATTGAATCCACGAGTGAAATGTCTATTATACCTAGACGCGAATATGGAATCTGCGAGTAAAATGTATATTATACCTAGGCGCGAGTATTACTGTATACTGTACATCTGTCTGCAATCCTGCGTATCTATATGTACTGTATACTGTACATCTGTAAGTATACTGTATACTGTACAATCGGTCTGCAATCTGCGTATCTATGTGTACAGTATACGTTATCTGTACATTGTCTGCATCCTGCGTATCTATATGTACAGTATATTATACTGTACATCTGTCTGCAATCTGCGTATCTATGTACAGTATACTGTTACTGTACATCTGTCTGAATCCTGCGTATCTAATGTACAGTTACTGTATACTGTACATCTGTTGAATCCTGCGTATCTATTGTACAGTATACTGTAACATCTGTCTGCAATCCTGCGTATCTATATGTACAGTATACTGTATACTGTACATCTGTCTGCAATCCTGCGTATCTATATGTACAGTATACTGTACATCTGTCTGCAATCCTGCGTATCTATATGTACAGTATACTGTATACTGTACATCTGTCTGCAATCCTGCGTATCTATATGTACAGTATACTGTATACTGTACATCTGTCTGCAATCTGGTATCTATATGTACAGTATACTGTATACTGTACATCGTCGCAATCCTGCGTATCTATATGTAAGTATCGAACTGTACATCTGTCTGCAATCCTGCGTATCTATATGTAGATACGTATACTGTACATCTGTCTGCAATCCTGCGTATCTATATGTACAGTATACTATATACTGTACATCTGTCTGCAATCCTGCGTACTATATGTACAGTATACTTATAGTTTGTACATCTGTCTGCAATCCTGAGTTCTATATTTGTACAGTATACTGTATACTGTACATCTGTCTGCAATCCTGCATATCATATGTACAGTATACTGATACTGTACATGTCGCAATCCTGGTATCTATATGTACTGTATACTGTACATCTGTCTGCAATCTGCGTATCTATATGTACAGTATACTGTATTGTACATGTCTGCAATCCGGTATCTATATGTAGAGAATACTGAGTACATCTGTCTGCAATCCTGCGTATCTATATTGACAGTATACTATATACTGTACATCTGGTCTGCAATCCTGCGTAATGTGTCTGCACCGCGTATCTTATGTACAGTATACTGTATACTGTACATCTGTCTGCAATCCTGGTATCTATATGTAAGTATACTGTATAACTGTACATCTGTCTGCAATCCTGCGTATCTATATGTAGAGTATATTACTGTACATCTGTCTGCAATCTGCGTATCTATATGTACAGTAACTTTATATACTGTACATTGTCTGCAATCCTGCGTATCTATATGTACAGTATACTGTATATGTACATCTGTCTGCATCCTGCGTATCTATATGTACAGTATACTATATTGTAATCTGTCTGCAACCTGCGTATCTATATGTACAGTATACTGTATACTGTACACTCTGTCTGCAATCTGCCGTATCTATATGTAGAGTATACTGTATACTGTACATCTGTCTGCAATCCTGCGTATCTATATGTAGAGTATACTGTACATTGTCTGCAATCCTGCGTATCTATATGTACAGTATACTGTATACTGTACATCTGTCTGCAATCCTGCGTATCTATATGTACAGTATACTGTACATCTGTCTGCAATCCTGCGTATCATAGTAGAGTATAATGTATACTGTACATCTGTCTGCAATCCTGCGTATCTATATGTAGAGTATACTGTACATCTGTCTGCCATCCTGGTATCTATATGTACAGTATACTGTACTGTACATCTGTCTGCAATCCTGCGTACTATTGTACAGTATACTGTACATCTGTCTGCAATCCTGCGTATCTATATGTACAGATACTGTATACTGTACATCTGTCTGCAATCCGCGTATCTATATGTTGTATACTGTCATCTGTCTGCAATCCGTGTGTATTATATGTACAGTATACTGTATACTGTACATCTGTCTGCAATCCTGCGTATCTAATGTACTGTATACTGTACATCTGTTTGCAGTCGGTGTTCTATATGTACAGTATACTGTACAACCTGTCTGCAATCCTGCGTATTATATGTATCTCTATACAGTATATATATATATAGGTAGTATGATATAGTGATCATTCCATATACTGTACATCTGTCTGCAATAGATCTATAATATCTATATAGGAAATGTTATCGTAGGGACCTTTCATATATTGTACATTTGTCTATATATATCTATATAAAGTAAATATATATATACTGTCACAAAAAACCCATAGCCATTTTTATTCAGCCGGGTCAAAATATCATTGGTTGGCGCCAAGACGACTGGGCACAATTTTGTTGTGTCAACCATGGGGTCCATTTAGCCGTCAGATTAAATATACGTCCAATCAGTCTGTTGGTGATGAAATTGACTTCCGATATCTTTGACCAATCGTCAAATAGAAATGTGTGTACACAGGCTTAGACTTATATATATCAAGTTCCACTCTCTTTAAGCACAAGTATGCAAGAAATGCCATCTAGTGGATGATGCAAGGAATGCCATCTAGTGGATCATGCAAGGAATGCCATCTAGTGGATCATGCAAGGAATGCCATCTAGTGGATGATGCAAGGAATGCCATCTAGTGGATGATGCAAGGAATGCCATCTAGTGGATCATGCAAGGAATGCCATCTAGTGGATCATGCAAGGAATGCCATCTAGTGGATGATGCAAGGATGCCATCTAGTGGATCATGCAAGGATGCCATCTAGTGGATCATGCAAGGAATGCCATCTAGTGGATCATGCAAGGAATGCCATCTAGTGGATCATGCAAGGAATGCCATCTAGTGGATCATGCAAGGAATGCCATCTAGTGGATCATGCAAGGAATGCCATCTAGTGGATCATTTTTAAAATGATTGTATAGTGTGTGCAAATGGCAGCAATTCACAAGCAATGCAGAATGCCAACTAGGAATGCTGGGAGCTGTAGTTTTCAGAAGGGTGGCAGGTTAGATATTTATATTATCTCAATGATTGTGATACAAAATATTGTAGACATTTTGGGTGATATAGAAGGTCAGGAAATGTCAGAGGCCCCGTTATCAAAGACACACTACATATTCATTGATCTTCCATATTATATATATATACATCATCACACTATTATAGGGCCCAAAGGAGGGCCAAATCACGTCATTACCCTATTCAGTTTTAATTCAAATCCACCTGTAGGTATTTATCCTTTAAAATACCCAGTAGATTCTATCAGGGATCGTAGGAAGGTTCCTTTAAGTTCCAAATTCAGACAGACCCTCCGATCCATGTGACGCTTGGTTCCCAAAAAGAAAAAAGAAGTTAAATTCATTCAAATGTCGCCTTTGCGTCCCCTTTAATAAATGTCCAAGGTAAACCTGTTGGCATAATCTTCCCCAAGGCAAGTGACCGAGAAATATAATAAAACAGTTATTGTTCCAAATTATTCCTTTAAATAAAGCAAAAGACACCATCGCCACCTCCTGGAAAAATGGGATAACTGCACGAAAGGTTCACACTCGTCTGCTCGGAAGATAATAATAAAATAAAATTAAAAAAATCATTTTTAATAAAAGGTGCAAAAAAAAAAAGCTGTGCTGTTAATTTAACATCAGTCAGATGTCATCTATGAAGGTTTACTGGAATAAAGGAAAATGGAACTGTAAGATACAAGTAATGCATTTATTTATAGCTAGAAGCTGTTAATGGCTGCATAGTATTCTAGAGATGATCTCAGGCATCCTCAACTGAAACGCAATATAAGTTAATGCCATAGTAAAACCTTTTGGTGTAAATACCAATAAGAGAGGACAATCCATACTGACTTCCTAGACCTGTTAATACATTGTCCACCTTGTCTCCATTCATGAATCATTCCGCCTGGGTCCGTTGTATGACAAGCTTCACATACCCAGTTTCTTGTGTCTTTTAATGCCATATTTCACTTCCTAGACCCATATTGCCCAGTATTTTCCTACTCGCCTGCATACTCACAGTCATTATTCTCCCCTGATCAAACCATTTCATACACGTGGCAGGAGACCAATTAGGTTTTTTCTAGAGAGGGAAGTTTAGTCTTGAATCTGGTTTAGGGATGAAATTAATTGACCAATGAAATTACTTCTCCAAATTGGTGACATTGCATAGGCAAAACCAAATTCTCCTTCAAAATTGCCAGTCAAAATGACGTAGAAATCAGTGGGTTTGGCCATCCCTAGTTATTACCTACAAAAAAAATGCTGAAACTGTACCTTATTTAAAGGGGAACTAAATTAAATAGTCTCAACTTTGGAATAGATAAGTTAGCAATCTAATGCTCATATCATCCATCTTAACATGTCATAGTGGTTCAACACCTTGTAAATCTAATTAGAGTTTTAATAAAAGGGCATGTCCACCTAAAACAAAAAAAATGATGACTTGTCAGTTATCTGCCGCAACCCCAACTGTTATTTTACCAGTTATTACATGTATTTGTAACCAGATATTTAAAGGGCAAGTCCAGACCCAAATGAAAACTTTCATACAGGTAAATCACCCCCAAAACCCTAAACGGTAATAGTTTGAAAGTGAAGGTGTAAGTCTAACCTGAAATCCGGCACAATGTCCTGTTTCCCCTGTTTCTGCTTCCTGGTTCTCCAGTGCAACTGTCAGTTATGGATTTGTCAGTTGACATCACAGCCATTGACTGAATTTTAACCCCTGTCTGCCTCTTCTGAGATGCCCAGGCTCAGTACAGGTTTCTAAATAGCTCGTTTCCATGAGGATCCAGAAGCATAGGAGACATACATAATGAATTCATAGGACAAACTAGATATATCAACATTTTTAAAGAGGCCATTCTTTCTAAAAGATGTTCTTATGAGGGTGGAGGTGTTCCTTTAAAGATAGTTCTATTCCTTTCTGGCGAAAAGTATTTAACAGTAATTAACACTGTCAATAATTCTACCGTCTTGTTTTCCCTTTTAGCTTGTTGGTGTTATAATCTCACGGCCTTTTTCATCTGCATTCTATATAAAGAGGAAAAGGAAGATTCCTGCAAGGTCATTTGATTGTTAGATATGGATTATACATTACCGTACTTACAGAGCAGATTATTGTTGGGAACAGTAAAAATGAACGAAATTCTTACATAGCTTGGGATTCCCTTGGAAGTGTAAACCATCTCTTCGCGCCTTATAAATCCATATTCTTCAGTTATTAGTCTTTGTGTAACATGAATTTACAGCTCTGTGTGTCATATAGTTGTGTAAATAAAAACTAATATTTAAATGTTAAATAAAGGGGATGTGTTTTTTTCCAGGGTTAATATATTTTTCCTTGTAAAATAGATAGACATTCATAAACGTTAGATTCAATAAAAGTTCTTATCGTTTAAATGGTGCTAATTTTGCCCCAACCAATAGAACTTATGTAACATTTGAAAGCTAAACATCTGATGGTTGGGCAAAATTAGCTCCATTTTAAACGATAAGAACTTTTATTGAATAAACCCTCTGTGTTTTAGGTAGAGATGGACGAACTTTCGAACTTCTGAAAAAGATTGAAAATCCCAAATCGGACCGTTAACGTCAATGGGGACAAATAGTTTGAAGTTTGAATAAATGATGGTTATGCACATAAGAGCATGGCCTGGGAGTGGAAATCGTCTACTTTCAAGCTTCCGCATTCGCGTAATTCTAAATTATTCGAACAGTCGTTATTTCTCAAATCTGTCTCTGTATCTCTTGTATCTCTTAAAAAGGAAGGTTCATTAATATACAAGAGTATACAAGATGGAGCATGGAGTGTCACATACCTCAACAAAAGGTGGGTAAAAGCTTTTTAAAAAAATTTGTCTTTAAAGGGAAAATTTTCATATCTTTCTTTTTGAAAAATCAATTCAATATACCTGTTGCTATTCCCTGCGATTGACTTTAGTGAGCTGACATTCCAGGTTCTGTACAGTTCTTCTTCCCAGAAGCACCCTCCTTGGATTTAGAGAGGACTAGAACTCGAAAATGAACCCGAGTTAGAGCCGAACTATTTCGAATTCAACCAGACTCGGACTTCTCGAACTATCCCGGACCGGATTTTCAATATTTTCTGGTTTCGATAATTATCGAATGTTGGACCATTCGAGGAAATCGAATATGCTAGTAAAATGTCTATTATACCTATATGCGAGCATCGAATCCGCAAGTAAAATGTCTATTATACCTATACGCGAGTATCGAAACCGCAAGTAAAATGTCTATTACACCTATATGCGAGCATCGATCCGCAAGTAAAATGTCTATTATACCTAGACGCGAGCATCGAAATCGCGAGTAAAATGTCTATTATACCTATATGTGAGTATCGAATCCGCGAGTAAAATGTATATTATACTTAGGCGCGAGCATCGAATCCGCGAGTAAAATGTCTATTATACCAATTCGCGAGCATTGAATGCAAGTAAAATGTCTATATACCTAGCGCGAGCATCGAAATCCGCAAGTAAAATGTCTATTATACCTATACGTGAGTATCGAATCCGCGAGTAAAATGTCTATTATACCTATAAGCGAGTATCGAATCCGAGAAAATGTCTATTATACAATTCGCGAGCATTGAATCCACGAGTAAAATGTCTATTTACCTAGACGCGCATATGGAATCTGCGAGTAAATGTATATTATACTAGGCGCGAGTATCGAATCTACAAGTAAAATGTGTATTATACCTAGACGCGAGTATCGAATTTGCGAGTAAAATGTCTATTAACCTAGACGCGAGCATCGAATTCTACAAGAAAGTCTATTATACCAATTCGCGAGCATTGAATCCACGAGTGAATGTCTATTATACTAGACGCGAATATGGAATCTGCGAGTAAAATGTATATTATACCTAGGCGCGAGTATCGAATCTACAAGTAAAATGTGTATTATACCTAGACGCGAGTATCGAATTTGCGAGTAAAATGTCTATTATACCTAGACGCGAGCATCGAATCTACAAGTAAAATGTCTATTATACCAATTCGCGAGCATTGAATCCACGAGTAAAATGTCTATTATACCTAGACACGAGTATCGAATCTGCGAGTAAAATGTCCATTATATCTAGACACGAGGATCGAATCTGCAAGTAAAATGTCTATTATACCTAGACGCGAGCATCGAATCCGCTAGTAAAATGTCTATTATATCTATATGCGAGCATTGAATCCGCGAGTAAAATGTCTATTATACCTATACCCAAGCATCGAATCCGCGAGTCATTCAGGGATAATTACGAATGTTCGAACGCGAGAGCCGAAAGTAGCGCGCGTGAGAGTAAAATCGAGTTTTCAAAAGTCGGAATGTGAACATGTTCCCCAGACCATTTCCCAGGTCCCACAGCCATTTACATAAGTTACCATTGATATTTTAATTGTATTTCATTAGAATGTTTAGAACTATTTGACTCCCTTTGACTTTAATGGGTCCGTTTACTAACTTTCGCAACTTTCCATATAGTTTGAAAACGGACTGAACTTTAAAGTTCGCCCATCTCTACTTGGAATGTTCTACTGATTGGCCCATTTCTAATGATTGGCTGTTGGATGGGTCAAACATGCTCAGATCTCTACTGGTACTGGGTCAAGGCTTTAACCTTTGTTTTGACACCTTACCCTGGGCAGTTTATTAACACCTCATCGATACAATGCATCAACACCCTTACATTCAGTAGTCCCTGACACCCTGCTGTTATGTGTGCTGATTGGGAACATTCCAGGGTATTTATTGCCAACAAAAAAGTTCAGTGATCTATCTTGATACCACAGAAGTTTGTCCATCTGCATCAGCAGATCACAGATTAACACTGGAGGGAGCAAGAGAGACATTAACAAACCAATTAACCCTTTCTTTTTTCATTTCAACTACTAGTGTGTGTACCTATTAATAAGAAGGGTTGTCCAGGTAGAGGACGAATGTAGATTATTTAGGGGAATTCTCTTATCCTTTCATTTCCTGGATTTTCCCTGGAGAACCTTTAATGTATGGTCAATTACGAAACTCTCCATCTGGTCTCCATAAAAGAGTCACCATGACACAGAGGATTAGCGACTACAGAAAGGTGAATTGTTTCTGTTTGAAATCCACGTCTTGTCGAATTTACTTCTGTAAACGTTGGCGAGATACAATAAACAGACGGCGTATTGTTATGTTTCTCTGGATGGAATTCCTTATAATGACGGATTATGACATAACTATAACCATGCAACACTCATTTCATATTGATATCAGAGGACTGGGATATGAGACCAAGAATATTAAGTTATTTTTACTTTATCATAATAAGGGATGAAGTCCGGTTCCAAGTCCACACTGATTCCAAAGTTCCGATCTTCTGGGCCTCATCTTCTCAAGAACTACAAGAGGCTTCCCACTGTATGATGAGTAGAACAATTGTTACTCTGCATCTGGGTGAACTAGCTATTGGATGTTTGGGAACATCAGTTTAAATCCAGCATATCAATAACCCATAACTATGAGTTCATTTAACCTGACCATCCTCCTATCAGACCCGCAAGAGAGCAAGTCCAGCACCTATCCCATGTCTTGCAAATGAAAACCTCATGCAAGAATTACAGTCCAAACATCCCCTTTCCCCTGCTTTAGCTTTGGTTATATAGCCATTGGCACGAGGCCTTGCATACCCCACAGGGTATTAAACAATCAGCTAAAGTAAAACTCCCCACTGAGATTTAATACTTAAATACAGTTGCATGTATCATAAATCCTTTACAAGCTAAGGGAACGGGGTTTTCTAATAAGTCATTTCCATGTGGTAAGAAACTTTATTTCCCCCCACACACTTCATTCTGAGACAACATTTGTTGGCAACACAAATTACTTTTAAGGTTGATTTTCCATTGACTTCATAAAGCTTGAACAGCAAACCGAGGGCTGCTTAAATTATTTTAACCCACTGACGTCTTGGGGTTTTTTTTCGAGTTGACGTTTGATTCCGAGTTAAAGAAAATTGATGTCACCTGCCCTCCTCATATTCAACAAGAAAGTCATTTTCTTTCTCACAGGCAACAAAACACTAATATCTTGCATAAATATTCCATCGCAGTAGATAATTATTGTTTCAATAGGGAACACTTAGCCATATTATTACCCTCAACGAGAAGTCTAGATTACTTGTCTTATGTTAAAAAATAAAAATTATCCTTCTGGGGACAAAGGAGACTTTTTCATGTGGATATTTATTTTTCTTGAAAAGAAAAGAGATTATTCTTTGTTAGCCTTTTTGTGTGTATTAGAAAAACAACCCCATGTTGTCTTGTTACTCATTTAAAATACATTCATTGTATAAACAGAATTCAGTCAACTAGGAATCGTTTTTACTAGGGGCAGTAGGATAAAAGGGCTTCTGCTTTAAATCTGTGTGTCCATAGATATGTTCATTTGAGGAGCCAGGACATTGGTTTGGATTTGTAGGTAAATTCAGTGGGAGGTTTGGGGTATTTTGTTGTGTTTAAAATGGGGTGAAATAGGAGTTTCAATGGGGTGAAATAGGAGTTTCAATGGGGATGAAATAGGAGTTTCACGGACCCCCCAAAAAGAAGAATCAGCATTTTTAAGAAAGTGGGCTAAGAACCAGAGAGGGTCGACTATTGGGTGATTTCTTTCATTGGTGGAACATACAAATTGTATAATTCTACGAGGAAAACATAGCACAAACCTCTACCATGTACAACTGTGGCTATTAGCAGAAATGCGTGGGGTTAGTAAAGCGAACTCATTAGTCAATGACAGTTAAAAAAAATCCAAACGTTCCACCTAAAATCAACATATAATAGCATGGTAACTTACTGTAAACGGCTAGGGACCTGGAAAGGTCTATGGAAAACGTATCAAAGCAAATCTTAAAATAAAAAACAAAGTCCAGTCCAGAATATTCATGAGCTCCATGTTTTGGCATTCTGCGAAGCATTTTTGAATTCACAAAAATTTGGAAAATTTCAGAATTTTTGAAACATTTTTGAAAGTTTGAGGATTTTCGAAACAGTTCTGCAGTTTAGGAAAATTAAAAATCTGCAAAGTCTGATTTCCGGCGGATCTGTGAAATCGCTTCGGGACCATCTCTTATGGGGCAATATATATTCCATAGAGTTATAAACACAGATCCTATCTTCTAAAGCAACAAAAAAACTTTTTTTTGTTGTTGATTTTTTGTTACATTTTGTTACATTCATGTATACACACAAATAGGGATGTACTGTAGTTTTGTCCCCAAACCAATTTTAGGGCAAAACTATTTTTGATGACAAAATTTAAAACAAAAAAATTGACAAAAACTACTGATGAAATTTCAACCAAAAATGTTGTGTATTAAACCAATTAGTGGTTGAAATTCACTGCTGGGCCAAGAGACTTTAAAGGTCTTTATAAGACCTTAAAGATAATGTACTGCTCCCTTCCCAGACCCAACCGCATTACTATTATTCACAGAAAGTGCCCCGATCATTACTTAACATGTCTCTGTCCTTAGCCGCACGCCGGGCATCTGCTTGCACGGAAATGCAAGCAGGGGGCGGGACCGGCATCCGCATCCGTGATTGGCTGAGAGGCAGTGCGCTAAATGTGCGAGATTGCGCATCCCACCACTCCAAATGTTGCAAAGTGATTTGGATCGACAGTGCGCTTGGGAACGTTACTGTGCATTTGCGTTGTGTTTCACGCAATATTGCGTTGTCGGAGGTGCATACTATTGAAAAAATGTAATGTGCTTTCAATGTTTCGGATCACGAAAAAGTGTTCAAAGTGTGTGAGAGACAGACTAGTGAGGCCTAGCCATTTCTCTTACTATTTCTGGCACAGAAACCTAATATTTAGCCAGAAGCAATATCAAGGCTCATGTCAAGGCAGTTCAGGCAAGTTCGTGCCTGTGAAATCCCCTACAGTGTGTTGCTGGTGAGGGAGGAAATGTAGGCCTCTGGATCATGAATTGTGTTGGCGGTCAAGAGAGTTTTATATACAAAACAAAAAAAACTTGCCAATGATTTATATCACTAATAACTAAACGCCTTTAACACGAGGCCTTAACAAACATTTATTAACAGGCAACACATTCTCCATTTTCTGTGAGTCTTTTTCACAAGGATATTTATACAAGAAACTGCGCCATTTTTATTTACAATAAACTCCAACGTCCTTCTGTTTAAGGGATTACCATATAAAATCCCATTCCTATAAATTACACACCATTTCATTGACCGAACCTCCACAATATCGAAATATCTCAATAAAGTGAGCTCATTCCCTCGTGTCCGTTTTTTCTGTTATTGGCAAACACCAAACACAATATCAATACTAATTTTAAAAGACTAAATAAGCCAATAAAATCAAGTGGACCATGCGCTGTAACCCTTTCTTAGGGGTCACCCAACCCTCATCCAACCGATGAATATTTTATTAGCACGGAGGGATTTGTCATGTTGCCAGTTTTCTGCCAAAGTACAACCAGTCAGATGAGATCTAGAGACTTATTCATTTCCACTGAAACAGTTATATGAAAAGTGTTTGAACAAAGGTCAGCCATTTTGTGGTTTTTCCTCTTCAGAAAGGATTGCAGCAACCAATAGAGATACATTTTTGATGCATTGATGTGTGATTGACTGGGCTCGTATATTACCGTAATAGGAAGGACAGGAAAACGTGGTATCTTTTATTAAATAAGCCTGATAGATGCTTAGAATCGCCAGCTTTAAACACTAAACATGACAAAGAGGTGATAAGGGATCAACGAAAAGAGGCTGACCTGTTGAATTGGACATAAAGGGCAAGTCCAGCCCCAAAATGAAATCTTACATCACAGGTAAATCACCCCCAAAACCCTAAATGGTAATAGTCTGAAAGTGAAATATATAAGTCTAACCTGAAATCCTGCACAATGTCCTGTTTCCCTGTTTTTGCTCTGGTTCTTCCAGTTAGCAACTGTCAGTTATGGATTTGACAGTTGAATCACAGCCAATGATGTTGAATGTTAATCCCCTGTTGCCTCTTCTGAGCATGCCCAGGCTCAGTAAAGGCTCAGTACAGGTTTAAATGGCTCAGTTTCAAGAGGCATCAGAAGCATAGCAGGCATACAGTAATGAATTCATAGGACAAACTATGATATATCAACATTTTAAAGAGGCATTCTTTCTAAAAGATGTTCTTATGAGGGTGGAGTAGTCCTTTAAGTTAAAATATAAGACAAAAGAGACAAAACAAAAAGGATGCTATAAACCTAGTGTGAATCGTCCAGGCTTAGTTCCACTGGTGCGTTCGCAAAATGCTGGTAAGATTTTGCAGTAAAGTCTTGCTATCGAAATTCATCACTCAAACAGAACTTCTCTCAATTTTGCTGATGAAATGTGCATTTTCGATGTGGAATTCAAAAACTTTGCCAGTAGTTTTTATGTTTAGCCATCAAAACCAGTTTTGGCCCATTTTGTTTGCCCAGTTTTGGGATAAAATTACAGCCTATCAGATTTGTGTTGTCAAACAGGGCAGGCACCAAGAGCAGCTATTGTTACCTTTGCCCCTACCACCCACAAGCAATCAGGGTATCGTACCTTATATATCACCGCAATCCCATCTTTTATTTAGTGAATGTGTTTAACACCTGCTATTTTCCAAAAATTCTCACAACTCCCGTATTCAATTTTATGACCTCAGGTGCAACATAACAAATTTTGAGATATTGACCACATTAATGGACATTTACCATCGAAAGTCTCATACACGCCCCATAGAAAGTCCCATACACAACCCATAGAAAGTCCCATACACAGCCCCATAGAAAGTCCCATACACAGCCCCATAGAAAGTCCCATACACAGCCCCATAGAAAGTCCCATACCAGCCCCATAGAGTCCTACACGCCCTATAGAAAGTCCCATACACAGCCCCATAGAAAGTCCCATACACAGCCCCTAGAAAGTCCCATACACAAGCCCATAAGTCCCATACACAGCCCCATAGAAAGTCCCATACACAGCCCCATAGAAAGTCCCAACACAGCCCATAGAAAGTCCATACACAGCCAATAGAAAAGTCCAATACACAGCCCCATAGAAAGTCCCATACACAGCCCCATAGAAAGTCCATACACAGCCCCATAGAAAGTCCCATACACAGCCCCATAGAAAGTCCCATACACAGCCCTATAGAAAGTCCCATACACAGCCCTATAGAAAGTCCAATACACAGCCCCATAGAAAGTCCCATACACAGCCCCATAGAAAGTCCCATACACAGCCCCATAGAAAGTCCCATACACAGCCCAATAGAAAGTCCAATACACAGCCCCATAAGAAAGTCCCCATACACAGCCCCATAGAAAGTCCCATACACAGCCCCATAGAAAGTCCCATACAAGCCCCAAGAAAGTTCCCATACACAGCCCATAGAAAGTCCCAATACACAGCACCATAGAAAGTCCCATACACAGCCCCATAGAAAGTCCAATACACAGCCCATAGAAAGTCCCATACACACGCCATAGAAAGTCCCATACACGCCCAATAGAAAGTCCAATGACCACAAGCCCCATAGATACGTCATACACAGCCCCATAGAAAGTCCCATACACAGTCCCATAGAAAGTCCCCATACACACACCCCATAGAAGTCCCATAACAACCCTAGACCGTCCATACACAGCCCCATAGAAAGTCCCATACCAGCCCCAGAAAAGTCCCATACACAGCCCAATAGAAAGTCCAATACACAGCCCCATAGAAGTCCCATACACAGCCCCATAGAAAGTCTCATACACAGCCCCATAGAAAGTCCCATACACAGCCCATAGAAAGTCCCATACACAGCCCCATAGAAAGTCCCATACACAGCCCATAGAAAGTCCAATACACAGTCCCATAGAAAGTCCCATAACAGCCCCATAGAAAGTCCCATACAGCCCAATACAAGTCCAATACACAGCACCATAGAAAGTCCCATACACAGACCATAGAAAGTCCCATACACAGCCCCATAGAAAGTCCCATACAAGCCCAATAGAAAGTCCAATAACACAGCCCCATAGAAAGTCCCATACACAGCCCATTAGAAAGTCCCATACACAGCCCTAAAAGCCATACACCAGCCCAATAGAAAGTCCAAATACACAGCCCCATGAAGTCCCATACACAGCCCCATAGAAAGTCCATACACAGCCCCATAGAAGTCCATACACAGCCCCATAGAAAGTCCCATACACAGCAATGAAAGTCCATACACAGCCCATAGAAAGCTCTAACAAGCACCATCAAGTCATACAGCCCCATAGAAGTTTCGATCGGAATTCTACAATCGGTGTGTACGATTTAGTGTCGGCATTACGTTGTGATTGCAAATGTACAATTGCAATGTAATGCTACAATGGCCTATATAGTCTACTCCCGCATAGTATTGTACAACCTGATCGATGTAAATGTACGACCACGGCAGTAAATATAGATAGATAGTAAGCATGTGGTGGTTTATGAAGCGTGTGGGAAATGAGGGAAAGTATTATGCATATGTGCGTGTGTGTGTATACCAAACATACAAAATACCACTCAAATATACTTATTTAATGAACATCTTAGCAAAGTGATTATATAATGGATTACGTTATACCAGAACATCTCACCCACATGTTCTTCACTTATAACACCCGTGCAACAGTCTTTCACCCCAACTAATGTAACATGTATTAAAACCTTACGGTTACCCAGTTAACGTATCTAATAGCACTGGAACATTTTCTGAACCTCCTGGTACATATGTCCCTGTGGTTCCTTGCTAACAAATCCCACGTTATAACACAACTGCCACGGTCAGGGCTGCACGCTCGCACAATAAGCTTTAGGAATCGTGCTGTTTTAAACCAGAGCCTTAGGTATGTTACTGTCTGAAGAAGAAAACAGATCCATAACAGCACAGAGCGCAGAATTAGGCGCTTGAAATGTATCCCCTGAATCCGTACCTGTCTTCTGTAGCAAGTCAAACCATGATAAAGTGGATATGATATTAAAATCTTCTGAGGCCAGAAGCTCTGCAAACCCTCCCTGACAATTTATTGAGCCGCACAGGGTCGGACTGGCCCCTAGGGCTACAGGGAATCCCGGGGTGGGCCCACATCCCATTCAACCAAGAAAACTGAGAATTTAAATACAGAGTCAAAGGGACGGAAGGAATGTATTATAATCATAGGAGTAGATCAGGTGGCGTTTGTTAGGCATAGGCCATCTAGGCACAGAACTAGGGTGCCTATGTTGATCCAGGGCACCTATTCTTCTCCTGGCATCTCCTGTCAGCTGTTACTGCTGTGGTAGAACTGCTCTCCTTGTTCAGCTGTAACTGAACATTGTATCTAGTACAGAGCCTAAATCCAAACTCTAACATAGCAACAATGTTGCAATTTGCAAATGACTGAAGGTAAAGGAAGAGGGGGAGGATGAGCCCAGTTAATAGGACTGAGGGACAGCTATAAAATGCCAGGTAAAAGTGCTGCAGACTTTATAACAGGGAACCTGTGACTAGCAGCCAGAGATCTCCGATCCTGCTCTTTATTCCTTCACAACTCTCCAATTAGAACTTAGAGTGGGTTGAGGAGTGAACAATTCAGGAGGAAGACATGGAAGCAGGTACATACACAGACAAACAGACAATGTGCATAAACAAAATGTGTTGTCGTGGCAGGTCAGGAGGAAGGGGATGTGCTGGTGGTGCGGTGCCAGAGGGTATCATTACCCTGGCACCACCAGCTCCCCCCTGGCACCACCAGCAGGTTTGCTGTGGTGCCAGGGGGTGTGTGCTGGTGGTGCCAGGGTGTGTGTGCTGGGGGTGCCAGTTGGGGCTGGTGGTGGTGCCGGGGTGTGTGTGCTGGGGGTGCCAGTTGGGGATGTGCTGGTGGTGCCAGGGGTGTGTGTGCTGGGGGTGCCAGTGGGGATGTGCTGGTGGTGCCAGGGGGGATGTGATGGTGGTTCCAGAGGTGTGTGTGCGGTGGTTGCCAGGGGGTGTGTGCTGGTCATGCCAATCGGGATGTGCTGGTGGTGCCAGGGTGTGTATGCTGGGGGTGCAGTTGGGGAGTGGCTGGGTGGTGCAGGGGTGTGTGTGCTGGGGGTGCCAGTTGGGGATGTGTGGTGGTGCCAGGGTGGTGGTGTGCTGGGGGTGCCAGTTGGGGATGTGCTGTGGTGCCAGGGGGATGCTGGTGGTGCCAGAGGTGTGTTGCTGGTGGGCCAGGTGTGTGTGCTGGTCATGCCATCGGGATGTGCTGTGGTGGTGCCAGGGGTGTGTATGCTGGGGGGTGCCAGTTGGGGATGTGCTGGTGGTGCCAGGGGTGTGTTTGCGGGGGGGTGCCAGTTGGGGATTCGTGGTGTTGCAGGGGGGATGTGCTGGTGATTGCCAACAAAATATACTTTTATTTTTAATGGAATTTTAGGGAGGGCCCCAAAAATTGATTTGTGCCTTGGGCCCAATTTGGTCTTAATCCGGCTCTGCATACTGTATATCATGGCAATGCTGGCAGCTGGAAGGTTGTAAAGGTAATTCTCTGCTGGCACTAAAAGTGTTATAGGGAAAGTCTGTTGGCATGTGAATGGTTCATGGTAATACCTCTCTGGCACTGAAAGTGTTAAGGCAATACTATGGGGAAGTCTGCTGGCACTGAAGGGTAATAACATTCTCTGGAAAGGTGCTGGCACTGAAGTTAATGAAAAACCCTTTTAATATTCTGTAGGCTCTGTGCCCACCCCCAACCGCCACGTTTGTTTGTTAAAAAAAGCATCGAAATTTACTTACAGTCCTCGATCCCCAGCGCTCTGTTCCCGGCACTCTGCTTGCCAGAACTTGCAGGGGTGGACTGGCAGCCACGTTGTGATTCAGAGAGGCAGCCAATCACAGACGCCCAGCTGCCGGCAATGCAGAGCGGGGGGAACAAGACTAGAAGATTTCTGATGCTTTTTGTAACAAATGGACTTGGTGGTTGGGGGCACCAACAGAAGGCTTTTATAGGTAGGGCACCAGGCAGCAAAGATGATCCACGGGAGGGAGGGGTGTGTGTATGTGGGCGGGGGGCTCCCCTGCATGTGCTAAAACCTCTCAGCAGGACAAGGAAGTAGCAGGGACCGGATGACTCACAGACAGCTCTACTCTTCACATTTTTGGAGGTTTGAAACAGGCACTCAGGAGAACCATAAGGAGCAGAGGAGTAAGGTGGAGATGTTTTTAAACTACACAGCGGGACAGTAGTGGATTCAATTTTAGTTTTGGGGTTGACATGCCCTTTAAACCTTTCTGTTTATTGGTTGGCAGGAACTGCCCCATATTGTTTTCTTGATCTAGTACATCAATATTGCAACCGATTCTATTGCATTCGCTGAAAATAGATATCAATGCTGTGTATGGGGGGGGGAGCTATACCCCCCAAATGGCCCTTTTTATTTAAATGTATACTTCTAATGGAGACTCCCAAATTCCCACCTTGAGATCTACCAACTTAACAAAAATCTCAATTCTGCAGCGCGATGTTTCTCCCCTCTGATTCCCCCTCTTGTAACACCTGTAAATCCAGTGGTGCAATCTAATATGATTCTTCTTTAACTGGATCTGTTGATGTGATCAACCTTAGCTCTCATATGTATATTTAGTTCCTTCATTAGTCCAATTAACCTGTGGTTTTCCATCAATCGGCATTGCTAAATCCTGATCACATCTCACACCACTTACTATACTCTCTATACTTCTCTATACTTCTCTATACTTCTCTATACTTCTCTATACTTTTAGACACAAACAGGCTCATTTACCTCTATCGCTCTGGTGGGTAAAGTGCTGTTGGTGATTTAATATCGCATTGGAATGTGGGTAAATCCCGTGTGAGCTGTTTACGGCCCTGCGGATTTTAACTCCAGTATTTGTTAAAATCCTGCTCTAAACTAGCTTGATTTTTGCGTAACCCGCGCATCCAACGCTAATATGGAGTTAAGTTGCGATAACCGTTAGCGAACCAGTTAGCGTGACTTTTATCTCCATATATTTGCCCAGCGAGTCTGGGTAAAATGAGGCCCAATTTTTACAAACACAGACAGATCTATATATATATATAGATATAAAAATAAAATCTAAATCCATGTATTGAGATTCCTTATTTTTTACTTTCTGTCTGTTCCAAGAATATTCCGGTCGGGGATAAATATTCCGTCCTGGATTATACCCTACTGCAGATTTTCATGTAGAAACAATGACAGTTTAACTATATCCAACTACTTAGGGCTTCTATGTCAGAACAGCTTTCCATGTCAGAGCATCTGTTTCCGTGTTGACAGAGCATGGAAATGAACGGTATAAGAGCCGTGTTGGTGAGGAGGACTGAGAGATAAGCCAGATGGGGCCTTAAGAAACTCTAAGACTACTTTTTCCCTCTGCAATTAGTAAGGGGAAGTATAGACCAAAACTATTCTTAAAGTGTTAAAGATATAAAATTGGTCTATCGGAAAGACAGGTGAATGTTTTCCCCATCAATTTGGTCAATATCAATGCGTGCCGGGACATTTACTCACTGAGATAAACTCTGCTTTGAGTATTCTGTATTCCAACCCCAAGGCTTTGGGCCTGCAACACCAAACTTTTCATAGTCTTTGGCGGCCTGGCCTGATTTCATTCTATTGTGGTTTGACATGGACCTATACCTCTCAGGCAGATAAATATGGGTTACTGGGGATAATCTGATCTACCACACCTCATGTCGTGGAGTGACTGAATGTGTAGAAACTGGTCATTTTGTCACTTGTAAGTCCATGCTCTTGCCATGCCATCAGTGTCTTAAAGGGCATGTTCCACCCTTAAAAAAAAAACTGGTAGTTACCTGCCGCCAACTGATATATTTGCACTTTATTACCTCATTATAAGCAGATTTTGTAAGGATATTTTGGTCCCATTCTGGTGCCAGCTGGGCCCCCCCTCCATGCAGTCAATCAAAGCTGTATTGCTGATATTAGTAGTGTAATAAATCCTTACCTCACATCCCAGCTCCATATGGTTCTCTGTAGTCCCCCCCAAAGTCCCAAAAACTGATCAGCAGAGGATAGCAGTCATATAGGACTCTACCTCCTGTCTCCCCTCCGGAGAAGTTTGGCATGCCCACTGCAACACATTCTCCCTCTCCCCCTCTCCTCCCCCTCCCTCCCCCCCTCCCTCTCCTCCCGATTTTGTCTCCTTCCCCCTGCGCATAAAACCTTTTATTAATGACTGCTCCTCCCCCAGCCCCAACACCCCATTTCTATTATTCACATAAAGTGTCCCCAATCTTTATTACCATGCCTCTTTCCTTCCGGTCTGTGTCTGAACTCCCGGCAGCGCGTCTGTGATTGGCTGCTTCTCGCCCCGCCCCCTACTGCTTTCCGTTTTGCAAATAAGAGGGCCGGGGCAGGCGGCGAAGGATAGAGTGGTCAGTAATGATTGGGGGACTTTTCTGTTAATAATAGTAATGGCGGTTGGGGCTGGGGGAAGGAGCAGTACATTATATAAAAAGTTTATTAAAAGGCTGGGACATGCCCTTTAAAAAAAAAAAACCTAGAAAATATTCTGCAAGAAATATTATAAATTCTCTTTCTCTATAACACGTCCTTCTATCTATTTGATCTAGATTTCTCTGTCCGTCCAGTAGTCATTTATCTTATAATTATAAACCTAGCGCACTGCTGAATATACATAATCCCTTTACAGGTAACCAATGGCATAATCACTATGGTTTTAAACAAACACTTTAATTCCTATAAAGAACTGGACGTGTTGTAGATATCACTGTATTGCACTGTGAAGGGTTTGTCGTAAACCAAATGATGATCCAGCGATTGTTTTCGGCCAGGCATTATTAACGTGACACACTTTTAAATCCTTCTGACATCCCGTTTCAATGAATTTACGTCTGTAGGTTCCTTGTTACCGTGTCTGATTTCACGATAATCCATCTTTAGCTTGCGAGACTATTTCATCGCCTGAGCTAATACTGGGCCCAGATACACGTTGGCTTTAATTAAAAAATCCGATAAGAGATTCTGTGAATAGATTCTATGAATTATACTTTCCTATGGAAAAACAAAACCCCATCCCAGAGAAGCAATAATTGCGGATCGCTGCCAGTCTGGTATAAGTTGTAACGTTCTTAACTGGGCATTGACGCAGGCAGAATCGCGAATTACAGATATTATGCAAATCTGGAAACTTAAGATGTTTGTTTACAGGATAATTTCATCAGAGCAAAGATTTTACTGGGAGACATTCATCGTTTTATTTTTGTTTGTTTTGCAAATCCTATTAAGTCCAACTAAAAGTTCAAATCAGTAGTTAGTGCTTTATATTCCAGGGTTTACTTAAAATAAAAATGATACATATATATATAACACACATGTATTCCAGCAATGATCTATATTGCTGGTAAGGTTTTAGCAATATAAGTTCCTGCACATTTTCCCTGATTTTATTTGTGAGCTCAGTACTTCCTGTCTTTCCCAGCATTAAGTCTTAAGTGAGCATGCACTGGCCCCCCCGGGTACAGGGAGGGAACAGGGTATGTGATGTCACTCTAGCTACTGGAAGCAGGAAGTTTAAACATTATCCATAAGTTCATTTCTCACAGGCTGCATCCAGAGATTGTTATCCGGGGCTACATTTAAAAGGAAGGCTTCAGGCTGTTATTTAAAGGTATCACCCCCCACACAGACTTTTGGCATATGCTAACTGCCCCCCCCAAACCTCAACCTCATGAGGTTCTTAGATTCAAAGCTGCTGTAAACCTACTTACTACCCTTGTTCCCTCTGCATTCTTCCGTTGCTTTTCCATGCAAATAAGAGGCCGGACCCGCAGCAGTGCCTGTGATTGCTGAGACGTAATATCTCGTTGTTTGTTGATCACATTTCCATTAAATGGACCCTTAATATTTTCCTTTTCCTGTTTTAAAGGACAAGGTTTTTCTTGCTTCCTTTTACTTTTCCAGTCAAGCTGACAAATTAATTAAAATAATTTCTCTTTGTAGTAAACTTTTATCCTTCAGCACCTAGAAATAATGTTATTACTAGAAAAACTGATGATTATTTTCTTCAGGTTCATAGTTGGTCTCCATCTTTTTAGATCACACCTGAAATCCAGCATATTATATACATCATCCTGGAGCACTAATTTTGTCTAATCCCATGATGGATACGATGTTTTTCCTTATTCTTTTCAATATTGTTTCCATCCACTATATTTATTGTTAGGCCAGAGAACGGCTTGCCATCTCATGGTTAAGTAGCTTGATGAGCGGGGCCCTTACCTCTCTGGACTTACCATACTTGGTATTGGAATTTTTGTTGTTTATAAATTCTGTCAAGATGTCTTAGCTGTGATCTTCACTCCTAGCGGACCAGTGCACCTAGCGGGTCACTGCTTCCCCTGGAATTAAACTATGAATTGTGACTTCCTCCGTACTGGACAATTCTTGTGTCCTTCTGTCCTCCCACCCACTCAACCCACTTACGGTTTTTTTCTTCTCCTCACTACATGTGAACAGACCCGGAGTATATACATCAAAGCCGGAAGCACCAAAATACACGATATGCTGTCCGTCCTGGCTAACTTAAGAGATTGATACTGTACATCTGTCTGCAATCCTGCGTATCTATATGTACAGTATACTGTACATCTGTCTGCAATCCTGCGTATCTATATGGACAGTTACTGACATCTTCATGCAATCCTGCGTATCTATATGTACAGTATACAGATAGTAAAGTACATCGTCTGCAATCTGCGTATCTATATGTACAGTATACTGTACATCTGTCTGCAATCCTGCCATCTATATGTACAGTATACTGTATACTGTACATCTGTCTGCAATCCTGCGTATCTATATGTACAGTATACTGTATACTGTACATTGTCTGCAATCCTGGTATCTATATGGACAGTAACTGTATACTGTACATCTGTCTGCAATCCTGCGTATCTATATGTACAGTATACTGTACATCTGTCTGCAATCCTGCGTATCTATATGTAAGTAACTGTATACTGTACATCTGTCTGCAATCCTGCGTATCTATATGTACAGTATACTATATGTACATCTGTCTGCATCTGGTATCTATAGTACAGTATACTGTATACTGTACATCTGTCTGCAATCCTGCCGTATCTATATGTACAGTATACTGTATACTGTACATCTGTCTGCAATCCTGCATATCTATATGTACAGTATACTGTATACTGTACATCTGTCTGCAATCCGTGATATTTCTATTTGGAGATGGACATCGATTGGTTGCCTGCACCTTTATAATATAATAGCTTTTTTTTTTAAATTTATGCTATTTCGGGTTCAGTTCTGCTGTGTAAGTCTCCATACAGAATGTAATTTCATGGTTACCCATGCGTGCCGTATGCTAAATATAATCCTTGGCTTTCTTTTAACACTGCAGGTGGCCAGTAGTAATTAGGCTTTTGGCTCTTTGAATGGTACGTCCTACTGTTAAAAGTCTAATCCCACTTGTTTTCATGAAAGCCTCCAGGAGTTAATGTTCCCTAAGAGATTTTAAATACTTAGAAGATGCACTAGCGCAGCGCCTGAAAACGGCACAATACAGCAGAAAATTCCCTTATATAGCCATTATTTGTTTGGCCTTACTTTTTTTAATGTATTTGAAATTTTTCAAAATATCACACAAGAGCTAAAAGAACATGAAATGGGCTTTACAAACTAAAACTAATAAATTCGCATTGAAAAACATCTGTACGGTTTACGGTAAATTGTGTACAAAGAAAATGTGCTTATTTCACAGATTTTCTGTCTGCAGTCTTTGGGTTTCCTTGGTAATGATTTACTTGCCTCAGCACTGAGAGGCATATAAATAAAATAAGGAAAAACAATAAGAACTTAAAGGAGAACTTAACACCAATTTTTTTTATACTCCAGAATCTGAAAACAACTCCCCATAAAGTTGTGACAACTGTACAAGTTTCTGCCATAGCAAAGGCTGAGCATGTTCAGAACATATAATGGTCGTTGACCAAACTGTGTATACTAATGCTGAGAAATAAAACAAACCATATGTTATTTAGGTAAATTTCCCACGCCCTGTATCAAAATGAGAGTACACACAGATTACTGGTTTTATACAGGGTTCTGCCTTCTGGCTCATGTTTGTTATGTGGCTTTAGTTGCCCTTAAAGGACAACTCCACTATTTAAAAAAATAAAAGTACCTACGCAGTGGATGTAGATATTTCCCATATCATTTGTTTGTAGCGCCAGCACATACAGTTTTTATTTGCCAGGTTAGTAATTAGACAATTACTTTAAATTCAACTTTAAATTTAGATTTCTGTGTATTATCAAATCTATCACAATATTTTAATCAAATCATTATCGACCAACTCCAAATACTTCTTTGTAGTTGCCAGTTCCTTCCTTAATTGGCTTGGTACCCATTGTATCGAAAATGGTCAACTATGGTTAAAAAAGTACTTGTGGTCCCTTTGAGGAATCTCTCTGCTTAAAAAAAAATGACTATAAACAAAATTCTCAAATTGAGCTTGATTCAGCTGACTTACATTATAATCATTTTCCTGGCTCTGTGAAATTGCTCATCTGTGTTAAAAAATTGCTCATCTGTGGTTAAAATAACGCTCCAGTGTTTATGCGTCCATATCTATCTCGATTGCCATCTAGTCAGGAGGGAGCTGGGAGGCAAACGTACAGGATTTGTTCCGAATATTAAACAGCCGCCTTTAGTAAAACATTGATGGATCCGTTAGTGCTGTTAGATGTTCACCATCTCTGCATGTTCATGTCTGAAATTCCTGTCAGCGAGGTATGTTAATTCTTGTTTGTTCATATTCCCATTAATATTGGCATGCTAATTTCTATTATTTGATTGGTTCCTTGCCTACCATCTTTGGATAACTGACTATAAACCCACATGTAAATGACATTGCAGTAATGTAACAGGAAAAGGACATCTGATGACCAACCTGGTTTCTAGTTGAAAACTTGTTGGACCACGTAACAACATCAGAGATGTTCGAAACTGCTGAGTTTCGTTCTCGTCTATTTTCAAAATCGTCTACTTTCGATTTCAATGATTGTCTACTTTTGATTTTCGATAAAAACCGAAATTCAAAAATCCGGGTTCCGTGAATTCGGAAGTTCGAAAGTTCTTCGGGACTTTGAAACCTCAGATTCGATTCGAACTGGGTTCTATTCGATCCCACATTACATCTCTAAGATGCAGTGAGGACATAAATCACAGGGTCCCCCAGAAACCATGTGGGGCCCTATACATGCTTCATCCACATTGGTTTTCTGGGAGGAGGCAATAACGACATAGAAAAAAATAAGAAGATAGCCCCCGTGCCCCACTTATACATGAACATACGCTTTTTTTTTATCAATTAAAGGGCAAGTCCGCCCTGAAATGAAAAGTTACATACAGGTAAATCACCCCCCAAACACCTAAACGTATTAGTTTGAAATTGAAATATATACGTCTCCCTGAAATCCTTGCACAATGTCCTGTTTCCCCTGTTTCTCTGCTTCCTGTTCTGAGCATGCCAGGCTCATTACAGGTTACTAAATGCTCAGTTTCCATGATGCATTCAGAGCATAGCAGGCAGTAATGAATTTAGAGGACAAAGTAGGATTTATAAACACATTTTAAAGAGGCCATTCTTTCTAAAAGATGTTCTTATATGGTGGAGTTGTCCTTTAAATACAATGGGGCTGATACAATAAAAGGTGACAAAATTTGCCCATGTTATAAATCTGCTGCAGCCAATCAGATGTTACCAAACTGCAGTAACCCAGTAAAAGCTAGAATCTGATAGGTGCTGCTCCACTTATTGCACACCACCAATATGTTCTGTACTTCATTCTGCTGTGTAATAATTTGCTATATTTTTAACACAACATATGGATGTACATTTCTAATTTCTTCTATTTTTTCTTCAGTACTTGTCCATATTGATCTGTGTTTATGTAGCGGAGCTGGCTGCTGGAGTACTGGCGTATCCTATCATGAAACTGTAAGTGGCTTTTTTTTCAAGGAGATTTTATTCATAGGGTGAAATAAAACATAAGGGTTAGAAGTGTGTTACACAGCGCTGTTACTTACTTTAATTATAATGTCCCCAATTATGAGATGATCTGATAACTAATATATATCCACTAACAATTTATTGCTCTAGTGCCCAGAGCAGGGATGTCCCACCTGTGGCCCTCCAGATGTTGGAAAACTACACACACCCAGTATTCCTTGGTTTCTTCTGCAATGGAGGATGCTGGGCGTTGTAGTTTTTCAAAAATCTGGAGGCTGCAGTTAGAAATCCCAGACCCAGCTTGGCATAGCCAGGAAAAACAAATGTGGATACCGCATTATACAGAAAATGAGTGATTGGATAATCCACGGGAATGGCGGCAACGAAAGAGTTACTATGTTTATGTACATAGTAACTCTTCGTTGCCGCCATTCGCGTGGCAGGACGCCATAAGTAAAAGACCTTTCAAATGCAGCAAAAAAAATCAGTTTATGGCAAACATTTGTACATTCTCTTAAGGGTAACAGGTATAAAGGACATCCATACTGAACAATAGTTATCTTTAGATATCCAATCTGAACTACTCTTCTGCTAGGTGCAGTTTTGCTATAACTGGAATGGACACGTGGTATGCAAATCATGTGAATTGCATGATGGGAAATTCCCTCTTCCAATGCTGCCTCTTAGTATTACTGAGCATGCTTGCCCTTATAGACAGCCCGGAGTCCGGAGGAGGTGTCGGTTGTTTGAAATGGGAGGAGAGATACTGAGCCTGAGCACATCATTACTGTATCTAAGGAATCAGCGACACCAAACCTCAAGTATGTGCTATTTACATGTATTATTATAGATTAAAGAGGCAAAGTCATTTTTTCACTATAGTGGCCTTAAATAATGAACAGCTCATTCTACCTTACCGGCCTCTAACTGTTTATTTTCTTTGCAATTTGCAGATAAGTGAAGAACTTAAGCAAATCTCAATAAAAACAATAGTGGAGACATACGCTGAGCCAGGGAGAAGCACATTACTTCCGCCATCGATCATCTACGCATAGTAGAAAATCTTAATTATTGTTGTAACCTTATTAAATATTTAGCGGCTTTTTACAGCTCCATGTCCGTAATTGAAGCATCCTTGAATGTGTATCTAATAAACATGTTTAACACAGGAGGAAACCCGTTAGTGCGGTATACAGTCTCCTACTGCTGGGAGCAGGAACATTTTATGCTAAGCACTATGGGTATATATCAGAGAAAACGGCAGTGAGCGCTGATGAAATGTTACTGTTATCCTTTCTTTTTTCTTTCTAGGGCACACATGTGTTCTGTCATTATTGTAAATATATAATTTAAGAGGAAACATTAAAATTGAGAGTAACTTTCATTTCATTTTCAACTTTCCACTCCACACCAGCCCTTAAAGGGCATGTCCAACCCTTAAAACAAAAAACTGGTCACATATTTGATACTTCCCCAACTGATATATTGGGCACATTATTTAATGTATTATTAGCCAAATTTTATGTATAAATATTGTCCCCATTCTGGCAGATTAACTGGCCCCTTCCAAGGTGATATCACAGCATGATTGACTTCTGATTTCCCTACTGCTTTCTGCACATGCTCAACTTATAAAAGCTCATTGAGCAGAGGAGGGGGCAGATACCTTTGCCAGAACGAAGAGAATATATCATTAAATATCTTTCTATCTTTAGGCTAACTTTTTTTTACTGATGTCTATTGAACTAAAAATGTAAAATGTTACCCAACAATATATATATATTTTTAGGATAATTAATTAACTCTCACAGCTCTTCACTCTTCCTGTCTGAATCAATATTGTTGCAGGTTGGTGAGTCAGGAAGGGAGTGTGAGAGCAGGTGAGCAGCTCCTCCTCCTAACAGTACACAATTATAGATTATTTTAAGGACAAAATGACTTTTTGTAAGATATCACCTATATATTTGTCATATTTAACCACCATGAATCCATTACTAGACATTTTCCATAAACCCCACTCAATATCTTTCTTACACAAACAGGTTCAATGTTTATAATGTAATCCTTTGGACAGAACAGTAACAGGTGGATATTGGCCAAGCACTTTGCCTTTTCTGCATTAACAGTTTAAGTGTTGCGTAGCGGGGGGCATGATGACTGGAGACACAGTGGGTACATCAACTCAGCACAATCGCTGATAGACTTGTTCCTGACAGCTGCTGTAAGACTATGACCATGCACTGGTGGAGGAGAGACCATCCTTCCACATATAAAAGTGGAGGTAAGAAAAACTACGGACTTGTTAGATGGAACTCTTATAGGATTTATTAGTTACAATTCTGGATGTAGCAATAAGGAGATTTTCCACCCATTTCCTGCTCGCCAACTATTTCCTCCTCTGCTCGCTACAGCTCTTTTACAAGCTGCACATGTGCAGAGAAGGCAGCTGACACCCAACCAATATTTGAAGTTGTTCCCCAAGCTGCCTTCCGCAGTAATGTAAGTATTGCAGGCTGGGGGATTGAGGGGTATTTAGCACCATACCAATTTAGTTTTTGGGGTAAAAAAAATGCATCCCTGTAAAATAAAAAAATAAAACACCATTAATTCCATGTCTGCAATTTTCTTTACTCTACAGGGGGGATGTATTACAAAACTGGAAGAGTTTATTCAAGAACTCTCCTGCTTATTGGAGGGGTGTCTATAGGCATTGCATGCTTCCAGTTAAGAGACTGTGGACAAACTGCACACCCCAAACATGGCTTCCTATCTCCAGCACAACGAAACACCACCAAACAAGACAAATTACTTAAAGGTTTCTAAAATATTTGTCTGTCCTATAGCACAGGGGTTGCTAATTAACACAAATACTATTTGTTATTTAAGCAATTCCAAAGTTACGCCTGCTCGAAATAAAAAAAATATCTTTACTTCTTAAACCCTTCCCGTTCTCCCAGTGGGACACACATGCTCATGTTTTTTTCTTCTAAAACTTGGATAGTGAGGAAGGGTGGAAATGTCTAAATAGCTACATTGTATTACCTGTTTAGGGAGGAAGATGTTTAAATAAATTAATACCTGTATCAAGATGGAGGTAGATTTTTATGGGCTGTCCGTCCTCTGGTAAAACTCTGTACAACATTCCTCGCCAGAAATTAGAACATTAGTTCCTCCTGCTCTACCAGCACTGCAGGTGTTCACAGTAAATATGTCCTGCATAGTAACCAGTTTTTCTTCTTCCACATCACAATAATGAATTACAGCTCCATACCATTGCGCCTCCTCTGCATACCTCCCAGATCTGCATACCCAGAGGTGCCTCTACAAAAGCAAACGAATTATTGGCTCAGCATGCCTGAGTGGAACACTAAAAGTCTGCAGTTTAAAAAGATTCTCCTTCCTGCAATACTGCTCTTTGAGCACCATCGTGTTATTAGCCCTCCAGTTCACAGTCTTTTTAGGTCAACCCACCAAACCCCCTCCACAGCCATGTCTTTATTCCCGCTTCACGCTGGCCTCTCCCCACCTGCCTATAGGGGAATTAAGAAGTTTGTTTCAGGTGGCAAACCCTAGGAACACCTCTGTGCATACCTCCCAACAGACCATGGAAGTCTTGAAGCTCTCCTCCATTCTATCACCAAATCCCTCTCTCGCCATCCCCGAAATATCCAAGCCCAGCCCCATGGGACAACCCTGTGCAATTACAGGTGCTTTATCCATCATGCTACTGATTTCACGGTGACAATTAGAGCTATCTGCGTTTAGGAATTATACAATCCATGTAGGCTTATGTATATTCTACATTTGGTTCTCTATACAGAAGTGTTAATGCTTTGGCTGAACAGTATCTAGAGAGAGTGATAGGTCCTGCTCCCAGCTGACACAATCAGAAGAAGAAATAGAAAGAACATAATTTGTCTCGTTTAAGCCAAATGAATAACAGTTTTTACTTCTGGCTTAGGCTATTAGATATATAAATATAATACGTTTCTGTCATGAATACAATCATTCTATAGGATTGCAGAGAGCTGCCTGCATTTCCCTCGTTCCTGTTTTAATAATGCCATTTTAATGCAACTCTGGCAGACGGCTAAATTGACCTCAACCAACAGAAGGCGAGTTTACTGGATCGCAGTGTAAAGTCATTGTAGTGACCTTTCTATATACTGTACCTCTGTCTGCAATCCTGCGTATCTATATGTACAGTATACTGTACATCTGTCTGCAATCCTCGTATCTATATGTACAGTATACTGTATACTGTACATCTGTCTGCAATCCTGCATATCTATATGTACGTATACTGGTACTGTCATCTGTCTGCAATCCTGCGTATCTATATGTACATATACTGTACATCTGTCTGCAATCCTGCGTATCTATATGTTACAGTATACTGTACATCTTGTCTGCAATCCGGCGTATCTATATGTACAGTATACAGTATACTGTATACTGTACATCTGTCTGCAATCCCTGCGTTACTATATGTCCAGTAAACTGTATACTGTACATCTGTCTGCAATCCTGCGTATCTATATGTACAGTATACTTATACTGTACATCTGTCCTGCAATCCTGCGTATCTATTATGTACATTATCTGTAACTGTACAATGTCTGCAATCCTGCTATCTATGACAGTAACTGTATACTGTACATCTGTCTGCAATCCGCGTATCTATATGTACAGTATACTGTACATCTGTCTGCAATCCTGCGTATCTATATTTACAGTAACAAGTATACTGTATACTGTACATTTGTCTGAATCTGTATCTCTATGTCCGTAACTGTACATCTGTCTGCAATCCTGCGTATCCTATATGTACAGTATACTGTAGACTGTACTCTGTCTGCATCCTGCGTATCTATTGTACAGTATACTGTATACTGTACATCTGTCCTGCAATCCTTGTATCTATATGTACAGTTACTGTATACTGTACATCTGTCTGCAATCCCTGCGTATCTATATGTACAGTATACTGTACTATCTGTCTGCAATCCTGCGTATCTAATGTAACGTATACTGTATACTGTACATCTGTCTGCAATCCTGCGTATCTATATGTAGTATACTAGTATAGTACATCTGTCTGCAATCCTGCGTATCTATATGTACAGTAACTAGCTATACTGTATCCTGTCATCTGTCTGCAATCCTGCGTATCTATATGTACAGTATACTGTATACTGTCATCTGTCTGCAATCCTGCTATATATGTACATATACTGTATACTGTACATCTGTCTGCATCCTGTATATATGTACTTATCGTACTCTGCTGCAATCCTGCGTATCTATATGTAGCGTTATACTGTACTGTACATCGGTCTGCAATCCTGCGTATCTATATGTAGAGTTATACTGTACATCTGTCTGCAATCCTGCGTATCTATATGTACAGTATCCTATATACAGTACATCCTGTCTGGCAATCCTCCGCGTATCTATCATGTAACAGTATACTGTATACTGTACATCTGTCTGCAATCCTGCGTATCTTATTAGAGTATACTGTAACTGTACATCTGCTGCAATCCTGCGTATCTATATGTAGAAGTATCTGTACATCTGTCTGCAATCCTGCGTAATCTATATGTAAGTATACTATTCTGTAAACCTGTCTGCAATCCTGCGTATCTATATGTACAGTATACTGTATACTTACATCTGTCTGCAATCCTGCGTATCATATGTACAGTATACTATATACTGTACATCTGTCTGCATATCCTGCGTATCTATATGTACAATCTGTATACTGTACATTGCTGCAATCCTCGTATCTATATTAGAGTTACTGTATACTGTACATCTGTCTGCAATCCTGCGTATCTATATGTAGAGTATACTGTACATCTGTCTGCAATCCTGTCGTATCTATATGTACAGTATCGTATACTGTACATCTGTCGCACTCCTGGCGTATATGTACGTACTGTAACATCTGTCTGCAATCCTGCGTATTATATGTAAGTATACTGTCAGCTGTCCTCTGCAATCCTGCGTATCTATTAGTACGTATACTGTACATCTGTCTGCATCCTGCGTATCTATATGTACAGTATCTGTAACACCTGTCTGCAATCCTGCGTATCTATAATGTTACAGTATACTGGTACATCTGCTGTATCCTGCGTATCTAGTATGTACAGTATACTGACGACTCTGTCTGCATCTGCGTATCTTTATTACTGTATACGTATCTGTCTGAACCGGTACTATAGACTATCTGTATCACTGTCTCAATCCTGGTATCTATATGTACTGTATACTGTACATCTTTTGCATCCTGTTCTATCTATATGTACAGTATAAGTACTACACATGTCTGCAATCCTGCGTACTATAGTAATCCTACACAGTATATATATATATAGTAAAGTTATCATAGTGATCATTCCATATCTGTACATCTGTCTGCATAGATCTATACTATCTATATAGGAATGTTATCTAGGGACCTTTCATATATTGTAACATTTGTCTATATTATCTATAAAAGTAATAATATATACTGTCACACAACAAAACCATAGCTTTTTATTCGCCGGGTCCAAACTTATTGGTTTTGCGCCAAACGACTGTGGGCACATTTTGTTTGTGTCAACCATGGGGTCCATTTTAGGCCGTCAGATTACATATCGTCCAATCATCTGTTGGGTGTGAAATTGACTTCCGATATCTTTGCCAATCGTCAATAAAATGTGTGTACACAGGCTAGACTTATATATATCAAGTTCCCTCTTTAGCAACAAGATGATCAGAACTGCCATCCTAGTGGATGATGCAAGGAATGCCACTTAGTGGATCATGCAAGGAATGCCATCTAGTGGATCAGCAGGAATGCCACTAGTGGATGATGCAAGGAACCATCTAGTGGATGATGCAAGGAATGCATCTAGTGGATCATCAATGCATTAGTGGATCAGCAGATCATCTAGTGTTCAATGAATGCCATCTAGTGGATATGCAGAATGCCATGATAGATGCCATCTAGTGGATCATGCAAGGATGCCATCTAGTGCCATGCATGAGCATCTGTGATCATCAGATGCCATCTAGTGGATCATGCAAGGAATGCCTCTGTGGATCATTTTAAAATGATTGTTAGTGTGGTGCAAATGGCATCATTCACAAGCATGCAGAAGGCAACTAGAATGCTGGGAGCTGTAGTTTTCAGTAAGGGTGGCAGGTAGATATTTATATTATCTCAATGAATTGTGATACAAAATATTGTAGACATTTTGGGTGATATAGAGTCAGGAAATGTCAGAGGCCCGTTATCAAAGACACACTACATATTCCATTGATCTTCCCATATTATATATATATACATCATCACACTATTTATAGGGCCCACAAGGAGGCCCCAATCACGTCATTACCCTATTCAGTTTTAATTCAAATCCACCTGTAGGTATTTATATCCTTTAAATACCCAGTAGATTCTATCAGGGATCGTGAAGGTTCCTTTAAGTTCCAATTCAACAGACCCTCCGATCCATGTGACGCTTGGTTCCCAAAAAAAAAGAAGTTAAATTCATTCAAAAATGTCGGCCTTTGCCGTCCCTTTAATAATGTCCAATTAAAACCTTTTGCATAATCTTCCCAAGGCAATGTGACCGAGAAATATAAAAAACAGTTATTGTTCCAAATTATTCCTTTAATAAAGCAAAGACACCATCGCCACCTCCTGGAAAAATGGATAACCCTGCAACAAATGGTTCATAGCATACTCACAGTAATTTTAGCATCTCGTCATCTTCCGGTAAGATAATAAAACCCCTACATCTTATGCATACTACCATAACAAGCATACTTTCAGTTATATTTCAAATAGTGTCTGCAGTAGCCTAATAAACACAACAGCGGTGGGATTATTTTCACCAGCAGGCAAAGTTCCATCCCTCCAGGGACGGAGGTGGGGATAGCTGTATGATTCAATTAAAGGTAACATCCTACAGGAGTCGCAAGTGCAACAGTTCCATTTGGATCTGAGTGGGTAAACTTGCTTGTGTTATCCTGGGAACGTAATAAATCGACAGCATGTTTATTGTTTAAAACAGTGTGGAGCAGGTTTATAAGGTCTTCGGCTCGGAGTTTCACCTCTACACGTCTATCTGCTTGCCTGGTAAGATTTGGCAGGGGGCTCGCCGTGGTGCGACATCCAGCCGTACTGTTAACCAGAGTGAGGGCTCGGGTCAGATGAGTCGACACAGCCACATGGTAGAGTCTCCTAGGCTGTAGACTCTTCAACTACTGCTTTCCATTAATTTTGGCTTGTAAATCCAGACATCATCAAAGTGCTGAGAGTAAGTGTGTGTGAAGGGAACAATCGGGGAAGACGCGTGTGTGGGGTCGAATAACACAGAAGCCTTTAGAGTACTCGAGTTGATCGGGACTGGTAAATACCGCTACGACACTTGGGGGAGTATCTGATACCATGGTGATGTTCACCACCTTCGCAGGCGCAGTGCGATAGAACTGGTGCGGAGGCAGCCCGCGGTGCCTGGGCGTGCGGATGCTGTATAGTGTGACAGTACTACGACCGCTCAGCAAGTGCAAGCATACACCAAGGAGCGTGCGGCCCCGGGCTGGGGTCGGATTGGTGGGGGCACAGGGAGTGAGACGACCCTCTGCGTAGCAAGAACCGTGGTGAGAGAACCACGGGGAAACTGGCGCCAGTGGGCACATACTCCACCGCAGGATAGCGCCGGCAGATCGCAACGCAGACACCACGAACCCATGGATTCTATGCCATAAATCTCTGCCCCGGGCAAAGACAACATCTCGAGGGAGGGCAGCTAGAAGCAGGGGGCAGACTGATGGAGGCCTGATCTGGTTTAGGGAGGAATGAATGACCAAGGAAATTACGCCCAAGGGGACATTGCAGGCAAACCAAATTGGCCTGCCTCAAAAGCCAGGCAAAAGACGTGAAATCCGTGGGTTGGCGGGCATCGCCAGTGATTACCTAAAAAAAAAATGCTGAAACTGTACCTTATTTTTAAAGGGGAACTAAATTAAATAGCTCAACTTTGGAATAGATAAGTTAGCAATCTAATGCTCAATCATCCATCTTAACATGTCATAGTGGTTCAACACCTTGTAAATCTAATTAGATGTTTAATAAAAGGGCATGTCCACCATAAAACAAAAAACGATGACTTTCAGTTATCTGCCGCAACCCAACTGTTATTTTTACCAGTTATTACATGTATTTGTAACCAGATATTTAGGGCAAGTCCCACCAAAAATAAAACTTTCAATACGGTAAATCACCCCCAAACCCTAACGGTAATAGTTTGAAATGTGAAAGGTGTGAAGTCTAACCTGAAATCCGGCACAATGTCCTGTTTCCCCTGTTTCTTGCTCCTGGTTCTTCCAGTTAGCAACTGTCAGTTATGGATTTGTCAGTTGACATCACAGCCATTGACTGAATTTTAATCCCTGTCTGCCTCTTCTGAGCATGCCCAGCTCAGTACAGGTTTCTAAATAGCTCAGTTTCCATGAGGAATCCAGAAGCATAGCAGACATACAGTATATTCATAGGACAAACTATGATATATCAACATTTTTAAGAGGCCATTCTTCTAAAAGATGTTCTTATGAGGGTGGAGTTGTCCTTTAAAGATTGTTCTATTCCTTTCTGGCAAAAGTAATTTAACAGTAATTAACACTGTCAAATAATTCATACCGTCTTTGTTTTCCCTTTTAGCTTGTTGGTGTTATACTCACGGCCTTTTTCATCTGCATTCTATATAAAGAGGAAAAAGATCCTGCAAGGTCTTTGATTGTTAGATATGGATTATACATTACCGTACTTACAGAGCAGATATTGTTTGGGAACAGTAAAAATGAACAAGAATTCTACATAGCTTGGGATTCCCTTGGAAGTGTTAAACCATCTATTCGCGCCTTATAAATCCATTATTCTTCAGTTATTAGTCTTTGTGTAACATAGAATTTACAGCTCTGTGTGTCATATAGTTGTGTAAATAAAAACTAATATTTAAATGTTAAATAAAGGGGATGTGTTTTTTTCCAGGTTAATTATATTTTTCCTTGTAAAATAGATAGACATTAATAAACGTTCAGATTCAATAAAAGTTCTTATCGTTTAAAATGTGCTAATTTTGCCCCAACCAATCAGAACTTGTAACATTTGAAAGCTAACATCTGATTGGTTGGGGCAAAATTAGCTCCATTTTAAACGATAAGAACTTTTATGAATACCCCCTCTGTTTTAGGTAGAGATGGACGAACTTTCGAACTTCTGAAAAAGTTGAAAATCCCAAATCGGACCCGTTAACGTCAATGGGACAAATAGTTTGAAAAGTTTGAATAATGATGGTTATGCACATAATGAGCATGGCCCTGGGACGTGAGAATCTTCTACTTTCAAGCTTCCGCATTCGCGTAATTCTAAATTATTCGAACAGTCGTTATTTCTCAAATCTGTCTCTGTATCTCTTTGTATCTCTTAAAAAGAGAAGGTCATTAATATCAAGAGTATACAAGATGGAGCATGGAGTGTCACATACTCAACAAAAGGTGGGTAAAAGCTTTTAAAAAATTCTGTCTTTAAAGGGAAAATTTTACATATTCTTTTCCTTTTTGAAAAATCAATTCAATTTATACCTGTTGCTATTCCCTGCGATTGACTTTAGTGAGCTGACATTCCAGGTTCTGTACAGTTCTTCTTCCCAGAATGCACCCTACCTTGGATTTAGAGATGGACTAGAACTCGAAAATGAACCCCGAGTTAGAGCCGAACTATTCGAATTCAACCAGACTCGGACTTCTCGAACTATCCGGACCCGGATTTTCAATATTTTCTGGATTTTCGATAATTACGAATGTTGGACCATTCGAGGAAATCGAATATGCTAGTAAAATGTCTATTATACCTATATGCGAGCATCGAATCCGCAGTATAAATGTCTATTATACCTATACGCGAGTATCGAAACCGCAAGTAAAATGTCTATTACACCTATATGCGAGCATCGTAATCCGCAAGTAAAATGTCTATTATCCTAGACGCGAGCATCGAATCCGCAGTAAAATGTCTATTATACCTATATGTGAGTATCGAATCCGCGAGTAAAATGTTATTATCTTAGGCCGAGCATCGAATCCGCGAGTAAAATGTTCTATTATACCAATTCGCAGCATTGAATCCGCAATAAAATGTCTATTATACCTGACGCAGCATCAGAATCCGCAAGTAAAATGTCTATTAAACCTATACGGTATCGAATCCGCGAGTAAAAGTCTATTATACCTATACCGAGTATCGAATCCGCGAGTAAAATGTCTATTATACATTCGCGAGCATTGAATCCACGAGTAAAATGTCTATTATACCTAGACGCGCATATGGAATCTGCGAGTAAATGTATTTATCCTAGGCGCGAGTATCGAATCTACGTAAAATGTGTATTATACCTAGACGCGAGTATCGAATTTGCGAGTAAAATGTCTATATACCTAGACGCGAGCATCGAATCTACAAGTAAATGTCTATTATACCAATTCGCGAGCATTGAATCCACGAGTGAAATGTCTATTATACCTAGACGCGAATATGAATCTGCGAGTAAAATGTATATACCTAGGCGCGAGTATCGAATCTCAAGTAAAATGTGTATTATACCTAGACGCGAGTATCGAATTTGCGAGTAAAATGTCTATTATACCTAGACGCGAGCATCGAATCTACAATAAGTAAAATGTCTATTATACCAATTCGCGAGCATTGAATCCACGAGTAAAATGTCTATTATACCTAGACACGAGTATCGAATCTGCGAGTAAAATGTCCATTATATCTAGACACGAGTATCGAATCTGCAAGTAAAATGTCTATTATACCTAGACGCGAGCATCGAATCCGCTAGTAAAATGTCTATTATATCTATATGCGAGCATTGAATCCGCGAGTAAAATGTCTATTATACCTATACCCAAGCATCGAATCCGCGAGTCATTCATGGGATAATTATCGAATGTTCGAACGCGAGAGCTCGAAAGTAGCGCGCGTGAGAGTAAAATCGAGTTTTCAAAAGTCCTGGATATTGGAACATGTTCCCCAGACCATTTCCCAGGTCCCACAGCCATTTACATTAAGTTACCATTGATATTTTAATTGTATTTCATTAGAATGTTTAGAACTATTTGACTCCCTTTGACTTTAATGGGTCCGTTTACTAACTTTCGCAACTTTCCATATAGTTTGAAAACGGACTGAACTTTAAAAGTTCGCCCATCTCTACTTGGAATGTTCTACTGATTGGCCCATTTCTACTGATTGGCTGTTGGATGGGTCAAACATGCTCAGATCTCTACTGGTACTGGGTCAAGGCCTTTAACCTTTGTTTTGACACCTTACCCTGGGCAGTTTATTAACACCTCATCGATACAATGCAATCAACACCTTACATTCAGTAAGTCCCTGACACCCTGCTGTTATGTGCTGATTGGGATACATTCCAGGGTATTTATTGCCAACAAAAAAGTTCAGTTGATCTATCTTGATACCACAGAAGTTTGTCCATCTGCATCAGCAGATCACAGATTAAACACTGGAGGGAGCAAGAGAGACATTTAAACAAACCAATTAACCCTTTCTTTTTTTCATTTCAACCTACATAGTGTGTGTACCTATTAATAAGAAGGGTTGTCCAGGTAGAGGGACGAATGTAGATTATTTAGGGGAATTCTCTTATCCTTTCATTTCCTGGATTTTCCCTGGAGAACCTTTAATGTAAATGGTCAATTACAGAAACTCTCCATCTGGCTCTCCATAAAAGAGTCACCATGACACAGAGGATTAGCGACTACAGAAAGGTGAATTGTTTCTGTTTGAAATCCACGTCTTAGTCGAATTTTACTTCTGTAAACGTTGGCGAGATACAATAAACAGACGGCGTATTGTTATGTTTCTCTGGATGGAAATTCCTTATAATGACGGATATATCATGTACATAACTATAACCATGCAACACTCATTTCATATTGATATCAGAGGACTGGGATATGAGACCAAGAAATATTAAGTTATTTTTACTTTATCATAATAAGGGATGAAGTCCGGTTCCAAGTCCAACCTGATTCCAAAGTTCCGATCTTCTGGGCCTCATCTTCTCAAGAACTACAAAGAGCTTCCCACTGTATGATGAGTAGAACAATTGTTACTCTGCATCTGGGTGAACTAGCTATTGGATGTTTGGGAACATCAGTTTAAATCCAGCATATCTAATAACCCATAACTATGAGTTCATTTAACCTGACCATCCTCCTATCAGACCTGCAAGAGAGCAAGTCCCAGCACCTATCCCATGTCTTGCAAATGAAAACCTCATGCAAAGATTACAGTCCAAACATCCCCTTTCCCCTGCTTTAGCTTTGGTTATATAGCCATTGGCACGAGGCCTTGCATTACCCCACAGGGATATTAAACAATCAGCTAAAGTAAAACTCCCCACTGAGATTTAATACTTAAATACAGTTGCATGTTATCATAAATCCTTTACAAGCTAAGGGAACGGGGTTTTCTAATAAGTCATTTTCCATGTGGTAAGAAACTTTATTTCCCCCCCACACACTTCATTCTGAGACAACATTTTGTTGCACACAAATTACTTTTAAGGTTGATTTTTTTCCATTGACTTCATAAAGCTTTGAACAGCTCAAACCGAGGGCTGTAAATTATTTTAACCAACCTGACGTCTTGGGGTTTTTTTTTTTCGAGTTGACGTCTTGATTCCGAGTTAAAGAAAAATTGATGTCACCTGCCCTCCTCATAATTCAACAAGAAAGTCATTTTCTTTCTCACAGGCCAACAAACACTATATATCTTGCATTAAATATTCCATCGCAGTAGATAATTTATTGTTTCAATAGGGAACACTTTAGCCATATTTATACCCTCAACAGAGAAGTCAGATTACTTGTCTTATGTTAAAAAAATAAAAATTATCCTTCTGGGGACAAAGGAGACTTTTTCATGTGGATATTTTATTTTTCTTGAAAAGAAAAGAGATTATTCTTTGTTAGCTCTTTGTGTTGTATTAGAAAAACAACCCAATGTTGTCTTGTTACCTCATTTAAAATACATTCATTGTATAAACAGAATTCAGTCAACTAGGATATCGTTTTTATCCTAGGGGCAGCTAGGATAAAAGGGCTTCTGCTTTCAATCTGTGTGTCCATAGATATGTTCATTTGAGGAGCCAGGACATTGGTTTGGATTTGTAGGTACATTCAGTGGGAGGTTTGGGGTAATTTTGTTGTGTTTATAAATGGGGTGAAATAGGAGTTTCAATGGGGTGAAATAGGAGTTTCAATGGGGATGAAATAGGAGTTTCACGGACCCCCCAAAAAAAGAAGAATCAGCATTTTTAAGAAAGTGGGCTAAGCAACCAGAGAGGTCGACTATTGGGTGATTTTCTTTCATTGGTGGAACATACAAATTGTATAATTCTACGAGGAACAATAGCACAAACCTCTACCATGTACAACTGTGGCTATTAGCAGAAATGCGTGCGGGTTAGTAAAGCGAACTCATTAGTCAATGACAGTTAAAAAAAATCCAAACGTTCCACCTAAAATCAACATATAAATAGCAATGGTAACTTACTGTAAACGGCTAGGGACCTGGGACATGGTCTATGGAACACGTATCAATAGCCAACATCTTAAAATAAAAAACAAAGTCCAGTCCCAGAATATTCATGAGCTCCATGTTTTGGCATTCTGCGAAGCATTTTTGAAATTCCAAAAAATTTGGAAAATTTCAGAATTTTTGAAACATTTTTGAAAGTTTGAGGATTTTCGAAACAGTTCTGCAGTTTAGAAAAATTAAAAATCTGCAAAGTCTGATTTCCGGCGGATCTGTGAAATCCGCTTCGGGACCATCTCTATATATGGGCAATATATATTCCATAGCAGTTATAAACCACAGATCCTATCTTCTAAAGCAACAAAAAAACTTTTTTTTTGTTGTTGATTTTTTTGTTACATTTTGTTACATTTCCATGTATACACACAAATAGGGATGTACTGTAGTTTTGTCCCCAAACCAATTTTAGGGCAAAACTATTTTTGATGACAAAATTTAAAACAAAAAAATTGACAAAAACTACTGATGAAATTTCAACACAAAAATGTTGTGTATAAACCCTAAATTAGTGGTTGAAAATTCACTGCTGGGCCAAGAGACTTTAAAGGTCTTTATAAGACCTTAAAGATAATGTACTGCTCCCTTCCCCAGACCCAACCGCATTACTATTATTCACAGAAAGTGCCCCGATCATTACTTACCATGTCTCTGTCCTTAGCCGCACTGCCCCGGGCATCTGCTTGCACGGAAATGCAAGCAGGGGGCGGGACCGGCATCCGCATCCGTGATTGGCTGAGAGGCAGTGCGCTAATGTGCGAGATTGCGCATCCCACCACTCAAAATGTTGCAAAGTGATTTTTGGATCGTACAGTGCGCTTGGGACGTTACTGTGCATTTGCGTTGTGTTTCACGCAATATTGCGTTGTCGGAGTGCATACTATTGAAATAAAATGTAATGTGACTTTCAATGTTTCGGATCACGAAACGTGTTCAGAAGTGTGTGAGAGACAGACTAGTGAGGCCTAGCCATTTCTCTTACTATTTCTGGCACAGAAACCTAATATTTAGCCAAAGCAATATCAAGGCTCATGTTCAAGGCAGTTCAGGCAAGTTCGTGCCTGTGAAATCCCCTACAGTGTGTTGCTGGTAGGGAGGAAATGTAGGCCTCTGGATCATGAATTGTGTTGGCGGTCAAGAGAGTTTTATATACAAAACAAAAAAACCTTGCCAATGATTTATTATCAACTAATAACTAAAACGCCTTTAACACGAGGCCTTAACAAACATTTATTAACAGGCAACAATTCTCCATTTTCCTGTGAGTCTTTTTCACACAGGATATTTATACAAGAAACTGCGCCATCTTTTATTTACAATAAACTCCAACGTCCTTCTTGGTTAAGGGATTAACCATATAAAATCCCATTCCTTATAAATTACACACCATTTCATTGACCGAACCTCCACAATATCGAAATATCTCAATAAAGTGAGCTCATTCCCTCGTGTCCGTTTTTCCTGTTATTGGCAAACACCAACACACAATATTCAATACTAATTTTAAAAGACCTAAATAAGCCAATTAAAATCAAGTGGACCATGCGCTGTAACCCTTTCTTAGGGGTCCACCCAACCCTCATCCAACCGATGAATATTTTATTAGCCACGGAGGGATTTTGTCATGTTGCCAGTTTTCTGCCAAAGTACAACCAGTCAGATCGAGATCTAGAGACTTATTCATTTCCACTGAAACAGTTATATGAAAAGTGTTTGAACAAAGGTCAGCCATTTTGTGGTTTTTCCTTCTTCAGGAAAGGATTGCAGCAACCAATCAGATGATACATTTTGATGCATTTGATGTGTGATTGGACTGGTTGCTGTATATTACCGTAATAGGACAGGACAGGAAAACGTGTATCTTTTATTAAATAAGCCTGATAGTGCTTAGAATCGCAGCTTTAAACCTCACACATGACAAAGAGGTGATGAAGGATCAGACTAAAGATGGCTGAACCTGTTGAATTATGGAACATAAAGGGCAAGTCCAGCCCCA
Organism: Hymenochirus boettgeri; assembly: GCA_019447015.1. NCBI lineage: Eukaryota > Metazoa > Chordata > Amphibia > Anura > Pipidae > Hymenochirus > Hymenochirus boettgeri. Next base: position 25,714,890 of record CM033471.1, on the reverse strand, counting down.
AAATGAAATCTTACATACAGGTAAATCACCCCCCAAAACCCTAAATGGTAATAGTCTGAAATGTGAAATATATAAGTCTAACCTGAAATCCTGCACAATGTCCTGTTTCCCTGTTTTTGCTTCCTGGTTCTTCCAGTTAGCAACTGTCAGTTATGGATTTGACAGTTGACATCACAGCCAATGATTGAATGTTAATCCCCTGTCTGCCTCTTCTGAGCATGCCCAGGCTCAGTACAGGCTCAGTACAGGTTTCTAAATGGCTCAGTTTCAATGAGGCATCCAGAAGCATAGCAGGCATACAGTAATGAATTCATAGGACAAACTATGATATATCAACATATTTTAAAGAGGCCATTCTTTCTAAAAGATGTTCTTATGAGGGTGGAGTAGTCCTTTAAGTTAAAATATAAGACAAAATGGAGACAGAAAACAAAATGGATGCTATAAACCTATGTGAATCGTTCCAGGCTTAGTTCCACTGGTGCGTTCGCAAAATGCTGGTAAGATTTTGCAGTAAAGTCTTGCTATCGAAATTCATCACTCAAACAGAACTTCTCTCAATTTTGCTGATGAAATGTGCATTTTCGATGTGGAAATTCAAAACTTTGCCAGTAGTTTTTAATGTTTAGCCATCAAAACCAGTTTTGCCCCATTTTGTTTGCCCAGTTTTGGGATAAAAATTACAGCCTATCAGATTTGTGTTGTCAAACAGGGCAGTGCACCAAGAGCAGCTATTGTAACCTTCTGCCCCTACCACCCACAAGCAATCAGTGTATCGTACCTTATATATCACCGCAATCCCATCTTATTATTTATAGTGAATGTGTTTAACACCTGCTATTTTCCAAAAAATTCTCACAACTCCCGTATTCAATTTTATGACCTCAGGTGCAACATAACAAATTTTGAGATATTGACACAATTAATGGACATTTACCATCGAAAGTCTCATACACAGCCCCATAGAAAGTCCCATACACAACCCCATAGAAAGTCCCATACACAGCCCCATAGAAAGTCCCATACACAGCCCCATAGAAAGTCCCATACACAGCCCCATAGAAAGTCCCATACACAGCCCCATAGAAAGTCCCATACACCATACACAGCCCCATAGAAAGTCCCATACACAGCCCCATAGAAAGTCCAATACACAGCCCCATAGAAAGTCTCATACACAGCCCCATAGAAAGTCCCATACACAGCCCCATAGAAAGTTTCGATCGGAATTCTACAATCGATGTTGTACGATTTCAGTGTCGGCATTTACGGTTGTGATTGCAAATGTACAATTGCAATGGTAATGGTACAATGGCCTATATAGTCTACTACCGCATAGTATTGTACACCTGATCGATGGTAAATGTACGACCACGGCAGTAAATATAGATAGATATGTAAGCATGTGTGTGTGTTTATGTAAGCGTGTGTGAGGGAAAGTATATATGCATATGTGCGTGTGTGTGTATACCAAACATAACAAAATACACTCAAATATACTTATTTAATGGAACATCTTAGCAAAGTGATTATATAATGGATTACGTTATACCAGAACATCTCACCCACATGTTCCTTCACCTTATAACACCCGTGCAACAGTCTTTCACCCCCAACTAATGTAACATGTATTAAAACCTTACGGTTACCAGTTACACGGTATCTAATAGCACTGGAACATTTTCTGAACCTCCTGGTACATATGTCCCTGTGGTTCCCTTGCTAACAAATCCCACGTTATAACACAACTGCCACTGGTCAGGGCTGCACGCTCGCACAATAACGCTTTAGGAATCGTGCTGTTTTAAACCAGAGCCCCTTAGGTATTTACTGTCTGAAAGAAAACAGATCCATACAGCACAGAGCGCAAGGAATTAGGGCTGAAATGTTATCCCCTGAATCCGTACCTGTCTTCTGTCAAGTCAAACCATGATAAAGTGGATCTGATATTAAATCTTCTGAGGCCAGAAGCTCTGCAAACCCTCCTGACAAATTTATTGAAGGCCGCACAGTGTCGGACTGGCCCCTAGGGCTACAGGGGAATCCTCCGGTGGGCCCACATCCCATTCACCCAAGAAAACTGAGAATGTAAATACAGAGTCAAAGGGACGGTAAGGAATGTATTATAATCAGTAGGAGTAAGATCAGGGCCGTTTTTAGGCATAGGCCATCTAGGCACAGAACTAGGGTGCCTATGTTGATCCAGGGCACCTATTCTTCTCCCTGGCATCTCCCTGTCAGCTGTTACTTGCTGTGTTAGAACTGCTCTCCTTGTTCAGCTGTAACCTGTAACATTGTATCTAGTACAGAGCCTAAACTCCACACACTCTACATAGCAACAAATGTTGCAATTTGCAAATGAACTGAAGGTAAAGGAAGGAGGGGGGAGGATGAGCCCAGTTAATAGGACTGAGGGGAACAGCTATAAAATGCCAGGTTAAAAATAAAAAACAAAGTCCAGTCCCAGAATATTCATGAGCTCCATGTTTTGGCATTCTGCGAAGCATTTTTGAAATTCCAAAAAATTTGGAAAATTTCAGAATTTTGAAACATTTTTGAAAGTTTGAGGATTTTCGAAACAGTTCTGCAGTTTAGAAAAAATAAAATCTGCAAAGTCTGATTTCCGGCGGATCTGTGAAATCCGCTTCGGGACCATCTCTATATATGGGCATAATATATCATAGCAGTTATAAACCACAGATCCTATCTTCTAAAGCAACAAAAAAACTTTTTTTTGTTGTTGATTTTTTTGTTACATTTGTTACATTTCCATGTATACACACAAATAGGGATGTAATGTAGTTTTGTCCCCAAACCAATTTTAGGGCAAAACTATTTTTGATGACAAAATTTAAAACAAAAAAATTGACAAAAATACTGATGAAATTTCAACACAAAAATGTTGTGTATAAACCCTAAATTAGTGGTTGAAATTCACTGCTGGGCCAAGAGACTTAAAGGTCTTTATAAGACCTTAAAGATAATGTATGCTCCCTTCCCCAGACCCAACCGCATTACATTATTCACAGAAAGTGCCCGATCATTACTTACATGTCTCTGTCCTTAGCCGCACTGCCCCGGGCATCTGCTTGCACGGAAATGCAAGCAGGGGGCGGGACCGGCATCCGATCCGTGTTGGCTGAGAGGCAGTGCGCTAATGTGCGAGATTGCGCATCCCACCACTCAAAATGTTGCAAAGTGATTTTTGGATCGTACAGTGCGCTTGGGACGTTACGTGCATTTGCGTTGTGTTTCACGAATATTGCGTTGTCGGAGTGCATACTATTGAATAAAATGTAATGTGACTTTCAATGTTTCGGATCACGAAACGTGTTCAGAAGTGTGTGAGAGACAGACTAGTGAGGCCTAGCCATTTCTCTTACTATTTCTGGCACAGAAACCTAATATTTAGCCAAAGCAATATCAAGGCTCATGTTCAAGGCAGTTCAGGCAAGTTCGTGCCTGTGAAATCCCCTACCGTGTGTTGCTGGTAGGGAGGAAATGTAGGCCTCTGGATCATGAATTGTGTTGGCGGTCAAGAGAGTTTTATTACAAAAACAAAAAAACCTTGCCAATGATTTATTATCAACTAATAACTAAAACGCCTTTAACACGAGGCCTAACAAACATTTATTAACAGGCAACAATTCTCCATTTTCCTGTGAGTCTTTTTCACACAGGATATTTATACAAGAAACTGCGCCATCTTTTATTTACAATAAACTCCAACGTCCTTCTTGGTTAAGGGATTAACCATATAAAATCCCATTCCTTAAAATACACCACCATTTCATTGACCGAACCTCCACAATATCGAAATATTCAATAAAGTGAGCTCATTCCCTCGTGTCCGTTTTCCTGTTATTGGCAAACACCAACACACAATATTCAATACTAATTTTAAAAGACCTAAATAAGCCAATTAAATCAAGTGGACCATGCGCTGTAACCCTTTCTTAGGGGTCCACCAACCCTCATCCAAACCGATGAATATTTATTAGCCACGGAGGGATTTTGTCATGTTGCCAGTTTCTGCCAAGTACAACCAGTCAGATCGAGATCTAGAGACTTATTCATTCCACTGAAACAGTATATGAAAAGTGTTTGAACAAAGGTCAGCCATTTTGTGGTTTTTCCTTCTTCAGGAAAGGATTGGCAGCAACCAATCAGATGATACATTTTGATGCATTTGATGTGTGATTGGACTGGTTGCGTATATTACCGTAATAGGACAGGACAGGAAAACGTGTATCTTTTATTAAATAAGCCTGATAGTGCTTAGAATCGCAGCTTTAAACCTCACACATGACAAAGAGGTGATGAAGGATCAGACTAAAGATGGCTGAACTGTTGAATTATGGAACATAAAGGGCAAGTCCAGCCCCAAAATGAAATCTTACATACAGGTAAATCACCCCCCAAAACCCTAAATGGTAATAGTCTGAAATGTGAAATATATAAGTCTAACCTGAAATCCTGCACAATGTCCTGTTTCCTGTTTTGCTTCTGGTTCTTCCAGTTAGCAACTGTCAGTTATGGATTGAAAGTTGACATCCCAGCCAATGATTGAATGTTAATCCCCTGTCTGCCTCTTCTGAGCATGCCCAGGCTCAGTACAGGCTCAGTACAGGTTCTAAATGGCTCAGTTTCATGAGGCATCCAGAAGCTAGCAGGCATACAGTAATGAATTCATAGGACAAACTATGATATATCAACATATTTTAAAGAGGCCATTCTTTCTAAAGATGTTTATGAGGGTGGAGTAGTCCTTTAAGTTAAAATATAAGACAAAATGGAGACAGAAAAAACAAAATGGATGCTATAAACTATGTGAATCGTTCCAGGCTTAGTTCCACTGGTGCGTTCGCAAAATGCTGGTAAGATTTTGCAGTAAAGTCTTGCTATCGAAATTCATCACTCAAACAGAACTTCTCTCAATTTTGCTGATGAAATGTGCATTTTCGATGTGGAAATTCAAAACTTGCCAGTAGTTTTTAATGTTTAGCCATCAAAACCAGTTTTGCCCCATTTGTTTGCCCAGTTTTGGGATAAAAATTACAGCCTATCAGATTTGTGTTGTCAACAGGGCAGTGCACCAAGAGCAGCTATTGTAACCTCTTGCCTACCACCCACAAGCAATCAGTGTATCGTACCTTATATATCACCGAATCCCATCTTATTATTATAGTGAATGTGTTTAACACCTGCTATTTTTCAAAAAATTCTCACAACTCCCGTATTCAAATTATGACCTCAGGTGCAACATAACAAATTTGAGATATTGAACAATTAATGGACATTTACCATCGAAAGTCTCATACACCCCCCATAGAAAGTCCCATACACAGCCCCATAGAAAGTCCCATACACAGCCCCATAGAAAGTCCCATACACAGCCCCATAGAAAGGCCATACACAGCCCCATAGAAAGTCCATACACAGCCCCATAGAAAGTCCCATACACAGCCCTATAGAAAGTCCCATACACAGCCCCATAGAAAGTCCCATACACAGCCCCATAGAAAGTCCCATACACAGCCCATAGAAAGTCCCATACACGCCCATAGAAAGTCCATACACAGCCCCATAGAAAGTCCCAACACAGCCCATAGAAAGTCCATACACAGCCCATAGAAAGTCCAATACACAGCCCCATAGAAAGTCCCATACACAGCCCATAGAAGTCCAATAAAACGCCCATAGAAAGTCCCATACACAGCCCCATAGAAAGTCCCATACACAGCCCTATAGAAAGTCCCATACACAGCCCTATAGAAAGTCCAATACACAGCCCCATAGAAAGTCCCATACACAGCCCCATAGAAAGTCCATACACAGCCCATAGAAAGTCCCATACACAGCCCAATAGAAAGTCCAATACACAGCACCATAGAAAGTCCCATACACAGCCCCATAGAAAGTCCCATACACAGCCCCATAGAAAGTCCCATACACAGCCCCATAGAAAGCCTACACAGCCATAGAAAGTCCAATACACAGCACCATAGAAGTCCCTACACAGCCCCAAAAAGTCCCAACACAGCCCCATAGAAAGTCCCATACACAGCCCATAGAAAGTCCATACAAGCCCAATAGAAAGTCCAATACACAGCCCCATAGATAGTCCCATACACAGCCCCATAGAAAGTCCCATACACAGTCCATAGAAAGTCCCATACACAACCCATAGAAAGTCCCATACACAACCCCATAGACCGTCCCATACACAGCCCCATAGAAAGTCCCATACACAGCCCCATAGAAAGTCCCATACACAGCCCCAATAGAAAGTCCAATAACAGCACCATAGAAAGTCCATACACAGCCCCATAGAAAGTCCATACACAGCCCCATAGAAAGTCCCATACACAGCCCCATAGAAAGTCCCATACACAGCCCCATAGAAAGTCCCATACACAGCCCAATAGAAAGTCCAATACACAGCACCATAGAAAGTCCCATACACAGCCCCATAGAAAGTCCCATACACAGCCCATAGAAAGTCCATAACACAGCACCAGAAGTCCCATACACAGCCCATAGAAAGTCCCATACACAGCCCCATAGAAAGTCCCATACACAGCCCAATAGAAGTCCAATACACAGCCCCATAGAAAGTCCCATACACAGCCCCATAGAAAGTCCCATACACAGCCCCATAGAAAGTACCATACACAGCCCAATAGAAAGTCCAATACACAGCCCCATAGAAAGTCCATACACAGCCCCATAGAAAGTCCAATACACAGCCCCATAGAAGTCCCAACACAGCCCCATAAAAGTCCCATACACAGCCCCATAGAAAGTCCATACACAGCCCCATAGAAAGTCTCATACACAGCCCCATAGAAAGTCCCATACACAGCCCCATAGAAAGTTTCGATCGGAATTCTACAATCGATGTTGTACGATTTCAGTGTCGGCATTTACGGTTGTGATTGCAAATGTACAATTGCAATGGTAATGGTACAATGGCCTATATAGTCTACTACCGCATAGTATTGTACACCTGATGATGGTAAATGTACGACCACGGCAGTAAATATAGATAGATATGTAAGATGTGTGTGTGTTTATGTAAGCGTGTGTGAGGGAAAGTATATATGCATATGTGCGTGTGGGTGTATAACAAACATAACAAAATACACTCAAATATACTTATTAATGGAACATCTTAGCAAAGTGATTATATAATGGATTACGTTATACCAGAACATCTCACCCACATGTCCTTCACCTATAACACCGTGCAACAGTCTTTCACCCCCAACTAATGTAAAATGTTATTAAAACCTTACGGTTACCAGTTACACGGTATCTAATAGCACTGGAACATTTTCTGAACCTCCTGGTACATATGTTCCTGTGGTTCCCTTGCTACAAATCCCACGTTATACACAACTGCCACTGGTCAGGGCTGCACGCTCGCACAATAACGCTTTAGGAATCGTGCTGTTTTAAACCAGAGCCCCTTAGGTATTTACTGTCTGAAAAAACAGATCCAACAGCACAGAGCGCAAGGAATTAGGGCTGAAATGATCCCCTGAATCCGTACCTGTCTTGTCAAGTCAAACCATGATAAAGTGGATCTGATATTAAATCTTCTGAGGCCAGAAGCTCTGCAAAACCTCCTGACAAATTTATTGAAGGCCGCACAGTGTCGGACTGGCCCCAGGGCTACAGGGGAATCCTCCGGTGGGGCCCACATCCCATTCACCCAAGAAAACTGAGAATGTAATACAGAGTCAAGGGACGGTAAGGAATGTATTATAATCAGTAGGAGTAAGATCAGGGCCGTTTAGGCATAGGCCATCTAGGCACAGAACTAGGGTGCCTATGTTGATCCAGGGCACCTATTCTCTCCCTGGCATTCCCTGTCAGCTGTTACTTGCTGTGTTGAACTGCTCTCCTTGTTCAGCTGTAACCTGTAACATTGTATCTAGACAGAGCCTAAACTCCACACACTTACATAGCAACAAATGTTGCAATTTGCAAATGAACTGAAGGTAAAGGAAGGAGGGGAGGATGAGCCCAGTTAATAGGACTGAGGGGAACAGCTATAAAATGCCAGGTAAAAGCTGCTGCAGACTTTATAACAGTGACCCTGTGACTAGCAGCCATGAGATCCTATCCCTGCCTCTTTATTCCTTCACCAACTCCCAATTAGAACTTAGAGTGGGTGAGGAGTGAACAATTCAAGGAGGAGACATGGAAAGCAGGTACATACACAGACAAACAGACAATGTGCATAACAAAAATGTGTTGTCGTGGCAGGGTCCAGGAGGAAGGGGATGTGCTGGTGGTGCGGTGCCAGAGGGTATCATTACCCCTGGCACCACCAGCTACCCCTGGCACCACAGCAGGTTGTGGTGGTGCCAGGGGGTGTGTGCTGGTGGTGCCAAGGGTGTGTGTGCTGGGGTGCAGTTGGGGATGTGCTGGTGGTGCCAGGGGTGTGTGTGCTGGGGTGCCAGTTGGGGATGTGCTGGTGGTGCCAGGGGGTGTGTGCTGGTGGGATGTGGCTGGTGGGTGCCAGTTGGGGATGTGCTGGTGGTGCCAGGGGGATGTGGGTGGTTCCAGAGGTGGGTGTGCTGGTGGTGCCAGGGGGTTTGTGCTGGTCATGCCAATCGGGGATGTGCTGGTGGTGCCAGGGGTTTGTATGCTGGGGTGCCAGTAGTTGGGATGTGCTGGTGGTGCCAGGGGTGTGTGTGCTGGGGTGCCAGTTGGGGATGTGCTGGTGGTGCCAGGGGTGTGTGTGCTGGGGGTGCCAGTTGGGGATGTGCTGGTGGTGCCAGGGGGATGTGCTGGTGGTGCCAGAGGTGTGTGTGCTGGTGGTGCCAGGGTGTGTGTGCTGGTCATGCCAATCGGGGATGTGCTGGTGGTGCCAGGGGTGTGTATGCTGGGGGTGCCAGTTGGGGATGTGCTGGTGGTGCCAGGGGTGTGTTTGCTGGGGGTGCCAGTTGGGGATGTGCTGGTGGTGCCAGGGGGGATGTGCTGGTGATGCCAACAAAATATACTTTTATTGTTTAATGGAATTTTAGGGAGGGCCCCAAAAATCTGATTTGTGCCTTGGGCCCAATTTGGTCTTAATCCGGCTCTGCATACTGTATATCATGGCAATGCTGGCAGCTGGAAGGGTTAAAGGTAATTCTCTGCTGGCACTAAAAGTGTTAATAGGAAAGTCTGTTGGCATTGAATGGTTCATGGTAATACTCTTCTGGCACTGAAAGTGTTAATGGCAATACTATGGGGAAGTCTGCTGGCACTGAAGGGTTAATAACAATTCTCTGGAAAGGTGCTGGCACTGAAAGTATTAATAGAAAAACCCTTTTAATATTCTGTAGGGCTCTGTAGCCCACCCCCAACCGCCACGTTTGTTTGTTAAAAAAAGCATCAGAAATTTACTTACAGTCCTTCGATCCCCCAGCGCTCTGTTCCCGGCACTCTGCTTGCCAGAACTTGCAGGGGTTGGACTGGCAGCCACGTCTGTGATTGGCAGAGAGGCAGCCAATCACAGACGCAGCTGCCGGCAATGCAGAGCGCCGGGGGAACAAGACTATAAGCATTTCTGATGCTTTTTGTAACAAATGGACTTGGTGGTTGGGGGCACCAACAGAAAAGGCTTTTATAGGTAGGGCACCAGGCAGCAAAGATAGATCCACGGGGAGGGAGGGAGTGTGTGTATGTGGGCGGGGGGGCTCCCCTGCATGTGCTAAAAACCTCTCAGAGGACAAGGAAGTAGCAGGGACCGGATGACTCACAGACAGCTCCTACTCTTCACTTTTTGGAAGGTTGAACAGGCACTGCAGGAGAACCATAAGGAGCAGAGGAGTAAGGTAAGGATTTTTTTAAACTACACAGCGGGGACAGTAGTGGATTCAATTTTAGTTTTGGGGGTTGACATGCCCTTTAAACCTTTCTGTTTATTCTGGTTGGCAGGACTGCCTCCATATTGTTTTCTTGATCTAGCTACATCAATATTGCAACCGATTCTATTGCATTCGCTGAATACATTAGATATCAATGCTGTGTATGGGGGGGGGGAGCTATACCCCCAAAATGGCCCTTTTTTATTTAAATGTATAATTCTAATGGAGACTCCCAAATTCCCACCTTGAGATCTCACTACTTAACAAATCTCAATTCTGCAGCGCAGATGTTTCTCCCCTCTGATTCCCCCTCTTGTAAGCACCTGGTAAATCCAGTGGTGCAATCTAATATGATTCTTCTTTAACTGGATCTGTTGATTGTGATCAACCTTCAGCTCTTCATATGATATTTTAGTTCCTTCATTAGTCCAATTAACCTGTTGGTTTTCCATCAATCGGATCATTGCTAAATCCTGATCACATCTCACACACTTTACTATACTTCTCTATACTTCTCTATACTTCTCTATACTTCTCTATACTTCTCTATACTTCTCTAGACACAAACAGGCTCATTTACCTGCTATCGCTCTGGGTAAAAGTGCTGTTGGTGATTTAATATCGCATTTGAGAATGTGGGTAAATCCCGGTGAGCTGTTTACGCCCTGCGGGATTTTAACTCCAGCTATTTGTTAAAATCCTGCTCTAAAACTAGCTTGATTTTTGCGTAACCCGCGCATCCAACGCTAATATGGAGTTAAAGTTGCGATAACCGTTAGCGAACCAGTTAGCGTGACTTTATCTCCATATATTTGCCCAGCGAGTCTGGGTAAATGAGGCCCAATTTTACAAACACAGACAGATCTATATATATATATAGATATAAAATAATAAAATCTAAATCCATGTTATTGAGATTCCTTTATTTATTTACTTTTCTGTCTGTTCCAAGAATATTCCGGTCGGGGATAGAATATTCCGTCCTGGATTTAATACCCTACTGCAGATTTTCATGTAGAAACAATGACAGTTTAACTATATCCAACTACTTAGGGCTCTATGTCAGGAACAGCTTTTTCCAATGTCAGAGCATCTGTTTCCGTGTTAGACAGGAGCCATGGAAATGAACGGTTATAAGAGCCCGTGTTGGTGAGGAGGACTGAGAGATAAGCCAGATGGGGCCTTTAAGAAACTCTAAGACTATTTTTCCGCTCTGCAATTAGTAAGGGGAAGTATAGACCAAAAATCTATTTCTTAAAGTGTTAAAGATATAAAATTGGTCTATCGGAAAGACAGTGAAATGTTTTCCCCATCAATTTGGTCAATATCAATGCCGTGCCGGGGACATTTACTCACTGAGATAACTCTGCTTTGAGTATTCTGTATTCCAACCCCAAGGCTTTGGGCCTGCAACCAACAACTTTCATAGTCTTTGAGCGGCCTGGCCTGATTTCATTTCTATTGTGGTTTGACATGGACCTATCCCTCTCAGGCAGATAAATATGGGGTTACTGGGGTATAATCTGATCTACCAGCACCTCAATGTCGTGGAGTGACTGAATGTGTAGAAACTGGTCATTTTGTCACTTGTAAGTCCAATGCTCTTGCCATGCCCATCAGTGTCTTAAAGGGCATGTTCACCCTTAAAAAAAAAAACTGGTAAGTTACCTGCCGCCAACTGATATATTTTGCACTTTATTACCTGCATTATTAAGCAGATTTTAAGGATAATTTTGGTTCCCATTCTGGTGCCAGCTGGCCCCTCCCTCCATGCAGTCAATCAAAGCTGTAATTGCTGATATTAGTAGTGTAATAAAATCCTTACCTCACATCCCAGCTCCATATGGTTCTCCTGTAGTCCCCCCCAAAGTCCCAAAAACTGATCAGCAGGAGGATAGCAGAGTCCATATAGGACTCTACCTCCTGTCTCCCCTCCGGGAGAAGTTTGGCATGCCCACTGCAACCATTCTCCCCCTCTCTCCCCCTCCCTCCCCCTCCCTCCCCCTCCCTCTCCCTCCCGATTTTGTCTCCTTCCCCCTGCGCATAAAACCCTTTTTATATAATGTACTGCTCCTTCCCCCAGCCCCAACCCCATTTCTATTATTCACAGAAAGTGTCCCAATCTTTACTTACCATGCCTCTTTCCTTCGCCGGTCTGAACTCCCGGCAGCCGCGTCTGTGATTGGCTGCTTCTCAGCCCCGCCCCCTACTTGCATTTCCGTGCAAATAGAGGGCCGGGGCAGTGCGGCGAAGGATAGAGGCATGGTAAGTAATGATTGGGGGACTTTCTGTTAATAATAGTAATGCGGTTGGGGCTGGGGGAAGGAGCAGTACATTATATAAAAAGTTTATTACAAGGCTGGACATGCCCTTTAAAAAAAAAAAACCTAGAAAATATTCTGCAAGAAATATTATAAAATTCTCATTTCTCTATAACACGTCCTTCTATCTATTTGATCTAGATTTCTCTTGTCCTGTCCCATGTTAGTCATTTTATCTTATAATTATAAACCTAGCGCACTGCTGAATATACATCATCCCTTTACAGGTAACCAATGGCATAATCACTATGGTTTTAAACAACAGCTTAATTCCTATAAAGAACTGGACGTGTGTATATATCACTGTATTGCACTGTGAAGGGTTTTGTCGTAAACCAAATGAGATCCAGCGATTGTTTTCGGCCAGGCATTATTTAACGTGACACACTTTCTAAATCCTTCTGACATCCCTGTTCAAATGAATTTACGTCTGTAGGTTCCTTGTTACCGTGTCTGATTTTCACGATAATCCATCTTATCTTGCGAGACTTATTCATCGCCTGAGCTATATACTGGGCCCAGATACACGTTGGCTTTAATTTAAAATCCCGATAAGTGTTTTCTGTTGAATTAGATTCTCATTATTATCTTTCCTATGGAAAAAAAAAACCCCATCCAGAGAAGCAATAATTGCGATCGCTGCCAGTCTGGTATAAGTTGTAACGTTCTTAACTGGCATTGACGCCAGGCAGAATCGGCGAATTACAGGATATTATGCAAATCTGGAAACTTAAGATGTTTGTTTACAGGATAAATTTCATCAGAGCAAAGATTTTAATGGGAGACATTCATCGGTTTATTTGTTTCGTTTGTTTTGCAAATCCTATTAAGTCAAACTAAAAGTTCAAATCAGTAGTTAGTGCTTTATTATTCCAGGGTTTACTTAAAATAAAAATGATACATATATATATAACACACAATGATATTCCAGCAATGATCTATATTGCTGGTAAGGTTTAGCAATATAAGTTCCTGCACATTTCCTGATTTTATTTGTGAGCTCAGGTACTTCCTGTCTTTCCCAGCATTAAGTCTTAAGTGAGCATGCACTGCCCCCCCGGGTACAGGGGAGGAGCACAGGGTCATGTGATGTCACTCTAGCTACTGGAAGCAGGAAGTTTAAACATTATCCATAATGTCATTTCTCACAGGCTGCAGCCAGAGATGTTATCCGGGGCTAATTTAAAAGGAAAGGCTTCAGGCTGTTATTTAAAGGGTATCACCACCCCCACACAGACTTTTGGCATTATGCTAACTGCCCCCCAAAACCTCAACCTCATGAGGTTCTTAGATTTCAAAGCTGCTGGTAAACCTACTTACTACCCTTCGTTCCCTCTGCATTCTTCCGCTTGCCTTTTCCATGCAAAGAAGAGGCCGGACCGGCAGCAGTGCCTGTGATTGGCTGAGACGTAATATCTCGTTGTTTGTAGATCACATTTCCCAGTTAAATGGAACCTTAATATTTTCCTTTTCCTGTTTTTAAAGGACAAGGTTTTTCTTGCTTCCTTTTACTTTTCCAGTCAAGCTGACAAATTAATTAAAATAATTTCTCTTTGTAGTAAACTTTTATCCTTCAGCACCTAGAGAATAATGTTATTACCTTAGATAAACTGATGATTATTTTCTTTCAGGTTCAATAGTTGGTCTCCATCTTTTTAATAGACTACAACATATAAATACAGATATTATATTAACATCATACCATGGAGACATAATATTTCTGTCTAATCCCATGATGATACGACCTGTTTTCTTTATTCTTTTCAAATAGTGTTTCCAAGTCCATTATATTTATTTGTTTAGTCAGAGGAGCTGCCATACCAGAAGTAGCTTGATGAAGGCCCCTATTAAAAAGGTCTAAAAGGCAGGAAAATTCTATTAAAAGGAAATTAATCTTCCCTGAATTAACTATGAATTGTGAATTTCCTAGCTGGACAATTTGCCATTAGCTGACAAATACGTTTTTTTCATTCTAACGCAAATCAATACTGTCCGCCTTAAATTGACATGTTATGATAGAAAAACTTTTCTAAGCGTGCACTTACCTCTCTGCTCAAGATCACAAAGTTCTATAGTACGAAAACGGGCCCATTAAAGTCAATGGGGACAAATAGTTCTGCTAAAATACAGATAAAATACTTATCGCCGATTTCGAGGGTTACAGAATGCCGCCTGGGTTACGCTCAAATTCGAGGGTTAAAAAACGCTACATTTGAGCATTGTGGCCGAATTGGAGGGTTACCGAATGCCGCATTCAAGGGTTATGGCCAAATTCACGGGCTATCGAACACTACATTCGAGAATTATCAACGTATTTGAGAGTCACCAAACACTGCATTCGAGGGTTACTGACGAGTTTGAGGGTTCCCGAATGCCGTATTGGGTTATCGATTTGAAAATTTGATAATTACCGGAAATAAGTCAGCGAGTTGAAAAGTCCAAAAGTTCATAGTTCGAAGAGTCCAAAAAAGTCAGAGTTTGTGCGAACTCATAAAATTTCACTCAAACTAGAGTTCACGTTCTAGTCCATATCTAACAATCACTACCTTGTGGGGGGGTTTTTTGTGAAGAAAAACGCACAGTAACGCATAGAAGATTAGCGAAAATGCATTATACTGCAAAGAGCTCAATCTAAAAGTGAAATATGCAGAAATTGTATCTAAAGCCCCCCACACACACAGCCAACTGCAAGATGAAAATAATCTAATATGCTTAAAGTAAAATTAAAGGAGAACTAAATGGTCAAATATTATATAAATTTATATTTATTTTTTATGTATATTATGCATTTTCTTAATGGCTAGGTCCCACTAATGTGCACTTGGCTTCCATGCATGGGGCCCTATTTATAAAAGATCGGTATCGTTATCGTAAAATACCGATCGTTATCATAAAATAACGACCATTTTTTTACTGATAACGACCGGTATTTTACGATAACGATCTTTTATAAATAGGGCCCATTATTTGCTACGTGTGCTCCAATGTATATCTGTAATACTTGAATGCTTGCCATACGCCAGAAAAGTTGTGCATGCTTGTGCTTCAATAATGGATCGGAGCGAAAAATGTGCTCTGAATAGAACAAGTGGGACCTAGCCATAAAGCTTCATGGATAGGCACATGGTGCATTCTTTAGTATACAGTAGAGAACTTTCGAAAGTTCGGTCCGTTTTCGAACTTTTGAACTATATGGAAAGTTCGAAAACGGAACCATTAAAGTCAATGGGAGTAAAATAGTTTGAAAAGTTCTAATGAAATACAATTAAAATATCAATGGTAACTTAATGTAAATGGCTGTGGGACCTGGGAAATGGTCTGGGGAACATGTTCCAATATCCAGGACTTTTGAAAAAAATCGATTTTACTCTCACACATGCTACTTTCGAGCTCTCGCGTTCAAACATTTGATAATTTGATCCCATGAACGACTTGTGGATTCCATAATTCGATATTTACTCGAGTATAGATGTGATAGACATTTTACTTGCGGATTCGAACATTCGATAATTATCCCATGAACGACTCACGAATTCCATAATTCACTATTTACTTGCGTATAGGTATAATAGACATTTTACTTGCGAATTCCATAATTCGATATTTACTCGCGTAAAGGTATAATAGACATTTTACTCGCGAATTCCATAATTCGATATTTACTCGCGTATAGGTATAATAGACATTTTACTCGCAGATTCGATAATTCGATATTTACTCGCGTATAGGTATAATAGACATTTTACTCGCGGATTCGATAATTATCCCATGAACGACTCATGGATTCCATAATTCGTTATTTACTCGCGTATAGGTATAATAGACATTTTATTCGTGGATTCAAACATTCGATAATTATCCCATGAACAACTCATGCATTCCATAATTCGATATTTACTCGCGTATAGGTATAATAGACATTTTACTCGCGGATTCCATAATTCGATATTTACTCGCGTATAGGTATAATAGACATTTTACTCGCTTATTCAATAATTCGATATTTATTCGCGTATTGGTATAATAGACATTTTACTCGCATATTCGATAATTCGATATTTACTCGCATATTGGTATAACAGACATTTTACTCGCATATTCGATAATTCGATATTTACTCGCGTATTGGTATAATAGACATTTTACTCGCGTATCGAACATTTGATAATTATTGAAAGTCCGGAAAATATCGAAAGTCCGAGAAATCTGGGTCAGGGATAGTTTGAGAAGTACAAACTCGAATAGTTTGGCTCAAACTTGGGTTCGAGTTCGAGTTCTAGTCCATCTCTAGTATACAGCAATGGTAAACAACATGGTAGCTCCCGCATCCGTGAGTTTTATACCCAATAGATTTGAAATAACTCCTTCTGACAGCCTGGCCATATATTTTGAGTTAAAGAAGCACATGTACAGAACCTGCTTTGGTAAGACTTCAATTGCATCTTGCTGTCCGTTATTTTGTGGCAGTTTTGACATTGACCTTATTCTACCATTACTGATTATAGGAGAATTTTCCATTTACTTTTCATTTCCAAATGGGACACATCTTACTTTATTTTCTAAGCCTTTAACCTCTCTCCACCATTAACACTTTAAACCATAACACACGTCTCCGTGATCTAGTCCGAGCCCATCCACACTTCTAAATCTAAATCTGAGATGACTAAGTATAAAGAAACTAGCATCGAAATTATATCAGTCACTGCTGTCAAAACACCGCAATTCTAATGGCAAAAAACCAAATATCCCTTTTACCTTGAAAGCAGAGATCAAAGGGACACATCAAACGTTTTCCATAGATCTTGTCTAATCCTCATTAAACAAACCCTAGAACTAGTGTAAACTAGCGTTTCCTGCTATCACCGAGATGTGCAAATCCTTATCAACGGCACAGTAAATATTTTAAAATGTTAAAAGTGGGGAACAAAGCTGAAATATAAGTCAACTTGAGGTTATTTCTTACCTAATGTGAACAGGGCATGTCCACCCGCCACACTGTATATTTGATAAATAGAGCCAGGACCCCTCCAGCCCGTGATCACCTGCGTTTGTGAACGAAGATCTTTTCGCCCTGGCTCCACCTGACCCCCTTCCAAAAGTTCTTTATGAGCTGACACAGCCTCAGTAAAGACAGTTTTAGATGGCTGTGGCGCCACCATCAGACCAAGGTAAGTATTGCGATCTTATGGTTTGGAAGGTTGGGGTTCCTGATCTATGTGCAAAACTTACTGGGAGGAGGACATCAGGCGAACGAAAGTGTGGAGTTTAATGTCGACAGCGGTTCTTCGGAAACTATTACAATTACGAAAATCCGTTTCATACCGAAACTGAGCTGTATTTTTTTTAATTTCAGATTACAATTTCCAAATTTTTAAACACAAGTTAACTATCGAATTTTGGATTTTTGAACGGAAGTTTTTTTTGATCTTATTTTCGATTTTGAAATATTTTTTTTTTTTTTACGTCAAGTTTCGAGCTTTGAAAATGTCGAAAATGTTGTCAGATCCTCACTAGAGGACATTTCCTTTAAAGACTAGGCCACACTAGTGCGTTTTTGCCGTGTTTTGTTATCCCTTTGCGCTTTGCGATCCACAATGCCATTTTATTTATAGGGGAAATTACGGGATTTAGGCCCCACTTTGTGAGTTGCGATCTGTTGCGGTTTTCTAACGCATATAAAAATGGTCGCAATCATATAAAAGGCCAAAAAGAGAAAAGAAAATCTGCCGCACTCAATTAATTAGTGTGAAAGTATCTACATTCCTTTATTATAGTATGTAGACACATACAAATCTGGGACTGGTCATGTGCAATAAACCTATTAAAAACATTAAAACATGATATAAACAAATAGCAGCATCTGCTATTAAAAGTATTATAAAGTGCACAGTGCCATACAGTGGTGGAATCTAACCTAATTAAAGTATGCATAAACATGTAAAGGGAGTCTGTTGTATTAACAGCCTTTATACTTACCGTATCTGCCCCTATGCAGGGCTCAACACTCATAAATGAAGGCAATCCATGGAGGTGTGGGTGTAGACACTGCTGCACGGCTGCTGGATTAGAAACGGTGAGTCAAGGGGTCCCCTAACGCGTTTCGCCTGGTACCCTGGGCTTTCTCAAAGGTACACAAACCGTATAACATATGGTTTTCTTTTTACCCATAATCCCCTGGAAAAGGCAAACGCACATAAAAGCGGATACAAGCTTTTATGTGCGTCTCGTCGCGGCCGCCATCTTGGATTTTCGTCAGCTGAAACAGGGGCTGTATAATAAAAAAACTTTATATAAACTACGTATTTCAGTTCTCTGGCCTTAAAACTCATGGGGCATAGTATTGATTTGTTACTGGGATTACAGAGGAGTAAAAAAATAGCTAATTGATGGGTTTAAACTTATACTTCCTATAGAACTACTCCCTCATAAGGTGAGTAGTTAATATTGCAAGTGACAAAGAAATCATGAAGTCTGAATAGGGTATGGGTATGGTATACACTCCCATTTAATAGGATTATACTTATAATTGAGAGTGAATATTACATTTATACATTATTATTGGGTAGGGTTTAGTAGGGGCTCACTTATGTGGTGGAAAGCTGGATTACAGGAGAATAAAGATCTAAAAACACAAGGAATTAAAAGACATATTGGAGAAACATACTAAAAAGCCAAATTCAAAACTTTATTTAAAATGTCCTAAGATTCTGCGAACAATAATTAAATAATATATTATCATAGGAAAACTCCATAAGTCTATTTCTTTATCGATCCCCATGCGCTACCAAGACGAGAGACCACATGGATATATGAACCGAACACTCTAGTCCCATCAGGAATCAATAAAGAAATAGACTTATGGAGTTTTTTATGTGTATTTTTCTAGAAAAAAATGTTTTAGCATTAGTGAATCTTGTACGTTATCTTGTTTAAGTGGAATTAATAAAGGGAGAGACTGTTTAAAGGGCAAGTCCACCTGTAAAACAAAAACTGATGACTTGTCAGTTACTGTATCTGCCTGCAACACCAACTACTATTTATATCAGTTTATTACATGTATTTGTAGCCAGATATTTACTGATACATTCTATTCCTTTCTGGCAAAGGCATTTGTCTCCTCCTTCTGCTCTAAGAGCTTTTTATAAGCTTGAGCATGTGCAGTGAAGGCAGCAGGGGAAACAGCAGTCAATCATTGGTTGTGATGTCAGCAGTCACAGCCTTGATTGAAGAGAAAGTAGAATAAGCCAATGTGTTGCTTTTCACAATCGTTGCTGTCCAGCCTAGTGTGGCCTCACCCTCAAGATATTTAGGCGTCTATCCGTTGTGAAGTTGCCGAGCATTAAAATGGGGAAGAAAGGGGATGTAAGTGGCTTTGGAATGTGACACAGCTGTGGGTGTTATAAGGGCCAGTGCTGATCTACTGGGATCTACAATATTAATTATTCAATAGTGAATAATCGATACACCCATGTAATATTCAAAGCTCCTATAAGCTTTGGTTTAAAAGAGTTTCGAAAGTTCCACAAACCCAAAGTTTCGATTTGAACCTGGGTTTGAAACGAACCAGAAACCCATCCCTTGAAGCAGATGGACTAAAGAAGCAGAAGACCACACCAGGTGCCACCCCTGAACGGAAACCTGGACAATATAAGATTGGAAAAATGTTTTCCTGGACTGATAAAACTGGCCTTGCTAGGTGCAAAGGAAGATGGTGGACAACTGCTCTGAAGCATTTGGACATTGGCAGGACAGCAACATTTTAGACTTTATCAGCATAAGATTAAAGCTGAGGGGCTACCACAGTCGTAGAGATGGAAGAAACTGAAATCGGATATAGATCACATTTAATAACAGGCATTAAATTATAGAACAAGAAGTGCACTACCTTTCAAAGGGGATAGCCACGTAGGATACTACGGTACTATCGAGGACAGAATATCAATACTCAATTACTAAAAAACATACCTGAAGAGCCAGGTCCAAAAGAGTCCCCTATAAACAAGCACTCAGCCTTGTAACCCCAATGTAAAACTATATCCACCTTTATTGTATACAATTTAAAATAGAAAAACATGCACAAACACATAATAGCAAATATAAAATACAATCAGGGAGATTCAACAAAAGTTCTTATCGTTTAAAATGGGGATAATTTTGCCCCAACCAATCAGATCTTATTTAACATTTGAAAGATAACATCTGATTGGTTGGGGCAACATTTAGCACCATTTTTAACAATAAGACCTTTTATTGAATAACCCTGTATATATATTATTGGTCAACCACTGTAAAAATGCCCCTGCAGAGTGAAGCTTCTAGTCTAGGTAGACGGGGTGTCCACCATCTAGCCTCTTTGCAATAGTCACTTGGCAATAGTCCGGGCTGAATTGCGTAGATGATTCTTCACCCAGTCCTGGGTATAGTTCTGGCTCCGTGGTGCGTGAAGCACTGCGCTGGGTACAATGAAGGGATCCTGATATCGGCAATCAGGCTCCGACTGGCTGCGGCCAAAAACAGACTAGAGCTGCTTCACTGCTACTGAGGCTCCATACCGACGCAATCAGGGCTGAAATTCCGTCAAACAGAGGGAACTGGTAGCCTGAACACCCAATCTCCGTCCCATTAGGCCTTCTAACCCCACCTTTAGCCCAGTTTCTGCCCCCACTATGCCCAGCCTCCGCCCCACCCACTGTGACCTTGTTGTGATGCCATTGTCCCGCTCGGGGACGGCTATAATCTGGCAACTCTGATTTGGACCCAAATATATGTGGAGTATTTACAACACCTTATTAAATCTAGGTCCCAAAAAAAATAAAGGAAGTTCTCATGGTAAAAGGGGGTCCACCCTGTAAGAGCACATTGTACCTAGTAAAGTGGCCAGTGGGTGTATTTACTAAGTGGGGTATTTATTAACCATTAAAAACCAAAATAACGTCATCAGCACTGTTTGATTATATGAACCCACTTTAATTTTGAAAAGCACCAATGTTCATTTCATAGTTTTATTTAAAATTCTAACCAGATCTCAATGGTCTTATACATTAATTGCCAACCAATAACCAATATCAACCAATCGTAAGAAAGCTTTCATTACTGTAATACACTTAATATGATCAAAGAGAACATTCCATTGGCTGATATTGATCGCAAAAATATGGCAATTTCTCTTTTATTCTATCCTCCAATTATTTCTCGTCAGTGCCAATGGCTTGTAACGAGGTGCCCTGTTAATCCCCCCCCCACCTTATGTTTGTGTTATTCGTACATTTTTACAACATAAATCAAATTTTGAAGAAAAGGATTTTAAAACATTTCTAAACATTGTCCTGAAGCAGATTCTCATCAACCGAAAAGTGATGTTTTCAATATGTTAAGCCTTCTCTTTCCCTGTGATAATTATTACACTGTAAACAAACTTCTTACAAAGGAAAATGCGTAGTTAGATTAGAATTACATAGGGGAAAATTAGCT
Organism: Hymenochirus boettgeri; assembly: GCA_019447015.1. NCBI lineage: Eukaryota > Metazoa > Chordata > Amphibia > Anura > Pipidae > Hymenochirus > Hymenochirus boettgeri. The sequence goes on along the minus strand of CM033471.1, from coordinate 25,693,232 downwards.
TTGATCTTCAAGCGATGGTAATAAGAGATATGGAGAATTTGACGTTTTAATGAGAGATCCAGGTTTGGTTTTTTTTAGAAGGGACATTAAACAGATGGTCTTTGGGCTACGTCATAAGATTCCAAAAGATGGGAACAACGGGGAAATATAGATATTAAGGGATATTAAAGTATAGAGTTTGCTGTATATTAAGCTGCAATTTAAAAAATAAAAACGGGTGGTTGCAGATTCCTTTGTGTCTAGTGCAGGGTAGTAACCACAGGAGCAGTTGGATGCCGGACTCCTTCCCCCTCTGTGATCAGCTGTTTTTAAACAGCTGACCGCACATATGAATGAAACATATGCACAAACAGTCTTTTAAACAGCCGATCGGGCCTGTGTTTCCTCAGCTAATCACTGAGGTTACGGGTTTGTGGCAGGCCCTGTTACCGTCCGGGCCCCCTGCCTCATGGGGGTTACAGGGGCGATAGTTACACCACTGGGCTAATGACATTATCCTAATAGAGATGGCCTAATTTACTAAAATCCATGCTCTGCCTCTGCTGCATAGCCCGATAAGGCTATTAATAACCCCATGTGCAGGGCAATGCATTAGTTCATTATATTAGTGGAGGCAATGCTGTTACTGCCTGAACTAATATAATAAGTGGATTGCCCAGCACATGGAGTAGGTAATAGCCTAGGTAATAGCCTAGTTGAAATTGCCAGTTGTTTGCTGCCATTACGTGATGAAATGCCAATGGCTACCAGTATGTAATGAAAGACCCATGGTTACCAGTTTGTATTGAAATTCCCATGGCTACCAGTATGTAATGAAATTCCCACGGCTACCAGTATGTAATGAAATTCCCACGACTATGTAACGAAAAACCCATGTCTACAAGTATGTAATGAAATTCCCATGGCTACAAGTATGTAATGAAATTCCCATGGCTACAAGTATGTAATGAAATTCCCATGGCTACCAGTATGTAATGAAATTCCCATGCATGGCTACCAGTATGTAATGAAACTCCCATGGCTACCAGTATGTAATGAAATTCCCATGGCTACCAGTATGTAATAAAATTCCCACGAATACCAGTATATGATGAAATTGCCAGTTTGCTGCCAGTATGTTATAAAAATCCCATGGCTACCACTACCAGTTTGTAATGAAATTCCCATGGTTACCAGTATGTAATGAAAAACCCATGGCTAACAGTATGTAATGAAATTCCCATGGCTAACAGTATGTAATGAAATTCCTATGGCTACCAGTATGTAATGAAATTCCCATGGCTACCAGTATGTAATGAAATTCCCATGCATGGCTACCAGTATGTAATGAAACTCCCATGGCTACCAGTATGTAATGAAATTCCCATGGCTACCAGTATGTAATAAAATTCCCATGAATACCAGTATGTAATGAAATTCCCATATTCCCATGGCTACCGGTATGCAATGAAATTCCCATGGATACCAGTATGTAATGAAATTCCTATGGCTACCAGTATGTAATGAAATTCCCTTGGCTACCAGTATATAATGAAATTCCCATCGCTTCCAGTATGTAATGACATTCCCATGGCTACCAGTATGCAATGAAATTCCCGTGGCTTCCAGTATGTAATGAAATTCCCATGGCTACCAGTATATATTGTTAGTTAGGTTAAGCTAGGCTAGAGTAGTCCAACAGGTAAACAATGGTGGAGGTGCACTCTTTCCAACTTGTGGGTGCAGACACCTCGTGGGTTCTTCCCTTGGGAACCAGTAATATCACAGAAAGTAAAAAGCTGAGGGTCGCACCTCAAATAATAAGTCAATTTATTGTGAACCACACATCACACATAACACAACGTTTCGGGGGGAAACCCCCTTCTTCACCTTGCGCTTTAATAGTTACCCTTGTAGAAACAACATGGTGCAGAGCTATTCTATATAATTGTATCAATAATTGTATCAATATTGAGGTTATTTTCCCCATTGGACATGAATGAATGATGGGATTTGTAGTTTTGTACCATTCTATTTTGTAATATTGAACATATAAAATGGAGATAAAAGATAGGGCTGGTAGAAGTAGAAACTTTAATGCATACTGATAGCTCCGGCCCGGGTTAGGGGGCAGGGCGCCTGACCTCGAGGGGGGGGATGTCAGACGGGGATGCTGGGAGCTGTGGTCAGCTAGCAAGCCCCTCCTTGCGGGTCCCGGTCGCGGCGCGCGCTGATGCCGTCAGCGCGCTGCTGCAGGCTCTCTGATTGGCCGTGCCGGGTCTCACGAGGCCCGGGAATGTGACGTCACAGCTGACGTCACGCGAGGTTATAAAAAGGGGGTGGCCACGAGGTCCAGGCGCCATTTTGGATTGCATTGCCAGAGGAATCACTTCTCTCAGGGCAATCAAATCTGCAGGCACTTTGGAGACAGCCAGGATGGCTCAACAAGATAACGAAGCGATGCTGAATAGGATTAGGGAGAGGATCAGCACAGAGGGGGCAGGATGGCTTCAGGAGATTCTCAGTGCAGACTCCCCTATCCCCAGGAACATGAGTAGTGGGTTTAGGCCCACCACCAGGTCTGCTAGTCGGCTGGCTGGCAGGCCTACACGCCCCTCCTTTGCCCCCTCTCATCTGATTCCCAGTCCCCCACGAGCCAACAGGGGACGTCGGGGTTCACAGATCATGCAGTCAGGCACGGCAAGGGGCCGGGCAGTGACTGAGGGCCTGCTCAGGTCCTTTAATACTGTACATCCATCTCAGCTAGTTCAGGTGGATGTCCACCTTCCTCATTTAGAGGCTTTGGCGGTAGGGCCTGTGGTACCCGGCGCCCCCACTTCAGCATCAGGTAGAGGAAGAACCAGGGGCAGAGGAGGCTTTGCCCCTTGGTTACCACGGTCTGCCTGCCCAGCTGTAGCAGTAGCATCGGCAGGGGACATAGCTAGGGACCCTCAACCAGTGCCACAGGCAAGAGAATCAGACGAGGGAGATCAGAAGTTTGTGGATGCCAGGTCCACCATGAGGGGCATTACCCCTGCGCCCACCAGGATTAGGGAGCTAGAAGAAAGGAGGTCACCTAGAGTCAGCCTAGAAGGGCCAGGAGCAGCCGCAGGCATGGCAGGAGAAGGAGTAGGTACTCGTCCTCAGACGAGAGTAGTGATGACTCCTGCAGCCGTAGGCACAGGGGGCGCCATGGGAGAGATCGTCATAGGCGCCACTCACATTCTAGACGCTCACACTCCAGGAGATCAAGGGCCTCCCGATCTCCAACATCTGACAGGAGCAGGGTGTCATCGGTTGCAACTTCGGGAAGGGAACGCACCAGGAAGAAGAGCACTCCCCAAGAAGGTCAGCCGCTGCATCATCTGAAACACCGGGCCCCGCAGAAGTCACCTCAGTACCAGGTCCCTCGAGCGGTGAGTACACATGTACTGGGGCATGGGGGGCGTCTAGTGGGGGGGATAGCGGTGGACTGGTACAGGTGTTGCGGGCATTGATGGGTAAATTGGACACAATGCCTTCTGGCTCATCAGCGAGTCCAGTCCCAGGGGAGTAACATCGCTCCCCCCTGCCCCCAAAGTTACATCAGTGGAAGCTCAAAAAGAGTCCTATTTTTGTGGGGTGAGCCCACTGGGAGTCCACCTGTCAGGGGAGGTGAAAGACAAGATTTGGAAAAACGACTATGTCGATATTTGGTCCCTGACTTCCTCCGACATGGTTACGGTGGAAAAGGAAATAATAAAATCTGAAAAAGGAGAAAAGAAGCCCAAGATGGCCAAAACATTTGGGAATTGGCTTCAGGCCTTCTGTGTATTAGCAGGGGTCATAGGGCAAAAAGCCCCTCAGAAATGCTCGGAGCTTTTTGTCTATCTAGACATGATCTTCAGAGCATAAAAGACACATGGAGGGTCCGCTTGGCGTCAGTATGATGAGGAATTCAGGCGACGCCTGGCGGTTAGGTCCGAGATGGGGTGGAATATCAAGGCCACTGATTCTTGGCTAAGAATCATGTTGTCTCAAAGGTCACCTATGGGTTCCGCCTCAGCCACAACAGCTAGCACTAGTACATTTCAGCCCCCCGGGTTTAGAAAATCAGGCCCCTGCTGGCAATTTAATGAAGGGAACTGCAAGTTTGGAGCAGCTTGCAGGTTTAAACATGAATGTTCCTTTTGCGGAGGAGCGGGACACTCTGCCGCTAAATGTTTTTGGAAGTCCCGCCCCTCCGGTAAGCCGGTGAACGTGGGGGCAATGGAGCCTTGGCTCGAGGTTTACCTGGAGAGAGCGGCAGCAGGCCTCATCAGGGAGGGGTTTAAATATGGGTTTAAAATTCCATTTCAGTTTTCACAGTCTCCCAGGTTCACTCCGAATCTGAAATCGGTTAAGGAAGCGCCTCAAGTGGCCAGGGAAAAGCTTTTAGCAGAGGTTAAGCTAGGGCGTTTGTCAGGTCCGTTTTCCGAACTCCCCTTTCCCAAACTGAGAGTTTCCCCGTTGGGTCTAGTTCCCAAAGAAAGTGGGAAGTTTTTCCTGATTCGTCATCTATCTTATCCGAGGGGCAGCTCGGTAAATGATGGTATCAGTAAGGAAGAGGCCTCGGTTTCATACGTATCTTTTGACAGGGCTATTCATCTGGTAAGGAGGGCCTGCCGGGGTAGGGGCCTTGTTAGCAAAATGAGACATTGAGTCTGCATTTTGTCTATTGCCAATTCATCCAGAATGTTTCCATCTGCTGGGCTGTCAATTGGACGGAATGTATTATTATGATAAGTGCTTACCCATGGGTTGTGCCATCTCTTGCTCCCTGTTCGAAATATTCAGTTCATTCTTAGAGTGGGCAATAGCGTATGAAACCAATTCCATGAACATCATACATTATTTAGATGATTTCTTGTTTGTCGGCCCGGGAGACTCAGTTAAGTGTGAGTTTTTACTTTGTTCATTCAGTTTTTTAATGTTTTTTTAAAGTTTGGGGTTCCCCTATCAGTGGAAAAGACGGTAGGCCCTACAACGATGTTATCCTTCCTGGGAATAGAGATTGATACAGTTAAGATGGAGTGCAGGTTACCTACTGGGAAGGTAAAAGATATGTTAGACGCAATCTCGCTGTTCCTCCAAGAAAGTAACGTTGAGGCAGTCACAATCTCTACTAGGTTCACTGAACATTGCATGCAGAATAATGCCGATGGGGAGAGTTTTTTCCAGGAGGTTGTCGTTAGCTTCTCGGGGCGTTTCTTCCCCTCATCACCACATTCGAATCACCAGGGTGTTGCGAGACGACCTGAAGGTATGGCATACCTTCCTGACTAACTATAATGGCAGGTCTTGTTTTCAAGAGGAGGAGCTGTCTAGTCAGGAATTGCAGCTCTACACGGACACGGCTGGATCCGTAGGGTTTGGGGCTATTTTGGAAAAGGAGTGGTGTGCGGCACCTTGGCCAGAATCTTGGAAGGAAGGCAACTACTGTAAGAACCTCACTATATTAGAGCTTTTTTCCCATAGTAGTGGCGGTAGAATTATGGGGTCCAAAAATACAGAACAAAAGAATTCGCTTTTGGACAGACAATGAAAGTGTGGTCTATGCCATTAATAATCTTACCAGCTCCTCTACCCCAGCGTTGGCATTACTTAGACACCTTGTACTCAGGTGTCTGGAGTTTAACATATCTTTCAAGGCTAGGCATGTATCGGGTGTTCTTAAAGGGTATCTCCACTCATAATTTCAAGGGTTAGGAATCCAGTTCTATTGAATGCGCATGCGCAATCTATGCGCATAGAAGACAAGGTCCATCGGGACCTGTCAGACTAAGTGCCGGGGGAGCGAGTGAGCGGGTAAGTTTCTTAACTTCTCTCCAGTCTTATGTTTCTTCTATTGAAGAACGGAAGGTAAGGCACAGCTCCTTTACCTCCCGTTCTTCAATAGAACTGGATTCCTAAACCTTGAAATTATGAGTGGAGATACCCTTTAACTGTATGGCGGATGCTTTGTCTCGTTTTCAGTGGCAGGATTTTCGTCGGCTCAAACCGGATGCCCAGCAGCAGGGATCGGATTGCCCGGATTCTCTATGGGAGATAATTGGCAGCATCTGAAACAATTGGTCCAATCGTCAGTCGCCCCTTCGACTTGGGCGAGCCACGGTAAGGCCTGGTCTGAATGGCTCTTATTTGCAGTTGAGAAAGATATTAATGTTGATTCTCATATTAGGTTGGAAACTCTCCTGGACTATTTAGAACATCTATGGTCAACAGGATCGTCAGGCTTAGTAGCCCAACGTAGTTAGCTGGTTTATCTTTCTTTTTCAGGTTATTAGGTTGGAAAGACGTGACCAAGGAATTTGTAGTAAGGGCCATTCTAAAAGGTTGGAGAAAAGAACACGTGGCAGAGCAGCCCAGGCGTCCCATTACCTTTAAACTGCTGACTAGGCTAATCGAAGTCCTGCCTTGTATTTGTGATTCCCCCCATAAGACCAGTTTATTTGAAGCTAGTTTTGCGCTTGCTTTCTTCGGGGCTATGAGAGTGGGGGAGCTAGTTTCAGCCAGTTCAAAAAGACCGGGGGGCCTATTGATAGAAGACCTATTTATCTCCAAATCTGTCATTAGGACAAACATAAAGAGATCTAAGACAGATTTATTTGGGGAAGGAAAATGGTTTTCAATCTTCCCCATTTCATCTTCCTGGTGCCCAGTCCAAGCAATCTGTAAATTTGCTTCTATTAGGTTGCCCGCTCCCACCTTCTTAGCACATGAGGATGGTTCCCCATTAACTAGATTTCAATTCGAAGCCATGTTGAAAAAATCCCTCGGTGTATTGGGTCTATCCCCTAAGGAATTTGGGACCCATTCATTCCGAATTCGTTGGGGTTTTTGGAAGAAAGAGTTCGCAGGCTGGGGTGCTGGCGGTCCAGTTGTGTAGCGTGTTATATTCGCCCTTATTGGGTCGTTAACTGAGTTTTCTATTCTAGGTGTTCAACAGCCTTCGGTTTGGCTTGTAGGGCATTTGTACCTGTACTGGGCGCCACAAAGAGCAGAAGTTCGACCGGGAGGACGCAACTTAGGATACCAATCGGCGACGTTGTATTGGAAAGGGATAAGGGGGCTAGCTTGGTGGCAAGTAATGCTCGAGGTAGTTCTGATAAGCAGAGCTGATCCGGGACCCACAGTCCTGGTGATTCATGCATACGGGAACGACCTCTGCCAGAATCGTCTTTCGTATCTGTTATTTCTAATGAAAATGGATCTGATGAGGTTCCGATCTTTATTCCGGGAGATGATTATAGTCTGGTCGGAGGTCGTCCCTAGGGTTCAATGGCAAGGGGCCAGAGATCAGGGTGCAGTTGAAAAAGCCAGGAGGGTTCTGAATACGAGAATCTCTAGGTTCATTAGGTCTCAAGGTGGGGTAGTTATCAGACATTGCCAGTTGGAGGGCGATAATAGAACGCTTATGAGACAGGAAGGCGTGCACCATAACGAGATAGGGTTAGATATATTTTTATCAGGATTACAAAATGGGATTGAACAGGCGCTATATATGTTGGGTGGCGGTTGGAGTTCAGTGTAGGATTACACTGTCTCCTTAGTGGCGGATACATCCTTGCGAACGGTATGGTTTTCAGACGCCATTACATGCCCTCTGGGGATCTAGAGGCCTGCCATTTAGCATTGGCTACAGCTGGGAGTTCATTGGAGTTAACGCAAGGATGTAGAAATTAAGAGCTGGCCTATTGTGGTAACACATGTTGTAATGTGTTAAATAAAGCTGTGGCCGTTGATTTACACCCAACCTTGTGTCCGCCTGTTTATTCCATTTTTAAGTTAGTATTTAAGTGGGTAAGGTTAAGCAGCCCAGTTTATCCCCATCTAGGTCTTTTACATTATACGTTTATTCACTGGAGAGATTTATAATATAACTGGTGACTAGTGATGGCCCAGTTCGCGGATCCAAACCCGAATCCGCAATATCCGGCGGATATCGCGGTTTTTCCCGTTTTCCGCCTTCCGAACGTTTCCAAACCACGTTTTCGAAAATTTTAGAAATTAGGAGTATTTCACGTATTTTCGAAAATGCATGAAAATACGTATTTTCGAACATTTTCCATATTACGAGGATTTCTCGTATTTTCGAGGATTTTACATTTTAAGGGATTTTAATGGGTCCGCTTGCGGATTTCCGAATTTTAGAATTTTTTCGAAAATTCGCGGATCCTTGAGCGGACCAGATTTTGTGAAGTTTGGACATCTCTACTGGTGACTAGTCGAATGAATAAAAAATATAATGTATATTATTTTTTTATGCAAGGAAATTTAAAATGCATAGTAAATATAAAATCATGTGATCTGTGCCATGGTAATATTGTTTACAGAAAAGTTATGCTGCATCACTGGGAAGTTTTGATCATTTTGTGTGTTGTTGAGCTGCAGAGCGGTCCACGTTTTGCTGCTCTCTTTTTGCGACAAACAAGCTCCTTTTCTGAGCCTTTTTTCCAGATTTTTTAGCCAAGTTGAGTCTCTGTGTATTGAGATTATTCTCTACACAGGTCGACTCCTTGACAATTTTTTTTTTGACTGGACAGCGGATTTCAGCCAATTAGTAAGTAGAAAATTATATATTTATATATAAGAAATAATTGTGTTAATATTAAGGTAATATTAAAAAAAAGTATATATATATATTTTTTTTTAATGCAAAGGAAATTTTTATGATAAATAAAAATCATTTGATCGGTGAAAAATGTTATATGCAAATTAAGTGTGATATAATGTAACTGGTGACTGGTCAAATAAATAAATAAATAAATAAATAAGTATAAAATCATGTGATCGGTTGCCATGGTAATATTGTTTAGAGAAAAAAATTATATGCAAATTTTGTGATGTCATAAAACTTATGCTGCTGCATCACAGGGAAGTTTTGATCATTTTGTGTGTTGTTGAGCTGCAGAGTACCACATTTTGCTCTTTTTGCGACAAACAAGCTCCTTTTCTGAGCCTTTTTTCAGATTTTTTAGCCAAGTTGAGTCTCTGTGTATGAGATTATTCTCTACACAGGTCGACTCCTTGACAGTTTTTTTTTTTGACTGGACAGCGGATTTCAGCGATTAGTAAGTAGAAAACGATATAATTATATATAAAGAAATAATTGTGTTAATATTAAGGTCATTTAAAAAAAATATATATATATATATATATTATTTTTTAATTTATTTTTAATGCAAAGGAAATTTTTAAGATAAATATAAAATCATTTGATATGCAAATTAAATATGATATAATGTAACTGGTGACTAGAGATGTTCGAACTTCGCAAAATCCAGTCCGCCCGAGGATCCGCGAATTTTCGAAAAAATTAAAAAATTCGAAAATCCGCGAGCGGACACATTAAAACCCCCAAAAAATGAGAAAATCCTCAAAAATACATGGATTCTTCGAAAATACGTATTTTCCCACATTTTCGAAAATTCGATAAATCCTCGTAATTTCGAAAATTTTCAAAAACCCGGTTCGGAAAAGTTCGGAAGGCGGAAAACTGGAAAATCCGCGATATCCGCCATTCGCGAACGAGGTAAATCCGCCGCGGATCCGGGTTCCGATCCACGAACTGGGCCATCACTACTGGTGACCGGTTAAATAAATAAATATAAAATCATGTGATCTGTTGCCATGGTAACATTGTTTACAGAAAAAAAACCAAGCTCCTTTTCTGAGCCTTTTTCCAGATTTTTTAGCCAAGTTGAGTCTCTGTGTATTGAGATTATTCTCTACACAGGTCGACTCCTTGACAGTTGTTTTTTTTGACTGGACACGGATTTCAACTGATTAGTAAGTAGAAAATTTATAATTATATATAAATAAATAATTGTGTTAATATTAAGGTTATTAAAAAAATATATAATATATATATTTTTTAATTTATTTTTAATGCAAAGGAAATTTTTATGATAAATATAAACCATTTGATATGCAAATTAAATGTATATAATGTAACTGGTGACTGGTCAAATAATAATAAATATAAAATCATGTGATCTGTTGCCATGGTAATATTGTTTACAGAAAAAAACTTATGCTGCTGCATCACAGGGAAGTTTTGCTGCTGTTTTTTTGTAACACACAAACCCCTTTTTCTGAGCCTTTTTCCAGATTTTTTAGCCAAGTTGAGTCTCTGTGTATTAGATTATTCTCTACTCAGGTCGACTCCTTGACAGTTTTTTGACTGGACAGCGGATTTCAACTGTTAGTAAGTAGAAAACGATATAATAATCTCGGAGGTTATGGGCTTGTGACGGGCCCTACACTCGGGGCAGTTGTTACCCCACTGATCACTGGTTAGTATGAAATTTGTGTGTTGTTGAGATGCAGAGCGGCCCACGTTTTGTTCTCTTTTTGGGACAAACAAGCAATTTTTCTGAGATTTGTTTCAGATCTTTTTAGTGACGTTGAGTCCATGGGTATTGAGATTATTCTCTATCAGGTCCACATCTTGCAATGGGGCTGGTAGAAGCAGAAAGTTTTATGTAGGTTTAGGTTTCTTAGCTCTTATTTTACAATTTCACAGGCCACACCTTATTAAAGGGACACTACACCCCCAAAATGACCCTTGATTATTTAAAAGTATATTTCTAATAGAAACTTACCAAACCAGGATCCTGCAGTGCCCATGTGTCTTTCCTGTCAGCACTCCACTGCTCCCCCCTCACCCTTGTACGTGACCCTCTTTGGCATAGTTACACATGCGCATGAGGTTGAGGGGGGAGCTGGCTGTAGTGGGTGAATCTCTCTCGGGGCAATATGAGAGATAGGAGCACAAAGAATTGTAAATTTAAATAAACAAGGGTAATGTTGAGGGTGTCGTGTTCCTTTTATAGTATTTGAATATATAAAATCTATGATGGTGACTGTCAGTAGCTAAGTCTGCATTAGTATTCATTATAAAAGTTATTTTCCTGTTGATTACTCGGTATATGGAAATTTTAATTCAATTGTCCCTGTATATTTAATAACCTTTTACTTGGCAGTGAGATATTTCCTGGATAGAAATCTGTTGTAACATGACAATAATATTCTTATCTTCTTTCTCTAACACAGGCCATGATGCGAAACTTCACCGCACGTGTGCGCAAACTCTTCGCAAGAAAGGCGATGGTAAGGCTGCCGCAGAACTTTATCATAACAGCCAACATTGATTTGATACGTTGGCGCTATATGAATCTATAATAATATTAAGCCAATCAAGCCACTGATAGCTAATCATGGTACACAGAGTAGGATGTTAATTTATATTTATATTTAATGTTTTGGTCATTGACTTGACCCATTGAAGTCAATAGGATAATACCAGGCGGTATTGGTCTTAACGGATGTGGCAGAAATGTTCACACTAATACTAGTGGTATACTTAGCTATGTTAAAGGATTGTTACTGGACATTACTGAAAAATGGTCCTTTATAAATACGGCCCAATAGAGCAATGACCCAAGAGTGCACAGTGCTCCGAGTAACCCAACATGCATTCATTCCTGTTATTACATATAAACTACCTTTATACGTAAAGGTTTAACTGAGTTATAGATGCACAATCTATAGATCCACATATACAAATCCCACCCAGGGAATGTGTAAGATGTCTGTACATTCATTAATGGTTTATTTCCCCAACATATTTCATATTAATTCTATTTTTCTTTTTTAGTGTTCTAAAGATGAACATGAGAAAGACATCCCAAATATGTCTGTAAAAGATCAAATAGAGATTGTGTCCGAGATCTCACCTAAAGAGAAGAAGATCTCTAAATGGAGCAAATGTAAAAATCTGCTTCTCTGTAGGAAATGTAAAAACAGAGAAGGAAAGGAAGCAGAGAAATTACCAGGTACAATATTCAAGTACAGTACTATTTATTTTGGCTTGTTAAAGGCAAAGTAAAGATCCTTCTAAAGGACCTAAACAGAAACTTCTATAAAACACACAACTGTGTCTATCACTTCTATAAATCAGGAGAATTGTGAATTAATCATATTGTATTTCTGATCTCACTGAAGCCTGTAAGTCTTTGTTTGCTAGCTGTACACAGATAGAGAAGTTTGTAATTCCTATTGTACATAAAAGAATATTAAAGTCACCAAGGAATTATTTGACCTTAAATAACTATACAAGTCACAGAAGGCTACTGGAACTTCTAATAGTCTTATATTTTAAAGGTGAAGTTTACCTAAAACACATTTTCCAAGATTTATGTTTCTACATTTTTGAATTATTTATTTATATTTATATATCCAGCTTTTCAACAATATTGTGTCTCCTTCTGGATACAGGTTATGTATTTATCTATAACCTACCCCCAGTTTATAACTAAGTCCATAAATCCCCCATATATCAGTATAGGTCAGGGAATGTCAAATCTTGACAAGCTTGGAAGCTGCGACCCACCATAGCTTGGTCACAGAATTTCTATTGTAAAAATATGATTTCGACTTAATAATTTTAACTTATAATTTATTTTGTGTTTTTTGTAGATCTCCCTGTATCAGAAATTGAAGTTTCTATAAAAGATGAAATTTCATTGGTAAGTACATTGCCGTTGTACATCACAGAGCGTTCAGCAGCACAAGAGATATTAGAATGTGGAAAACAGATAAAACCAACTAAATCTCACGTAATGTTAATTAACCTGATCACAGGGCATCAGATAATCCAATGGAATAAAGCTTAGAACTAACTGTATCCTTACACTACAGACTATAAATCAGACCTAGACCCATAATCACCCCCATCCCTGTCAATAATATAAAACATAGCCGTTAAGGGGGAACTTGTATCATTATTATTATTGGAATTTGTTTCTATTTTGTGGATTTTTATGTTTTAATTTGTGAACCTTTCTAGGTTCTGGTTGATGATGTCAAGGTCGATCTTGACCAAGATGAGACTCCTGTAGCTGTGCAGGAAGCAGAGAATCTTCCAGGTACAGTATAAGGGGTCAATGTTGTACCTTTATCATTATTCTTTGTTACCAAACCAAACCCCACACAACTGTACATCCATACAAGTATGAAATATTAGAGTATTTCATTAAAAACATGTAATTAAACAATATTAAGTGTTTGGATTTGTATTTTGTTCTTAATCAGAAAATCCTGAAGTAAAGAAAAAGAGGAAAAGAAAACGGAATAAACGGAAGAAAAATAAGCAGCAGGTAAGTCGCACAGTAAGTCCATTATCCCAGTAAATCATAGAACTGCTATAAAAAAAGTATTGCTATAAAATCACAAATGGATGGACCAATCATTAAGGGAGGGCTAGACAAATCCCAGAAGCCAGGTAGCCAATTAGAATGTTCCATTTGGCAGTTTCTGGAAGTTTCTTTTGGTGTTAATATAACTGGCTACACTCTGAACCTTTGAAACACCTATATCTGTCTATGGTCCAAACTATTTGTTTAACCCACTATAATGGCTGTCAAAGTGTTAATACGCTATATCATTAATCACTCCCTACCCAAGTATGTGACATGGAAAGTAATTATTGTAATATAAATGATATAAATGAATTCCAAATACAAATTATAAAAGTAACAAAATAACTTCCAAATAACTTATTGTCTTGTTTTCATTTATGAACATTTTCAGGATCCCAGTGTTGGTGTCTGTGAAGCTGCAGAAGAAATTGACCTTGGAATAGTAAGTACATTACAATTGTACATCACAAAGCAAATTTCTATAGTAAGTAGATTAACACTGACACACAAGATAAGACGCAGAGCATTAGACCCTTCATAGCCACAAAACATCATGTACAATAATTATTGTTTATTCCTTGTGTCAATTTTTCAGGTTCCCGAAGTCAATGTCCCTGACCCTGTAGCAGTGGATTCAATGCCTGATGAGCATGTGGAACCTGCAGTGCAGAAGTCAGAGGACCCTCCAGGTACAGTACAGGGGGATCGTGGTCTATTTTGTAATTCTATTAATATTTTATGGAACTAAACAGTGCGAATATTAACATTGAGATCTACCAGTTATATAGCGATACAATAACGACAATGATAACAACTTGTGTGGTTAGATTATTGTTAATGTTTGTTTTGCAGGTTTGTTGGATGGAAAAATGGCTGAAGAGGAACAGAGCACAATATGCACGGTAAGTACACAAAGTATCCAAATTACAGGCGACCAGTAGCTATTGGGCCTTGTATTGCCTAGAAATAGACCAGCTCCTAATGTCAAAACAATATGTTTACCCCTGTCATGTGGGCTACTATGTGTCATAGCATGTCCTATAAATCCGTCACGTGGGGCACAATGTAATAAACCCTCCCCCATCCCAGTATGTGACACGTGAATTAACATATTATTGTAACATGGTTTGTATATTACATATATCATTTCTGTGATAACGTTATAACGTATTTAGTCATCACAAAGATTTCCAATAATGATTCCAAATGATGTTTTCTGGTTTCCATTGATTACATTTCTAGGACTCCTGTGTCATTGTTCCTGATCCTGTAACTGTCACTACAACACCTGCCGAGACAGTGAACCCAGTGCAGGAAGCAGAGGAACCACCAGGTACAATATGGGGGATTGGTGGTCTATGTTCTATATTTATCCTAATAGTGTCCAGTACAATGTACATATCAATACTGAATGAGGGTTTATTTACCCTTCTTACCAATCTTTATTTGTCCTTTATGGACCCAAACACTGCCTTATACTTGTTATTTACTAAATTACAAAATATGGTAATTCTATACAAGAATAGAAAATTCCAACTCCACGTGTTTATATCATTTTATAATCTTTATAACCTTCTAGTGGAAACTTTCACCATGTTACAGATATGAGAACAATGTGTGTAGTTAACCCACAATACATGGTTTGTTTTTGCAGTTGACTCCCCATTAGCATCGCTTCCTGAATGGGAAACTCAAAAGAAAAGAAGAAAAAGGAAGCAAAAAAATGAAACGGTGAGTCCAATACCCCAGTGTATCACAGAGCACCCAGAGAAATGATCATTGTCTATAACAATACTAATGGATAGATCAGGAATGAGATGTTCAGGTCCAGTTAATGCTTCCTGGTAGGCCCCTAGTCATATATTTCCTGGAGGGCCCCACACCCCATTCCGATAACGTATAGAAGAGGCAATGTTCTCTAGTAGACTGTCCAGCAGGCCGGGGATTGGAATATACAGCACAGTCTGTGTCTCACTAAGCCAACTGTCATATCTCCCTAACACAATTGGAACAGCCATATTTATAATTAGAGGCTGGCACAGAATAAAACACATGATTGGTCTCAGCTCTGCTGATGGGATTCTAATCATTGTGCAGGGTATAATTGTACTAATAAATGTATGAATCTGGCATAAACTGGCTTTGTGGTGAAACACCCTATCATTGTTATATCATTGAACTTTCCATTAAATGATCTTTTAATTCCATATTCAGCCTGACAAACCATCTTGTCCTGTCCGTGAGGAGATTGGACCAAACTTAAAAGAAATGAATAACACAGAACAACAGAACTCCTGCAAATTGATGTAAGTTAAATAGAATTTGTAACCCATTAAAGGGTATGTCCACCCCCAAAAAAAACTTTTGTTGGCAACCCCTATAAACCTCAACCTAGTCAGGTGCCTTCTTTTCCCCTGCGCTCTTCTGCTTGCCTTTTCTGTGCACGGAAGCAAGTAAAAGCGTCTCCTATGATTGGCTGAGATGCAATGTCTCAGCCAATCACAGGAGACGCTGCTGGTCCGGACCCTTTTACTTGCTTCCGTGCACGGAAGCAAGCAGTTGCACGCTGGGGAAAGAAGACTAAGAACCAGTCATGTTCAATTTTTTTATTCTTCCCTTTCAGTGCTGAGCAGAATCCATTAAAATCGGAGGATTTGGAGATCAGAAAGTGTCTGTATGAAGGAGCATTTGGGAAGGTGAGTTATTTAATCATTAGGATGATCCTTCATTGTTAACTTGTTCACGGGACGTCATAAAATGTTCTCTTCTTCCAGATTTGTCTGGCGAAAATTAAAGGAGGAGGAAAGGTGGTTGTGAAAGCCACGAACCTGGACGTCCTCCAGAATGAAAATAAAAGGAAATGGTCAGTAATAATAGAATTCTAATGGACTATGTATTATTTGGAAAGTGACAATGATGTCCAGGGAATTTGCACCGTTTTTACTTATAAATTGTTGTTTATTTTGTTTTTTAGCTTTGAGACTGAAAAGAAAGTCCTGGAAATTATCCAGAAAGAAAGCAGCCCCTTTATTATTGGATATGTTGGTTCCTTCCAGACAGAGAGCTCTGAGTGCCTGGCCTTGGAATATGCACCTCTGGGGAACTTAGCCACATACCTCCGGAACCACGGTCCCATTCCACTAAAAAGGACAGTGTGAGTATAATGTGGTGGTGACCTTCAGACAGTTATTATTAGATAAAAAGTAAACTGGGTGAAATGATAGTTTCTTTATACACACCTGTTTGTTCTAATGCTTACACAATAAATGATTATAAATGATGGTGAACCAATGCATTGGTGCCAGTGCAGAGTTGAGAAATATTCTAAATTGGGGACATCCATTTGGCACATTATCTTTAAAGCAGAATGAAATTCCAGGGCCAACTCAAAGGGCTCTAGCTACAATAACCCTCAGATGTGTAATAAGGGAAGGTTGGCTGCAGTGACAATATAGATTTACTAACAAGAGCTATGTTTATTTATTGATACATTTGCTTATATATGTTTTATTTAAATATCCGCAGATTTAACGCCGCCTGTTTAGTCCTGGGGGTGAGATACTTACACGAACATAAAATAGTTCATCGGTAAGTGTTAATACAAATAAACAAGATATGTTTCTTATGATGGCTGGGATTATGTTATTGTTATTATATTATGTAAAGGAGAAATATAAACAATTTATTAACTAATTTTCTAATCTACAGAGATCTGAAACCCGAAAATATTCTCCTGGACCCCTCAGGCTACTTGAAGATTAGTAATTTCTCGCACTGCGAAGAAGGTAGGATTCCTGGTACAGTTCCATGTAATGTAATAGATCAGTTTATGGTTTAATGTTTCATTTAATTAAAATCTAAAACATGCACAAAATGACAGCATTGTCCAGGTACAAAATAACTTACAGAAAATACCTAAAAATGGCTAAATAATAGGTCAGTTTGATGTGAGTCTCTATAAGCAGGTTTAATATAAAACTGATGATATAAAAGAGATGTATTGAGTTAACGGCAATTGTCTTGTTTCTGGTTTAGGAATTGGCCACGGAGATGAAATGTTTTACCGAAGGAGGAATTTAAAATCTTTGATTTACCAACCTCCTGAGATTTGGAAAGACGAACCCTACACGAGATCTGTGGACTGGTGGGCTGTGGGTCTCGTCATTTACGAAATGTTGGCTGGTTATGTAAGTAGGAAATATTTCTAATAAATCCCACAGACATTAGATTGTTACATTTCGTGATCATAGATCGATTTCCCGTCACACCCAACTAGTTACACTGGTACCAACACGACTTGTGCTTGTTATCTATAGGGTAATAACACAGATCTGTTTGTAGATTTGTACCTATATGTACCTATTATTATTTTTAGTTACCATATGATGTTGAAAACAAAGAGGAGATGAAAAATATGATAATCAACGAACAGCCGAAATTTCCAATCGGAACGAATCCCATCACCAAAATCTTTCTACTAAGAGTAAGTTACCAGAGTGAAACTTTAACGTAAAACCTTTTCAGGGATTTGGATTAAATGTTGAGGTAACATCATTTTGTCTTTGTAGTTTTTGGGAAAGAGTGGAAAGAATGGACGGACTCGGCTCGGTGCAAGATTTGGAGCCACAGAAATAATGAGGCATCAATTCTTTAAGGTAAGTTTGTATTTCAGACATTTAACATGAGATGAACAAAGAAAGATTTCTGGGGATCGGCCAATCAGGGATTAGGGTTTGTGTTTGATTCTGATCCATTATAAAAAGCAAAAACTAATTATTTTCTTTGTATTTCCCATTGTTTAGGAAATTGAATGGGATAAACTAATGGAAGCAAAGCTCAGGCCCCCAACCACCAACAAAGCCTAATTCACATCTTCATCGAGAACATTAAAAGCCGGGCCTGATGTGAATGGATCTATCATTGAGATATATAATGTGTAGCACTGTATAAGAAATGTAATACCCGACCTCCCTTTTTCCCTTATTATTATATTATTATTACTCTGTACTGTACTACAAATAAATATAAAGAATTAAAATAAACTTTGGTTTGACTTTCTTAGCACATAAAATTAGATTTAGTTCAAACAGGGATAATTGTAACAAGTTAGGAGATTTATTAAAGCAAAAGATATTTATGTGTCAGATCCGAATCCATTAATTGGACTTTTTCCCTTCTACTGTACCAAGTCTATACTATACATAATCTATGCAACTCTACGGCCTACAATCTATTCTAGAACCGATTCCCGTACTAAACCCACAGACCTGCTATAATTATTTCTATTCTACTGTAAAGGTAAAACACATTGATAGGATACAGTATTAGACTGTTGGGTCCTGAAATATACATACTGTATACTGACCTAATTATCCTCACTCTTCCCTACAAGTTGACTGGCATTGAGCATCCTGCTGAGTTTGCTAAAGTATATCCCATGCTACAGTGTCGCTCTAACGTCTTTGTTGGTTAAGACTCTAAGCAGCCGACATTTACCAAGTGTCTTAAAATCTTCCATAACAATAAAAACTGCTGAATGTGCAATTCTGTGGCTCCCAGCGCCCTTTCTAGGCTGATCATTGGTAACATTCTCATTCCGAGCGTCAATTAAATCCAGACACTTCTCACACATCGGCTCTTCGGATGAACCAAGTGATCTCTGGGGGAAAACTGGCATCTCTGCAGCTCAGAAACAACTTGTATGTGACATTTCCTTCCTAACGAGGAGCATCTTGGGTCAGACGTTTAAAAAGCCCCAGTGAGACATTTATTATTGTCTGGGAGCTTCTGTATCTTTGCTGCTGTTCACTGAATTCGTTAAGTGAATATTTGTCATTGTTTGGACAAGGAGAGTTGAGATCTATTGGGAAGTAAACACAATGGGAAGTTTTCTCCTTTCTGTTACTTTCCAATACTGATAACGTTAGAAAAATGCCAGTTTCTAGATAGATACAGGAACATTATGAAGGTCTTATTGAAAGTTTAGGCTCAAACGTATACATGGCGTTGAGAGTCGCTATCGGCAACCCACTGCAAAGTTTCCGGCGATGATATAGCCAATAGTTCATACAAACTTGGACTTTTTAGAATTTTCCGAACTACAAACTTTCAGGTTTTCCGATCCCGTGGACATATCGAAGATTCTCGAATTGATAACCCTCGACTTAACCCTAGAATGCTTAACAAAAAGACAACAAATACTGAATGCGCTCACAGCGGTAATGTACATTAAAGCAATACCCTAAACATAACCATGTAACTAAAAGAAAAAGTAGGGTATATACTGCTTCAACGATATTTATTACCATAAATATATATAGAGGCCCCAACCTTCCCCCCACAGATAGAAATATATTGCAATCAGTTTACTTATCAGTCACGTCTTCCCTAATTGGCCAAAAGGGATCAATCTGTACACAGAGTTGAGCTTTCTCAATGGAAGGTTAACTTCACGCTGGAAGTTAATATTGGATCCCATTGCCCAATCAGCACTAAGAAGCAGGTTTACCTCACAATCGCGACTCTCACGGGATCTAATACCAAATCCATTCAGTATCTATGAATTCCCTTTCTAGTTCTCGCGATACTAGGGATCTGCCATTTTAGATACAGGCGGACCGCTCTATATCATATATATATATATGCCTTTATTTGGTTAGACAACTAATAATATAAAAAGGTAATAAATATTGTTAAATCGGTATATACCCTACTCTTTATTTTCTTTAAGCTTAAAGGGCATGTCCACCCCCAAAACTGTAATTTAACCCCATACTGGCCACATTCATTTATATAATAATATTAATATACCAGTTCATGTTTATTGCATTTCACAAATTTCAACATAATAATGTTTTTCCTCTCCTATAAGTTAAAATTGGTGTGGTTTGGGATGTGTGGTCTGTGTTGAGGGGTGGGACTCAGGGCGCCAGGCCTTTTGTGACTATAGGCTCCCGATATGTAAATCCGGCTCTGCTGTAGGTTGAAAATGAACGGAACTTTAGGAAGTTTGTCCATCTCTATTAGGAATTATTACATACATCATTTCCATCAGTGGTATCTAGACTATTATGCAGAAAATTATGTTTCACCATAATATCTCAGGTATGCCTGAGGAAGGGACAGTGCATCCCAAAACGTTGTGTATGTTGTTATAATAAATAATTTTGGATTCACCTGATTAGTGTGCTCCCCCATATCTTTATTGTGCTGGAGAACTGTTTGGCCCCTGGAGTGGAGGGCTAGGGGAACTGCACCTACCTACCTGTCTGGCACACATGTGCTGGAGTGTGCTCTGGACTGTGTAATTTTTATTAAGTCGTAATCTCTGTGTTAATTGTAGAGACAGAAGGATTTATTTTCAGTGTCATTAACGATAAGTTAAGATAAAGGGAACATACTGTACACAATCAATTTTTAAAAATACTATTTGGTAATATTCAGAAATATGAAAACTATTTTCATTTACACCAAGCTATTCAATGGTTAGATACTCGGGTGCTGAAAGTTCTCGAAATGTGCACAGATAATACTTATTGCAGTATTAGAGGAGGCCACCAGAGGGTAGATGGTAGAGTTGTTATTTTCACATGGTAGAGCAAAAACTTTGGTGCATGTCTCATATCATCTAAATACACTTTTTGAATGTTCCTATTGTCTGTGTTCGCTTATGCTGGATATTTTTTAACTAAATTATAAAGTTATTGCAGCATTTCTCCCCAAAATGGATAAGATTTTTTTGTAAATTGGCCCAGAAACACAAGTCCTGGGGGGAATGTCCTTGTCTGGGTTCTACCAACAGTAGATAAAACTAGGGCAATTAAATTCAATATATTTGACATTGTTCCCACCTGCAAATCATCAGAAATGGTTTCTTCCTTCCTGTCCAAATGCTACATTTTATCAAGTTCCTGCATCATTTGCCTACATAACTGCCAGTATTTCAGCCCAAAGAGCAGCTACGTGTTTTAGAGTTAGTGCTCCTCTGACATCAACCTGCCTTACATCGCAATGAGCAGACAGAGCTCTGAGCTATTGTGCTTTATAGTCAAATTTACTGAAGGTTTCCCCTCTGAGGATTAAAACTATTGTAAATCTAATTTTCAGAAACTGAGCCTGTTTTATTTCAGCCTTACCATGATATTTTTATAGTCAAATTCATATAAATCACAGCATCACATAAAAAAAAAAACAGTTCTCGGTACTTAATTTTCTCTCCAGATGAGAAGAACTGCTTGTCCGTTTGTGGTAGATATTTAGCTTTATGTCTTGGAAAATAAGAGAGACTGACAGACATTTTGGTATTTAAGCGATTTTTATACTAATCCATTTACGAAAGTTAATGTTACTTTAAAAGGCACGTCCACCCTTAAAGGGCATGTCCACCCCCAAAACTGAAATTTAACCCCATACTGGCCCCACTCTGTAGTTTAATAAAATTCTTACCTCACATTTCTGCTCCAAATGGCTGCCCTGCTATTCCCCTCCAAAGTCCAGGAAACTGCAGTGTAGAGGCTGCGAGTGACTCATCCTGTGCCTGTCTCAGCCTCAACCTCATCAAGGTTTGAGGCATGCGCAGAAGAGTCCTCGCCCCCCTCCCTCTCCCTCCCGATTTTGTCTCCCTCCCCCTACCGTTAAACCCCATTGATATTATGTACTGCTCCTTCCCCTAGCCCCAACCGCATTACTATTCTGCACAGAAAGTCCCCCGATCTTTACTTACCATGCCTCTCTCCTTCGCCGGTCTGAACTCCCAGCAGCCTTGTCCATGATTGGCTGCCTCTCAGCCAATCACGGATGTGGCTGCCGGTCCCGCCCCCTGCTTGCATTTCCATGCAAGCAGAGGGCCGGGGCTGTGCGGTGAAGGAGAGAGGCATGGTAAGTAATGATGGGGGGACTATCTGTGCAGAATAGTAATGCGTTTGGGGCTGGGGGAATGAGCAGTACATAATATCAAAAATTATGTACAAAGGTGGACATGCCCTTTAAAAAAAAAAATGGTAACTGTCAGTTTCCTTTCCCCAGTTCCAAGAAATATATAATAGTCTGCACATTATTGCTCCCATTCTGGCAGAGGAAGCTGGCTCCTCTCTCCATGCAGTCAAGGCTTTGACAAATGACATCACAGCCAATGATTGACTGTTTTACCTGCTGACTTCTCTGAGCATGCTCAAATTCCCAAAAGCTCACTGAGCAAGAGGAAGAGGAAGCAACATCTGGAAGGAACAAAGGCAATACTTATCCTTTAATATCTGGATAGAAATGCATGTAATAAAGTGCTAAAAATAGCAGTTGGGGTTAGGGGCAAATAAATTTAAAAATTGCATTTTTTTAAGGGTGGACTTAACCGTGCAGATTAAAACTGCAAATTAAGAATATCACAAGGTAAGAAGTGTATGGCCAGCTTTACACTTTGGATTTGTTCAGACTTGGGTGTTGCAATATGGAGTCTAATAAAACGCAGTGTGCTACCATTGCATAAAACTTTCGATACTGTGAGTTATTTTAAAAACGAATGTTCGTAAGAATAATACCATGTGTTACCAAAATACCACAATGGTATTGTATGGGCTATTTATGTTCACAATTGTATATTTACGGCCACTATCATAGACTTACCACTGCCATTGTAGATTTAAGAGTATTTTGCAATATTGTGCCTTTAACAATCAATCATTGCCGTGATTGTAAATTTACGATTTTGCCTTTAATAAATGTCGCCTAGACACTCTAGGCCACATTTATTAAAGGCAAAATCATAAATTTACAACCTGGTCATTCCAGGGGGGGACTTCCAGTCCCATTAAGATGCCAGGATGTCAGCCCACACTGCAGGACTTGGGATTTTGTCCCTGCAGTTGGGGCAATCCTGCCCAAATTGGAACCCCTGGAAACCCTAATTCGGTTTGTACATTAACCATGGCTCATAAGCATATAGAGATGGGATCCGGGTCTGACTCGGACCTGTGATCCGACATGAAACCCCTCGGTTCTGAAATCCAAATGTTCCTTCCAAAATTGGACGGATTGTTCAGATTTCGCGACTTCGGTGCCAGTTTTCGTTTTTTATTGAACGTTCGAGGTATTTTCGATAAAATAGCCTTGAACGTTCAATAATACTCGAAAATATGAGCGGAAACTGGAAATTAAGTTCCGTTTTCAGATTTTTGGATCTTCACGGTTTTCCGGAATGAAAACCCAGCAGTTCCGACCGTCTCGATAAACATATACTATAGATAGCAGGTTTGCCATCAGTGTAGCCCTTCTAAATACTTTAATGTGCAATCAATAGATGTCTGTTAAACCCTAGCAGATCATCTATATGCAGATCATAATATAAATGAATTGAAAGAGCTGAGGCCCACTTACGCTTCTTCTTGACACGAATAGATACAAGTACATATTTCTGTGTGACAGATCTTAGTACATATCTATGGTCAGAGTTAGGCTGGTCCCCTACATTGTATGCAGTTCATTATTTTTTACAGGAAGATGCAGCACCGAGGGATCCAGAGGTGGGGGATCTGGAGGGGGAGAGCTCCCCTACACATGCCAGAGTCCTCAAGTAGGACAAGGAAGTAACAGGCACCAGATGACACACAGAGAGGAGGCTACTCTAACTTACTTTTATCAGGCTGTGCAGGATAACCATAAGGAGCATAGGAGAAAGCTAGGGGGTTTTAAGCATTACACAGTGGGGTAAATTTTAGTTTTAGGGAGGGGAAATATCCTTTAACGCTTTCTGTGCCTGTTACTGTAAAGCCTCATACACACATGTGATAGTGTTTATATATATTATATTTCCATATAACCTGCCCAATATATACAGTCATTGGAGCGGTTCTTAATGGTGCCCAAGGGACAGCCTCCCGTGCCAGCGCTCCCCAAGCTTCTTAACATAGCCTCCCAATAACAACCTAGTGCTACAAACGTCTATGATGTTTATCTGATGTAAATGGTTAATGATGGTCCAGTCAATTTTAATTCTTGGTTCTTCCTTTTCAGTGCTCAGCAGATCCTTTAGTATTCCATAGTAGGTTTGTAACTGTCTGGGGGAAGGTTATTCAGTCACTAATTATAATGATCTTTGTTATTAACATTGCCAGGGGAAGTCACGGAATGTTCTCTTTTTCCAGGTTTGCCTGTCGGAACTAAAAACAAAAGGAAGGAAAGTTGCAGTACAAAGAAGGAGTAAAGAAAATCTAAAGGACACATTGAAGCGTAATTGGTAAGTGGATATCGATGCGATATAGTTTCTGCAGCACGGTTTAGGGCCCGGTCACACTAGGAACGGAAACTTAAAGACGCAGTGCGTTTAGTGACATTTTAACACGTTTTTGTATCTGTTGCTAACCGTTTGCGTGTGCGTTATTGTCCGTTTGTGTCCGTTTGGGTCAGGGCCAAAAAACACTTGTCACTTCCTGGGAAAGCATGGCACCATAATGTAACTGAAGGTGTGTAGGTTCCAAATAAATATGGTTTGTGGGGGTTATTTCTGACACTTCATGTCCAGTGTAAATAAAAAAGCTTTTGCATGATCAAAAAGATGCCCCTGAAGTTCCTTAACTGACCCAGTCCCTCGACACTCCTCCTCTGCTCTGCAGCTGACAGCCGCTCCACCTCCTGGTTGCAGCTGTCAGTAAAGGCACCACCGGATTCCAATCACCTCCCCAGGAAATAGAGTGACTATCAGCGCAGAAGGACAGGTAAGAATCTTCAGGGGCATTTTTGGTAAATTTTGATAATGGGAAACCTACGTGGTGGGGGGTGATCTACATTTATAGCTAAAGTTATTTTTACACTGGACTTGCCCTTTAAAAACTTAAAGGGCATGTCCACCCCCAGAGAGAGGGAAGGTAAGTAAAGTAAAGATCTAGGCACTTTCTTAAATTTATTTTATAGTGGTTAGGGCTGGGGGAAGATATTCTATTATAGGGCAAAAGTTTATTTTAAGGGTGGACATGCCCTTTAAGATATTTTAAATACAGAACTGGTTTATTTCTTTTCTTTGGCTGTAATGGCCCCCGTGCATTGATTTCCATTGGGATTTGCTGGCCACATCTGTGTTCACCCATGCATGTGGAGTACTGACATGTAGGATACTGATATTTAGTGATATTTCTAACTTGATCTTTTGCTTTATTTGTTCAGCGAAAATATTTTACGTCTATGAAGAACTGTGTATGTATGGAAGAGTAGATCGGTTATGGAGTTAAAGGAGTGTAATTTCCAAAAATATATTGGTGTGGTATATTTTAGTTTAGAAGTTATTCTATGCTAAATGTGAGAAGGCCATATACAAAACTTAACTGTTCAACAAATAAAAATAAAATAACTATGCTGTTTTGAAAAGTGCAGTGTTGTCAGATATCTCACACGTCTCCAAAAAAATTATGAAATTCTGTCATCTTGTTAAAGTACAAAAAAAACTTCAATCGATAAAGTTCCCTACTTCTTCTAGGTTTCCGTTTTCTAAAACTTTACTAAACCATATAAGCTCATTAACAGGGTTAATCAATAAAAGTTCTTATCATTTAAAATGGTACTAATTTTGCCCCAACCAATCAGAAGTAAGCTTTCAAATGTTAAATATGATCTGATTGGTAGGTGCAAAATTTGCACCATTTTAAACGATAAGAACTTTTATTGAATAAACCTGTATGAGTCCTGAAAATTCCCTAAGCAGCCATCGTGTTTTTGAACAGCTGATCACTCATCCTCAGTAAAGATACGCATAATCATCTGTTTAAAAGACTGCTACTGGTTTTTAAAACAACTGATCATGCAGTAGGGCCCGGGCCCCCTGACGTTACGCTCCTGCTTATGGCACAGGACAAACAAAAAGTATGAACATTTGCTGGTGCTGAAAGGGTTAAACATGAGCATTATTACAGTGGTTGTGTCAGGGTATACAATTAAAGGGAAACAAGAAAAACACATTTTCCAGTTATTATGATGGCTTTCATGTAACACTGAAGATGCCACATTCCAGTAGCCTATTACATTTTTACATTTAGTGATATTTATAAGGCCCCAATGCTGTGTTAATTCTTATGATATATATATGGGACCATCACAATCACATGTCGAAAAAGAACGGTATGTCGGAGTTGTAATGTATGGGCACCTTCACACACACACAAACACTCATACAATTTCTCAAATCGTACAATTACAAAATAAAAGCCCAATAATAAAAATGCATGTATTGAAATGTGTATGC
Source organism: Hymenochirus boettgeri (assembly GCA_019447015.1). NCBI lineage: Eukaryota > Metazoa > Chordata > Amphibia > Anura > Pipidae > Hymenochirus > Hymenochirus boettgeri. The sequence continues at coordinate 25,666,808 of CM033471.1, read as the reverse complement.
CCTCTTTCACCACGTTAAAAAATGTTGTTACCAGGGTTATTCAATAAAAGTTTTTTTTAAAATGGTGTTAATTTTGCCCCAACCAATCAGATGTTAGCTTTCAAATGTTAAATAAGTTCTGATTGGTTGGGGCAAAATTAGCACCATTTTAAACGATAAGAACTTTTATTGAATCTCTCTGCATAAATATTACAGACAAAAAAATATTAATAGGGATTTCTGCAGCCATGGCGTGTTCCCTTTAAATACGGCCTTTGAAGATACTTTCTACTTAAATCTTTCCCTTTCTAGTCCAATACAAATCCCCTCTATAAATTTAGCTTGTCATCTTATTATATTCCTGTATCACTACATTAATTTGTATTAATGTTGATTATATTATTGTGTGTTTGGTAACTGGAGTGGAAAAAGCCTTTCAACAGCAACTTTCTAATCAGAACATAGAAGAAGAAAATGAAAAAAGAAAATGTATCTTTAGTGGAAATAAATCAAGATCGGTGACTAATAAAGTAATAAGGAAACACCTGCAGGGGGAGCAGCCAGTGCCATAGGATCGAGGTCGGGGGGGGGTAGGGGACACTAAACAGTTCTATTAGATTTTCTTCATTTTTACCTTGATACTGCATCATCATCAGTAATGTGATTAGGGTCAAAAATGTTCACCTTAAAATAAATTAAAATCAAAGGCATGGCATGTAGCACAGATGCTAGAAAATATTGTCTTATTTCTTCATGTACGTATCATATGATTTAGTATTGGGTTGTTTAGATCAGCTTCTTTAATCAGCCTGAAATCACTCGCACTCAAATCCTGTGTATTTAAAGGAACGGTGCAGTTATAATAACAATCATTGGCTGGAAAAAAACTATTTATTTTATCTGAGGTTGTTAGCCTTATCCATAGCAATCAACGTGCCAGGTACCTGCTCTTAATCTCCCCCTGGCAGAGCTTGACTGTTCTGAAAAGGGAGCTAAAGTCAACATGCCCCCCACCTTAAGCTGCGCAGAGAGGGTGGAACTAAGGCTGGACACAAGGAACAGGATTTGTTCCGATCGACCATTAGTTCGCCGTATCCAATCATGTGGTATCATAGGGAATCGCACGATTGGTTGTGATTTACCAACATGTCTGATCGCCCGTTCGTCTGATCCAGACAAACAGTTGACCGACATAGGTCGCTGCCGCAGCCAAAACCACCACAGATTTTTCATCCCGACTGATCTGCTTTTGTATACCCAGCATTAAACGATACGTCCTCAATCCTGGGGGTGCAGGTTGTACATTGAAAACTTACCTTCTTGGTGCCCTCATCGCTTCCCTTTGGACCTGTCCCCTCACTGCTGCTGCCGGTTTACGGGGGGCAGTGGAGGACATGCTCCTTGCAGGGTGTGTCATACCATTGGTTGAAATGCTTGTGAAGGGGGCATGGCCAGACCAGTTAATAAAACTTAAACCTGAAACATACCAGTACTCACAGAGGTGATGACAGCTAATGGCTAATGGCAAAAATGTAAAACATCATCGCGAACCCAGCATTCCTTATTTAATAAGTAATATGTCCTTAGTAATATGTCCTTAGTAATATGTCCTTAGTAATATGTCCTTAGTAATATGTCCTTAGTAATATGCGATCACTTATTGGTCAGTCTGTTCTTATCCACTAAATTTCTCCCGTTCTAGGAAGGAGGTTTCAATATTTTTCTATAAATTAATCTATAAATTACAGTGAATAAAATCCCGAATTGCATTTCTACAGAAAATGAAGATGAGAAAGAAACATGCCACGTTCTCGCCGCTATCAGTTAAATCTGAAAGGTAACATTACAGGGTTATGGTACAAAATCAATACAAGTAATCAAGCTATTACAAACACACTGGAAATCGCTTTAATGTCAGCGCATTTAGAATCCATTCGAGGAGGATTTGTTGAACCGTTCCTTAGGAAGACAATAAAGCTCCAAAAGGAAACTAAACTCCAAGTAAAAAAATAAAAGAAGCAGTGTGTTGTACAGGGAGGAATACCGAATTTAGCAGCTGTAGTGCTGGCATATCACAGTACAAGTGCAGGAGATCCCAAATAGTACTGTCAGATCACGGTACAAGTGCAGGAGATCCCGAATAGTACTGGCAGATCACGGTCCAATTGCAGGAGGTCCCGAATAGTGCTGAAAGATTACTGTACAAGTGCAGGAGGTCCCGCTCAGTGCTGGCAGATCACAGTACAAGTGCAAGAGGTCCAGAATAGTGCTGGAAGATCACAGTACAAGTGCAGGAAATCCAGAATAGTGCTGGAAGATCACAGTATAAGTGCAGGAGGTCCCGCATTGTGCTGGCAGGTCACGGTACAAGTGCAGGGGGTCCCGCATTGTGCTGGAAGATCACAGTACAAATGCAGGAGGTCCCACACAGTGCTGGCAGATAACAGTATAAGTGCAGGAGGTCCTGCACAATGCTGGCAGATAACAGTACAAGTGCAGGAGTTCCCGCACAGTGCTGGCAGATAACAGTACAAGTGCAGGGGGTCCCACACAGTGCTGGAAGATCACAGTACAAGTTCGGGAGGTCTGGCACAGTGCTAGCAGATCACAGTAGAAATGCAGGAGGTCCCACACAGTGCTGGCAGATAACAGTACAAGTGCAGGAGGTCCCGCAAAATGCTGGCAGATAACAGTACAAGTGCAGGAGGTCCCACACAATGCTGGCAGATAACAGTACAAGTGCAGGAGGCCCCGCACAATGCTGGCAGATAATAGTACAAGTGCAGGAGGTCCCGCACAATGCTGGCAGATAACAGTACAAGTGCAGGAGGTCCTGCACAGTGCTGGTAGATAACAGTACAAGTGCAGGAGGTCCCACACAATGCTGGCAGATAACAGTACAAGTGCAGGAGGTCCCACACAATGCTGGCAGATAACATACAAGTGCAGGAGGTCCCGCACAGTGCTGGCAGATAACAGTACAAGTGCAGGAGGTCCCACACAGTGCTGGCAGATAACAGTACAAGTGCAGGAGGTCCCACACAGTGCTGGCAGATAACAGTACAAGTGCAGGAGGTCCTGCACAGTGCTGGTAGATAACAGTACAAGTGCAGGAGGTCCCACACAGTGCTGGCAGATAACAGTACAAGTGCAGGAGGTCCCACACAGTGCTGGCAGATAACAGTACAAGTGCAGGAGGTCCCACACAGTGCTGGAGATAACAGTTACAAGTGCAGGCAGGCCCCGGCACAATGCTGGCAGATAACAGTACAAGTGCAGGAGGTCCCACACAATGCTGGCAGATAATCATCAAGTGCAGGATGTCCTGCACCGTGGCTGGGCAGCTAAACAGTACAAGTGGCATGAGGCCCACACAGTGCTGGCAGATAACAGTACAAGTGCAGGAGGTCCCACACAGTGCTGGCAGATAACAGTACAAGTGCAGGAGTGTCCCCCACAGTGCTGGCAGATAACAGTACAGTGCAGGAGGTCCCACACGTGCTGGCGATAACAGTACAAGTGCAGGAGGCCCCGCACAATGCTGGCAGATACAGTACAGTGCAGGAGCCTCCCCTGCTGGCAGATAATAGTACAAGTGCAGGAGGTCCCGCACAATGCTGCAGATAACAGTACAAGTGCAGGAGGTCCCGCACAATGCTGGCAGATAACAGTAAAAAGTGCAGGAGGTCCGCCGTGCTGGTAGATAACAGTACAAGTGCAGGAGGCCCTGCACAATGCTGGCGATACAGTACAGTGCAGGAGGCCCTGCACATGCTGGCAGATAATAGTACAATGCAGGAGGTCCCGCACAATGCTGGCAGATAACAGTACAAGTGCAGGAGGTCCCGCACAATGCTGGCAGATAACAGTAAAAGTGCAGGAGGTCCCGCACAGTGCTGGTAGATAACAGTACAAGTGCAGGAGGCCCTGCACAATGCTGGCAGATAATAGTACAAATGCAGGAGGTCCCGCACAATGCTGGCAGATAACAGTACAAGTGCAGGAGGTCCCGCACAATGCTGGCAGATAACAGTAAAAGTGCAGGAGGTCCCGCACAGTGCTGGTAGATAACAGTACAAGTGCAGGAGGTCCCGCACAGTGCTGGTAGATAACAGTGGAAATGTATTAGGTCCTCATTTATTACTATAACCCAACAGTACAAAAGAAGAAAATAAATATCAGTTGTTTTCTATTTCCTTTCTGCTCGGTGGTGTGTGTTACAGGACCCCTTGTGGCTTTGTCTATAATAGATTATATAGTGGTTATGTACATCACACTTTAAGCAGATGAGTGTTTGCTTAAATAATTATTTGTTTTACTAGTCACTCTAAACACGTCATTGGCTTGCTGCTGTCTTTTTACTGACGGGGTTAAACAGCAATACTACGCTGGGAAATGTCCTAATCAGCCATGGCGAGCTGCGAATATAAATTTCCATATTGCTGCAACAGAACCCGACAGGTTTGATAACAGATTTAATACTGTGAAATTTAGTTTCCCCAAAAAATGTAACGAACACAAAACAAGGAGTAATTGTAATCGGATCACCAAAGAGGAAACAATTAGATGGATACTTATGAATACAGGGGCCTTGGGGAACCTACTACAGGAACTCGAAATCATAACATAGCAGGAAGATTTGGATATTGTTTGGGGTTTTACGACCCCGCGGGGGCATTGGATCTATGGGTAGTTAATAACAGTACAAATCCCGTCTTTAAAGACGCGCAAGTCAATATTACCATGAGATCACCATGTAATAACGAGGTTTATTGCTTCAATTACTGTTTGAAGGCAGAACTGTCAGTTCTACCCATAGAATAGAATTTGACACATCCAAGATTCCGTCAGTCTTGCAAATGTAATTCAATTGTCTTACATAGCGTAGGACTTGTCCATTGGGATTCTGGGAATAGCCCCCAGTATCAATAAGCCCCCCAGAGCAGATGTAGGTTTATTATAGGGGAAGAAGACTTATGGTGATTAAGCCAATAATTCACACATGGCTGCGTGTGTTTTAAACATGCGCCTGGTGGCATGTTTTTCTATAGAAATTATATTTTAGCCCTTCTACAAGACATTGCAACGTGGTGTATTTTCTAAGATGTGCGGATCATCTATGGGTTACATTTATAAAGGACCAGTATCGGCAATTATGGGGATTTTTGTTATGGTGGAAGGAATAAAATGAGACCAGCTGGTATTATTGGCCCATGGCCTCCCAAAAGGTTTATTTCTCAAGATATCACTTGGGCCTATAAAAAGTAGTATTATTTACAAATATTGGTCCTTTATAAATACTGTCCCAGATTAAAGGGTAACTGGTAACAAGTGTCTTTTATTGAACAGAACTATCTATCATACCTTTCAAACAAACCAATGATAGTGTCTCTAGCTTCTCTGGATCTTAAGTTATAGGCTTGTAAAGTTAAACTTACCAGACTGCCCTGTCATTTTAAAGGTAAGGGTGTTTCCTTTTGAACAAAGGCCACTTGTATGGAGACCACAGTTCCCCTTTAATAAAATAATGAAATGTGCTGGTTTCCCACAGTAGAAAGCTTGGACATGCAATGAGGAACATGTGCTAATTGCCAGTGTATTTTTAAAAAAATCCCGTCTAAAAAATGAATTGCGGCGTGCTCATGACACCATTGACTTTTACTGAAATGGGATCCGCACTGGCGGCAATCTGCTTCAGGAACCAGATCCCCTAGCGGCGCTCTTGGCAGTATGGCTGCCATTTGCATCAATACAAATAGAGAGAGAGGCTATGTTGGCTTATGGACAGACTAGTAGGCAGGTTGTGGACAGGTTGGCAGGCGGGAAAATCACACACAAGAACAATATAAATATAACAAAGTATTTCCTTAAAGGGTATGTCCACCCCCGAAACGAAATTTTACTATGTGGCTGGAAATGGCTATAAACCTCGACCTCGCAAGGTTTATAGCACTGACAGGTCCCCCCAAATGTACTTACCATCCTTCGTTCCCCCAACGCCTTCTGCTTAACTCCTGTGTCTTTCCAAGCACGAAAGTCAAGCAAGACCAACCGGCGTCCGCTCCTGTGATTGGTGTGGAAAGTATTTCCTTACTCTAGCTGTTAGCTCTTGTCAGGGGGCCTGACTGGTGAAATTTCTTTACAAAACCAACAGTAAAACTTGGTCCATCACTATAGGCAATGTAGGATGCTGCCTAGGGCCCAGGAGACTTCATCGGGGCCCATAATACAGTCCTCGTATTTTTACCAAAATACAAATTATTGTTCCTTAAAGATACTCTGTCTCATACACACAGCTAATGAGTCAGGTCCTCATTGGTTTCAAAACAACATTCCTGTACAAGAGGTTCTCCTTCCAAACAGCTAATTGGACCAATTGGACCCTGCAGGCAATGTTACTAACCACCAGAAATCTGGAGGAGCAGCTGTTCATGTTTGACTCAGATCCTTTATGATCCAAACTGTGATTCATTTAACATTTGATTCATAAGCTGAACTGATTACACCAGGATCAGGGCCACATAATACAGTGTTATACCAATAAAACGCAGATCTCTACCTGTCATCGCTCCTCTCAAAACACCATGAAACGTGGATATATAAATATATATATATATAAAAGGACAATGATGTCAGCGCACTCCTGGGTCTTATTCAACAGTTTATTAACACACAAAAGGGCAACAAAGTGCAGGCGACCTTGAAGAAGGTCTTAGAACACAGACGGAAACATCGCCTGCACTTCTTATGAACAAGACCCAGGAGTGTGCTGACATCATTGTCCTTTTCTGCATCTTCATCAAACAGCCAGCACTAACTACGGCTTGAAGTGACTGCCTTCTTTTGTGCCCAGGTGCCCCCAGTATGGATCAGCATACATGTAGAAATAATAGAAACCTGATGCACTCCTGGGTCTTGTGGTTAAACAAACATTCATTTATTATAGGTTTTATATACAGTATACAGTATACATATATATACAGTACACAGTATACATATATATATACAGTACACAGTATACATATATATACAGTACACAGTATACATATATATATACAGTTTACATCGATATACAGTATCCATATATATATATATATATATATATATATATATATATATATATATATATATATATATATAACAGTAACACACATATATACAGTATACATGGATATACAGTATACTATATATACTATACTATAATATACAGTACACAGTATACATATATAAACAGTGCACATATATATATACAGTATACATGGATATACAGTATACATATATATACAGTATACATATATAAACAGTGCACATATATATATACAGTATACATGGATATACAGTATCCTATATTATATATATATTAATATATTACAGTACCATATATATACATTATACATATATATATTTATACAGTATCCAATATATATATACAGTACACTATATACAGTATACATGGATATACAGTATACATATATATATACATTATACATATATAACAGTGCACATATATATATACAGTATACATGGATATACAGTATATATATATATATATATATATATATATATATATATATATATATATATACAGTACACATATATATACATTATACATATATATATATATATATATATATATATATATATACAGTATACATGGATATACAGTATACATATATATATACAGTATACACATATATATACAGTATACATATATATACAGTACATATATATATACAGTATACATGGATATACAGTATACACACACATATATATATATATATATATATATATATATACAGTACATATATATATACATTATACATATATATATACAGTACACATATAAATATACAGTACACATATATATGCAGTATACATGGATATACAGTATACATATATATATACAGTATACATATATATACAGTACACATATATATACAGTATACATGGATATACAGTATACACATATATACAGTATACGTATATATATACAGTATACATATATATATATATATATACAGTATACATATATATATACAGTATACATGGATATACAGTATACATATATATACAGTATCCATATATATACAGTATACATGGATATACAGTATACATGGATATACAGTATACATATATATACAGTATACATATATATACAGTACACATATATATACAGTATACATGGATATACAGTATACATATATATACAGTATACATATATATACAGTATACATATATATACAGTATACATGGATATACAGTATACATATATATATACAGTATACATATATATACAGTATACATGGATATACAGTATACATATATATATACAGTATACATGGATATATATGGGAAATTGGAAACTTACATTTTTATAAAAATACCAGTAACATTTACACAGGATTGTAAACCTTCATAAGGGGGAAAATGAATAAATATACAAAGGCAAAGCAAGGCTACTTGCCAATGACCTTAACACAGCAAGAATATTTATATTTATTATATTTAGGTCTAAGCACCTGTGAAAACTTCAGCTGGCGGATTTAAATCTGTATATTGACCCCCCTGGTGTCTTCTTGACACAACAAACGCATCTTGCCGGATGCTACTTAGTCTTATGGGATAAGAGCAATTATATATCTGCAGTATCCCACAGAACAGAATACTCGTACGCTCCATATTACATAACTGGGACTCGGGAAAAGATGGCTGCCCCTACGCCAGATGTGCTGTCAACCAATTAGAACACAAGCCCACAGGGAGATAGTGCATTTGGTCTTTATAACCATACACACTGTGTGGAGCAAAAGGTTTACTACATATTAAACCCTATATATATAAATAACTTGTTCATTACCTCCATTATCAACACCAGTAATAGATCAGAACAGGTTTTCTGTATGGGGAAAGGAATATGAGAACAGACCCCCCCCCCCCTCCCTATAATACCAGTGCACATTTCCTAAGGAAGCTTATACCAATTGGCTGTTTTGATATAATGTTCCGTAATTAACTTTTTAATTATATATATATATATATATATATTTTTTTTTTTATTTATTTTTTTTTATTTATTTTTTTAATTAGTTATATTACACATGGGGGCATATTTAAAAACACAAGGTGTTTCATACGAGCAGCACAGTGACTCAATGTCCTCAGTTCGATTCCACCTTCGGACACATTTGCAAGGAGTTTGTATGTTCTCCCTGTGCTTGTGTGGGTTTCCTCTGGGCACTCCGGTTTCCCCCACAATAATATAGACATACTGATAGGTTGTATGCGTCAAATAAATGTGCTTAGATTGTAAGCTCTTTGGGGCAGGGACTGATGTGAATGTATACATGGAATTGTTACATAATAATCCATAATAATAATAATACAATACCATGCGGTAGTAAAATATAGCCGATCTTAAATCAACGATCACAGTTGTAGATTTATGATCACGATAGTAAACTTACGGCCACAACTGTAGATTTCTGGTCACTATTGTAGATCTAGGCTCACAATCGGATATTTACTATTGAAAAATCAATAAATTTGGGTGGGTCAAAGTTGCTCAGATCTCTACTGAGCAACTGATGGCAAGACCATAACAGACACTATTAGGGGTCCATACAGGAAGTTACTACTTTGGAAGTATTTACATAGGACTGAAAAGTGTGGGACCTGGGTGATATTATCTTGGATTCACATTTATTATGGTGTTTTATTCCAACTCATGTGATACAGGCAACGTTTGGGTCAAAGTCTGGGACCTTTATCAGGGTTATGACTTGATAAAGGTCCCAGATTTTGACCCAAACGTTGCCTGTATCACATGAGGTGGAATAAAACACCATAATAAAACATATCCTGGTGTGCACTGTCTCTTTGAAACACTTTGTATATTATGTGAATCCAAGATAGTAGCACCCATATGTCTCTTTGAAACAATAAATATGTATACAGGTTGCTAGAAACGCCTAACTAAGGGCCGGAATGTGAAGAAATGGAGTGTGATTTTCAATACAATTTATGTTTCCAAGACCCCTGGCATGCTCCGTGTTGAATTGGTACCGTAATATATATATATATATATCTTAAAGATATTCCAGAGACTTTGTCAGCAGTATTTTTACCACTAATAAATGCGTTAATACCAAAACACAATAACGAAAAATTTCATCTGGTTTGGAGCCCGTTTAGACTTGATAAATGAAAGCTATTTCATGGAACCCTGCGATCTGACATACTTGCTGGTTACGTGCTCCGCATTCCAATATTCCTGTAGGTCAGGTCCTTGGGATAGTTCAGGAATATTGCGTCTTATATGAAAGGTTTCGTTTCCATTTTCTATCTCTTAAAGGGAAACCTCACATAAATACAGCATTGGCGATATTTATAAAGGGGCAAAGCAGACAAATCAGAAAATTCCATCCAAAGTGCAAAATTCCATTGCAAAACTTCGATGGGGCAGCAAATTACCGCTAACGGTCAGTATTTTACGGCAAAGCTTCTTACATTATAAACTATGGCTTGTGGTAACACAGTGGTATTTTCCTATATCGCTCCTTTATAAATACCATCACACATATTTAAGGATGATTAATAAACATGAACGTGTTTGACAATCTTTACTTCACCAACATTCCTGTAGTTTTACGCTTCAGGCGACCATCTTAAACAGACTGAATGCTGGGTAGCAGGAAATGCAGATTTAACTGCCTGGGTGTCCTCTTCCTTTCTCAATATTTCTTTTTTTTACCTAACATGTGGCAAATTTTATCTGTCTCTAGCAGGATCTGTAGACTGTCGCAGACCATAAACACAAGTAGAGAGGACACTCGTGGCCTCATTAGTCCACAAGGTGGAACACACCCTTTGGTGCATAGTAGTTAAATCGGACTATATGTTATAGAAAGTAGAGTTGCACAAACTCGCTGGGTTCAGTTCTGTCTAAGGCTGAGGCACCACTACAACACACCAAACCACGCAGCGAGTGTTATCGCCTAAGGGATTGCGTGTGCAATTTCTGTGCGTTGATGGGTTTTTGTAATTTAATTTTATAAAAACACATAATTTTGTGTCAAAATGGTGCACGCATTGGAAATTGCAGGAATTTGTGCGTTCCCGTGATTTCCATTTTAACCAAAAACTGCATGCACAATCACGGCCGCAAAACACGTGCGCAAACACCCAAAAATGCGTTATTGTGGCCTAGTCCTAAGGGTTTGTGGAAATAAAGTTACGTACAGACAACAACGTACAGACAACAGTGATTGTCAACTGTAATGGCGGTTCGTCGGGTGGGTTGTGAATGCGATCAAACAAATATGTACCTAGCTTATGAAAAGTCTTTACTCAGAAATATTCTATATTATTTTATAAAAAACAGAATTCTGTGTCGAAACAATGAAAGTTTTTTAACCAACTAAAATCCTTTAGTTGACCCTAAACTTCAGAAAACAAGTAGTTCTGCCGAAACCAAGTTCAGGATGAAATTACCACCTAATCAAAGGGACCAATGGTTACTAGAGAAAGTTACTAGAAATGTCACTGGTTTTGGTCAAAAAAATTGTGCCGCCCATTCTTCCTATGAAAGTTCATCATGAAATTTCATTATTTAAATCTCAGGACGAAACATAGACAAAATTTCTAGTTTATACGCAACATTTAATTCCAACATTTCACACATCAGAAAGAAACACAATTTAGTATCTCTAGTGATACCAACTGCTCCAAGGTGAATGAGAATATAGGGTCTTGGGGGACTATGGAAAAGATTGAAGCTCTTTAAAATCTCTGAATTCATGTCAAGGACATGTCAAGGTCATTTCAGGCTACTGAGACCTCCAATGGACATTCAATCTTCTGGACCTGCTGGAATTTCCTGACTATATTATTTTAGTCTTTCTTAGGGGTTTTTCGAGAACATTTAGTACGTACAGGGTTAAAAGACAAAATATTAAGGTTTGTTCATTGAATTTATAAACATATTTTACGAGGTTTCGCCTTTGCGGCGGTTTACCTTCCTTTACGATATGTCAGATCGCACACTCCATATTTTTTCCGCTTTGAAAATGTAATTGATTTACATTTTTATTAAGAAGAGAATCCAAGTAACCGGATTTTTATTACCTGTACGGAGCAGGCCAGGGGGCCTTGTAAACGTTCGCCAGTGGAAAAGCAGTGTTTACTTTAGCTGTTTCAATTGAGCATGTCCTGGGAGGTGGTCCCCATAAAAGGAAAATTGCATTTCACATTTTGCTGTTCGGTTATAAAATATCCCTATGATTAGACAAACAAGGGGGGCGTACAACAACGTGAACTAACCAATCATAGCATTTTTAGTAGGAATTTAGAAAATTTACCCCCCCCAACTTTCAATTCAGATTAATAATTAAGTTTATTAATAATTAGACTAAAGGGGACTTTCTCTAGATACCCAATATAAATACCCCATTAGGGATAATCTGGGCAGATCTGGGTGTAATTAAAAATGAATTATTCTTAAAAATTGGCTTGTGGTTTGGTATAAAATTGTGGAGCTTTCAGAGAGGAACCACAGGCAGGAAATACAGTAAGTACCAGCAGTACATATAAGCACAGGGTCAGGGGCCTAAGTATCGGGGGGGAGGATTCCAGGGGCCTGGTAGCATATAGCCTCCTCCCAGAAAACCACTGTGGATGAAGCAGGGATAGGGGCCCCATCATAGTTTTGCAGGGGGGCAGTGATTTCTAGATATGCCACTGCACAGGGAAGGACCCTGGACACGTTTTGTACCCACTTTCAGGGCACTACATACAGTTCTAGATAATTTACAAACAGGGGCATAACTGCAGCCCCCCCCCCCCCCCGCCCAGAAGATTGGAGGCCGGGCCCCTGACCCACCCTCCCTACAATCAGCTGTTTTTAAACAGCTGATTGCATGTATAACTGAAACATAACTGAAACATACATGCTATTCACCCCCATGCCCCACCCTCACAGTACTCGAGACTCTACCCTATGATTTTCATTGATCAATGGGCATCAATGGTTTAGAATGTATAAAAACCCAGTTCAAATATCTTTCTTTATACAGATTTATTGATATACTGTAGAGATGGCCATATACTGTATATTGATATGCTGTAGAGATGGCCATATATTGTATATTGATATACTGTAGAGATGGCCATATACTGTATATTGATATACTGTAGAGATGGCCATATACTGTATATTGATATACTGTAGAGATGGCCATATACTGTATATTGATTTACTGTAGAGATGGCCATATACTGTATATTGATATGCTGTAGAGATGGCCATATACTGTATATTGATATACTGTAGAGATGGCCATATACTGTATATTGATATACTGTAGAGATGACCATATACTGTATATTGATATGCTGTAGAGATGGCCATATACTGTATATAATTGATATACTGTAGAGATGGCCATATACTGTATATTGATATGCTGTAGAGTGGCCATATACTGTTAATATTGATATACTGTGAGATGCCATATCCTGTATATTGATATACTGTAGAGATGGCCATATACTGTATATTGATATACTGTAGAGATGGCCATATACTGTATATGTGATATACTGTAGAGTGGCCAATATACTGTATATTGATATGCTGTAGAGATGGCCATATACTGTATATTGATATGCTGTAGAGATGGCCATATACTGTATATTGATATACTGTAGAGATTGCCATATACTGTATATTGATATACTGTAGAGATGGCCATATACTGTATATGATTATACTGTAGAGATGCCATATCTGTATATTGATATGCTGTAGAGATGGCCATATACTGTATATTGATATGCTGTAGATGGCCATATACGGTATATTGATAACTGTAGAGATGCCATATACTGTATATTGATATACTGTAGAGATGGCCATATACTGTATATTGATATACTGTAGAGATGGCCATATACTGTATATTGATATACTGTAGAGATGGCCATATACTGTATATTGATATACTGTAGAGATGTCCGAACACACTGAAATTCTTTCTGTTTGCAGATTTGTGGATTTTCAAAAAAATCTGAATATCAGAAAACGGACCCATTGAAGTCAATGGGAGTTAAAAAATCTGAAGGTTCTGCCTACAATTAATATATACTGTATATATATATATATAACATATATATATACAATATTTCTAGAAATTTCGAAAATAATTCCGCAGTTCGCAAAAATCCCAAAAAGTCAGAAATCCGCAGTCCAGTTCTAGCAGATCTGTGAAATCCAATTCAGAACTGGGTTCGGATTCATCTCTAATATACAATTGATGATATTTTACTATTTAGTGCTTTGTCCCAATATGACAGACACAGAACAGCAATGTATTTGCCTGCGAGATACCAGCAGATGTTGCCTCTCGGTTAGATCCTATCTTGCATTATCCCAACTGACAGAATCATTCAGTCCTGGAATCTGATATCATTTCAGTATTTTTTAGTAACACTAATTTAGCAGAGTGCAAGATGTTATGGAAGAGCTTACTGAAGTGTTATGATTTCACTTGTCACAAGGCCATATGTTCAGCAAATATTACATTCTCTTGCCTGGCGTAGAACAAAGCGTTATGCTCATTCCCCTTAAGAAACACAGTCGGTTAGCAAGGATATTGTAATTCTAATCCATGCTCACCCCATAGCCTGACACAAGTAGGTTAAGAGGTGCCAAACATATCTAAGGTTCATTTCTCTGTTTAATGGTCAATGCCAGCAGAAGAGTCAAAAACCAGTTTCTATTCCCCGGTGAACAGGGAAAAATAAATACAAACCATAGGTTTTTGTTAAATGAAAAATAAGAGTCCAAGTCAAGCCCAAAAAAATCATGATTGTGTGAAATTAAAGGAAAATGTTAACTTGTAGCTGAGAAATTGTAGATTAAAGTGATGGACTGCATGCCTTTCTATACACCAGTGCCACCCTTCAGCCCCTCCTCCTCCACTTGTCACTGACTTAGGCATGCTCATTGTCTTTCAAAAAAGGAGCAAGGGAGGAGCTTTCCAATGTGATTATATAAATGGATGTGAAAGCATAAATTGCTTATGTAAAAGATATTAAAAGTTTCATACAAGGTAAACAACAATCACAGGTTATATGTCATTTAATCAGCAGTTTCTATTCCCCGGTGAACAGGGAAAAATGAATACACACCATAGGTTTTTGTTAAATGAAAAATAAGAGTCCAAGTCATAAACAAAATAGAAATAATTTATTAAACAAAAACAGGAGGTGGGGAAATCCTACCGAAACCAGAATTAAATGAACTCATTTGGTCGTATCTTAAATAGTTGTTAAAGTGGCTCCCATTGGGGGTTCCTGTGAGTTTGTAAGATTGGCAGCTCCAGTAAGAACTAGATGTCATAGTCAAAAGCCATGGTCCAGAAAGAACTTTCAAACGATGAAAGGGATCTCACCATTGTTAGCACCAAAACATTCCTTGGAACACAGTAAAGACATGGTCAAGATATGGCAAAGATATGGATCAACAGTGCATGTACAAAGATCAGGATGCCTCGCCAAGAGAAGACAAGGAATAAAGAGACAAGGCAGGGAGTTACAAGATTTTATGGCAAGTACTGGTTGTTTCCTGCATGTGATAGCAATTTCATATGTCTAGGTTTTGGTGTAGGGTAAGCAAGACGAAAGCATTTAGCCTGGACTTTCTTTTCAAAAAAGTATATCCAGTCTCCCACTAAAAAAAATAGCACAGCTCATCATTAAAGGAATGTCATACCCACAGTATAGGATGGTGGAGGCAGCTTTATGCTTTAGGGATGCTTTTCTAGCTAAAATTGGTGTTTTGGTTAAGATGAATGGATAATGGACAGCTTAAGGTATCAGTCTATTTTATCACAAAACCTTTAAATATCTGCTAGGAAGCTGAGGATCAATAGGAACTTTACATTTTAACATGATAAGGTCCTAAAGTCTACATCTAAGTCAACAAGGAGGATCATTGGACGGGAATGGCCCAACCAGAATCCAGAAGATGCCCTCACAATTTGACAGGTCTTGAACATGTTTGCAAAGTGGAGTTTAGATGTACCGAACTGATATACTAAACAAAGTAATCGGGATGTGAACACTAGATTACATTTTGTTAATTAATTGCATCAATTAAAATTGACCCATTGGGGTTTAGAAATGGACATGAACAATGCAATAGCACAAATGTACAAAGACAATATCAGATCCATGTGATGATGTAAATGTATTTGAATGAGACGTTCCCAAACTTTGGACTTGGCTTTTAAAAAATAGGGATTTTCAGTGGGAATTACTTATTGTGCACAGAAATGTTGTGTGGATTCCATTTTCTTCACTCCTTAATTGTTACATGTTCTAGGATCAAAACGCAAGTCCTACTATAGACAAGACGTATTGAGGCTTCATCTGGCTTCAGCTCATGTGTGGTATTGGCAGGACTGAACGCCAGGCAGATTTCCAACTACTCAGGCTAGCCAAACAAGTTGTTTGTGATGACTCCAGACAATGTTTGTGGACAGATGGCTTGTATACAGAGAGGTAGGGTAATTGTATGTGCTTTGATGAATAGAGATTAAAGGAATCCACTACTGAACATTCCATTGTCATTCTCTTCTGTCTTGTATCTTATGAATAGCTTATGGACATAAAGTTAGAGACATCATAAGTTCCTACTGTACATTAGCATGGTTTAAGGCAACATTAGAAAATATTCAGCTAATTGGACATATTGGGGTTCAGTCCTTCAGGTACCCCACACTACCACTATTAATAGCCTAATAGTATAGCGGGTACCATTATTGCAGCCGATGGTTTGGGGGGTGAATTGCCTATTTAGGACCTGCTAAATAAATCCTGGCCCTCAAAATTCCTATTTCTCCCTTTCTCCCCCTTTTGACTTATAGGGAATTATATACTGAAAAATGCTGAGGTGTGTGTGTGTTGTTGCATGACTTTAAAGGAATTGAAAGTGAACTGCCGTATATACTCGAGCATAAACCAAGTTTTTTAGGCTGTAAAAACTGAACTCGGTTTATATTCGAGTCAGTTAACTTACAGGAGAAATCCGGAAGCCGCTCGCTCGCTCCCACACTCCTTATACTGGCTGACGTCACTGTCCGGCGCCGAGTAGTGACGTCAGCTGGTGCTTCAGTATAGGGAGCGTGGGAGCGAGCGGTTGCCTGTTTTCTCCTGTAAGTTACTGCAGAGGAAAGTTACTGCCAGGAAAGGATCCAGGGAAGGATGGCCACAAAAGGTACCCACTGAACTGGGTGGTAGGGTGAGGGTTCAGATGTTTGGAAACTACAACTCCCAGCTACTAAAGCATGCTGGGTAGTAGTAGTCTTTTAAATGGACAGCAGAATTCTCATACAGTGATAGCCAAATCCAGTATGGATTGATATATGGGACTACATTATGGGAATTCTGCTGTCCATTTAAAGGGCAACTAAAAAACAATACAGAATCAGAAGGAGAATGTTCTCTATTGTTGCCTTCTGATTCTGTATTATTTTGAGGCTTTAGTTGCCCTTTAAATGGACAGCAGAATTCCCATACAGTAGTCCCATATAGTAATAGACATATTGGATTTGGCTATTACTGTATGGGACGACTATACTGGAATTTTCCTGTCCATGTAAAGGGCAACTAAAGCTTCAAAACAATACAAAATCAGAAGGCAGTAGTGGTCATAATTTCTACCCTCGGTTTATACTTGAGTCAATCACTTTAATTTGTTTTTCTGGTAAAATGTGTGCCTCGGTTTATACTCGGGTCGGTTTATACTTAAGTATATAGGGTATTCATTTAATGTATTGATTGAAGACCAGGAGGTTAAGGAGCTATGACTTAAGGCTCGTACACGCGTGTGATCACGGGACCCGTGATGCACGATGTGTACGAACGAACGTTTCGGCCAATAATTGGCCCTTGTGTAGGCGCTTTATCGGCCGAAATGGTTGTTTGTTTAGGGATCGTTGAACGACCAAGTTGGCAGATCTCCGAACGAACTACCATTTCGGCCGATAAAGCACCTACACACGGCCGAATTATTGGCCGAAACGTTTGTTCGTACACATCATGTGTGTACTTCTTTCTTTGTCCGTCGCTCCTGCTCAATTGAAGAATGGGAGGTAAGGCATAGCTCCTTAACCTCCTGGTCTTCAATCAATACATTAAAGGAATAGCTCACTTTACAAATGAACTATAGTACTTGTTTTGCTCAGGCTCTGAATACTGACTTGGCTATTTTGCCACATACCATTCCAGCTACAGTAAAACAGACAGAAGAATAGTTATTTATTTATAATAGTTATTTACAATAATGGTGCCCATACACACTAACGCCAGGGAACAATAAGATTTACCCATTATCATCAGTGTGGGGGGCTGAAATACGCTCCCTTTACTTTAGTATGGGGATTGGTTGGCTCCGTGTGTGCGGTTCCTATCGCATGTGTGACGACAGATACCACACACATATACGGCACGTATACTGTGGGATTAGCATGTGTATGGCCACCTTTAGGCACTTGATTGACAGTTAAATTTTAAGATGTTTCAGACTGGATATCTAAAGAAATGGGGGAAAGAAGAACAACAAAAAAAGGTACAGTGATAGTTGGGAAAAATTGTACTTTCCAGTAATGGGCAATTCAAAAATTAACATTTTTCCCAGTGTGCATATCCGTTAAGGCTCCAATTTGTTCTACTACTAAAATGTGGTCTTAAGGCTCGTTCCCTAGTTCTCCTACACAGAGGAAGCTTGACACAGAGGAGGCTTGACACAGAGGAGGCTTGACACAGAGGAGGCTTGACATAGAGGAGGCTTGACACAGAGGAGGCTTGACACAGAGGAGGCTTGAACCCGAGACCTGGAAGCAGGACAGCAAGAAGAATAGGATCTTCCTCCTGCAATTCTATAGAAAGGTAAGAATCACAAAGTTAGGGTTTGGATGATCCTGGTTTGAAATATTAAATGTTTAAAGTAGTGTGAATATTCCCTTTGCAGTAAAACACGGATTGAGTGGTATTGCGCTTTAACTTGGTGCGTCCTCAAACAAAATAGTCAAAGACAACAGAGATGTAAAAGTTTGCCTGAACCACTCAGGATGTTCCATTTTGACTGGATTGCTACAGTTAGAAAACATTTGATAAAATCTGATTGGTTGTTGCAGATTAAGAACTTGCACCGCTTATTGAACAAGCCCCATAATGCTTAGGGAGAATCTGTTCCCGGAACATTAACATCTACATTTTATTTGATTTTTTTTTCTTCAAATATTTACGTTAGTGGTAAAGTGTGAAATGGAGCGAAAATCTGTTCTTGAAACAGCAGAAAATGCAATATGACAAGTTTATGTAAAAACTCCACAGATGGAACATTCAGTTTTCTTACCGCAGTCATTTTAGGGCCGAACGTTGGGATGGATGGAGATTTATTCCAGCTGTGTGAACAACTCAACAACTGTAAAATCTACAGGCTGCTGGGATTCCAATCAAACCTTATACATTTCTTTTTATTTTATTTAATCAAATGATTCAGTTATGTTTTCATATAACAAATAAAGGTTCCTTAACTTTTTCCGGATTATTTTGAATACAATCTTAAATGGAATGTCCACCTTAAAAACCAAAAAACTGGTCAAGTTTCACATACCTGCCCCCAACCTCAACTGATATATTTTACACTTTATTACCTGCATTACTAACCAAAAGAGATGTTGGAAACTGTTGAGTTTCGTTCCCTTTTCGAATTTTCGGGGAAATTTCGAAAAAATTCGAGATTGGATTTTCGAAAATCATCTATTTTCGATTTTCGACTCCCAAATATTGTCTACTTTCGATTTTAAAAAATTGTCCACTTTCGATTTTCGATTTTCAAAAATTGTCTACTTTTGATTTTCGATAATCGTCTACTTTCGAGTAGACAATTCGAAAAATCCAGGTTCCGTTAAATTTGAGACTTCGAAATTCGAGATTTCACAACCTTTAGATTTGATTCGAAACTGGGTTCTATTCGAACCCACTTTACATCTCTACTAACCAGGTGTTTAAGGATAATTATTTTCCCCATTCTGGCAGAGTAAGCTGGCCCCTCTCTTCATGCTGTCAATCAAGGCTGTGACAACTGACATCACAACCAATGATTGACTGCTGTTTCACCCCCTACCTCACCTGCACATGCTTAAGCTTATAAAAAGCTTATTGAGCAGAGGGAGGAGGCAGATACCTTTACCTGAAAAGAATAGAACTTAATATTAAATATCTGGTTACAAATACATGTAATAAACTGGCAAAAATACCAGTTGGGGTTGCAAGCAGATGACTGACAAGTCTCCAGTTTTTTTGTTTTTAGGGTGGACTTGCCCTTTGAGGATAGTTTTTTTCAAAGGAGAACTGAAGCTAAATTTAAATAAGCCTGAATGGATCCTAGAATTCCTAACTGGCAGATACTGTATCTGTTAAGCTGGGTAAATACCTTTCAATCCTTCAGCCCGACTGACCGTTCGGCCCTTCGACCGGTCGGCCAGGATGTCTGACAGTTTGCCGTGACCGAGTGTTTGGTCTATAGAGGACCACATGATCAGTCGTGGTTTTGCGATGCGTCCGATCATTTGTTTGTTCGTTTCAGATGAACGAAAGGTCGAATCCATCCAATATTTCGTCCCAACCGGCCGATAGACTGAAATGTCGGTCTGGCGGAATTATTGGATGGTGTGTACCCAGCTTAGGGCCACCTTGGAAATAATCAGCATTGAAGAGGGATTATCTGGAAATATACAGGTTTCTGGGATTTCTGTATTTAAAGGTTGTAGGTTTTCTACATGAACTCCAGGGTAATAAATCATTGCTTGTTACATGAATAAGCATTTGTGTAAACAAGGCCTTACATAGGAATAATGGTAATGGGTCCAGCTTACGGAAATCTAACTGCCCCCCTTACCCCACCGAACTAATGGGGTACAAATTTATAATAACACCCAAAATGCATCTTTTACCCCCCCCCCCCCCCCCCACACACACACTCTAGACCCAACCAGAACACGTAACACTAGCTGATCCATTCCAATACCTAACAGTATCTAAACAAACTCTATCTGGTAGTTTAGACCAGTTGGAAAGGTACAAACAAGTGGATGGACGGACGGACGGACGGACAGACAGACGGACAGACGGACAGACGGATAGATAGATAAACGGATAGATGGATGGATGGATGGATGGATGGATAGATAGATAGATGATAGATAGATAGATGACAGATAGATAGATAGATAGATAGATAGATAGATAGATGATAGATAGATAGATAGATAGATGATAGATAGATAGATAGATAGATAGATAGATAGATAGATAGATAGATGATAGATAGATAGATAGATGATAGATAGATAGATGATAGATAGATAGATAGATGATAGATAGATGATAGATAGATAGATAGATAAACAGATAGATAGATAGATGATAGATAGATAGATGGATAGATAGATGATAGAAAGATAGATAGATAGATGGATAGATGATAGATAGATGATAGATAGATAGATAGATAGATGATAGATAGATAGATAGATAGATAGATAGATAGATAGATAGATAGATAGATGATAGAAAGATAGATAGATAGATAGATAGATAGATAGATAGATAGATAGATAGATAGATAGATAGATAGATAGAGGCACAGTCAAGCACAGAACTGATGGATCAGATGTACAAACCAATCGTTACAGTAGATTATTTGACCCATTACGCAATAAAGTGTCTTGTAGGTTAATTGACCTCCACAGACGTTGATTTTAATCCATTTTCCCAATGAATGTGAAGTTTTAGTTTAATAAAATCCAATCTGGACAACCTGGGAGACCCTCATAGTGTGTTAGAAACGCAATCAGGCCAGAGGTCAATGGCTGCTTTTTGTAACAATCCCGCGGTTGGGCCTGCCAAGCCTCCTGGAAGGTGTTTATTTACAGTATTTAGAGAAAAGACAATTACAGGATGCCTGTGGCCACACAATAACAAACAGTGAGCTTTTTGAAGACCTGCACTGTATATACAGACATAGTATACACATCTCAAATGACCCACAAGCAGAATTACATGATCATTTCAAAGCATCTTATCCCTGTATCACTCTGTGTATTGCGCTAGCCCCATCATTGGGATCTTATGGAAGGTATATTGGCAATGCACATCATACAATGCATCACTGCACCTTAAATCAACACAGAGGAATAACCTTCTGTATTCAGGGCACGAGAGAAAAACATTCTGTCAATCAGGAAAATCCAGCTGGCTCCCTTACAGCAGTTCCTGAACTACAACTATCCTGTAGGTAATGAGGACAAATAATAACTTGTGTGTAAAGAAAAACATACCTGTTTGGGGGTCCCGCGGTGCGTCCTCCATGTCTAGACGCCTTCAGCCTTCTCCAGCAGCATCCGGTGCTCTTCGGTCTTCACCGGCAGTCGCGCTTCTGATTCGGTGATCCTCGCGTTCGCAGGGGGCACGCACAAACACGCTTATACTTTGTGAAAGTGCGTTTTGCGCTTTAAGTGACAGTTTGCCTTTTCCATTCAAAATCTTCCATTATCCAATCCGCTCTCTTCTTCTTACTGGTTGTCATGCTATTGGTCCCCTTAGCCTTTTTAACCCCCTTAGCCCATTGGTCCTTGCCCGATATAGCGGTTAGTTTATCTATCTTGCTCGTGGTGTGTTTATCTCGTATACTCTCTGTTACTGACCTTTGCCTGTTTTTGGACCCTGATTCGTCTCTGCCTGCCCTGACCTCTGCTCCTTCCTGACTACGCCTTTTGCTCAACCCTCTGTACCGTGCCTGGTGGCCTGATTCCTGGTTTTGACCTCTTGCTCTGTTTTTTGACTCCGCTCTTGCCTGCTCCTAGTCTGTACCTCGTATTTTGTAGATTGGGGTATTCGGACTGAAGGAATACTTGGGAATCCGGAGCGTTACACTGTGCTTTTATATATATTATACTCATGCAAATGGCTCCTCCCACAGTCAGTGTCACTGACAATTCTCCCATCCCTGACACTGGAGAACATATGTTAATAAAAGAGGGGAAGAACATCAGTCAGGTACTGCAAGTCTCCTTCAAGAAGGGAATTGTTTACTATTTATTACTAAAGTAATATTATTATTGTGGATTTATATAGTGCCAACATCTTCTGTAGCGCTTTACAATAGACTGCAGGCAGGGTTGGTGACATCATTTCAGTCTTGTCTAGTATTTTCAGTAGGTCTCTACAAATATGAACCTGATTCCTTATCTTATCTCTATGGCTTTAGTTTTCACCTAATGAACAGTGATAAGTGCCCACTGTAATCAAATGAAGTTAATCAGTAGCTTTCTGGGTAAATGGATTGTCAGGCAGTGGAAAAATGTTTGATCTTTGTCACGGTCAAAAAAAATCCACTTAATATGTTTCCAGTACATGGTGAGTAAAGGTGGCCATACATCTATAAGATTTTACTACCGACGCGCGCTCACCCGATGTTCCTTCGATTCTGCCGGAACCACTTCTCCGATCTTACATTCGACCGACATGCGATCGCAAAATGATGGATTTTGCGATCGCATGTTGGTCGAATGTAAGATGGGAGAAGCGGTTCCGGCAGCATCGATGAACATCGGTGACGCGCCGGTCGGGAAGTAAAATCTTATAGATGTATGGCCACCTTTAGTGCTTAGGGACAGATCAGACTGAATGTCATTCAATAAGGAGAATTTAACCTAAATACATACTGCATAGACCATAATATGAAAACTTCCACCCCAAGAACACCAGTTGAGTGTAAAGCCCGGTACACATGGGTGATCTCGGACCCAACCCGTGACTTGCTAGTGTGTTCCACACAGGGGAATTGGGTGACTTTGCTTAGTCTATGACCACTTGGTCACGCCTCATTGATGATCCACCGGGTCAGATCACCAGAGATGCCTGACTGAACAGACATTTTGCCTGATCGAGCGCCCATACACTTAGCAATAGTCAGGTCAAAACAGCCGTTGAAACACAATCGTGCTTTGCTGGTTGGGTCCGTATGTCAATGCCCTTTACTGCAATGCTATCTAAAGGTCCGTACCTTGGTGGACCCAATCCACAACAAATGGCCATTTGGAACACACTCATGTGTTGCGGGCTGTGTACGGACCTTTAGATACCACTATGGCATTGACATGCATGAAGCCATGAGGGACAGTCAGTCGGGTAAAAAATAGGGACACCCATATTGACATTCACTGCTGTGCGTTTCTCGTGGCCTAATGGATCACAAATCACGATTGTGAAAAACGCACTAGTGTTTTAGGGTAGAGAAATCTAATGGGCAATGACCTGCAGGAAACAGCAGGCTTGAAAAAAACAACATTAAACCATGAGAGACAATCAATTTTCCCAAAGATTGCTGTTTTTATGTCAACATTCAGTCAGTTAGTCTTGGCTCAAGGGCTTAAGTTGTCCCTAAAAGGTCCAAATTGTGTTCCTCCATATTGTGTTCCTCCATATTGTGTTCCCTCCATATCGTGTTCCTCCATATCGTGTTCCTCCATATCGTGTTCCTCCATATTGTGTTCCTCCATATCGTGTTCCCTCCATATCGTGTTCCTCCATATCGTGTTCCTCCATATCGTGTTCCTCCATATCGTGTTCCTCCATATCGTGTCCCTCCATATTGTGTTCCCCTCCATATCGTGTTCCCCTCCATATCGTGTTCCCTCCATATTGTGTTCCCCTCCATATCGTGTTCCCTCCATATCGTGTTCCTCCATATTGTGTTCCTCCATATCGTTAACGCTGATTGGTTGCCAACTACTACTGGTATACTACTAAATATCCACCTGTCACATGATTCATAGATTAACACACATTGTAACAGGCAGGTGTGTTTCATTATCACAGGGGGATAACCCACAGAACAGGTGTACATTTTTACACCTACTGTAATTAAATGCTGTTTGGATGCTTTGGAGAGAAACTTTACACCTGATTTATGAATTTTCCTTATTTAAGAAAACTCACATCTTTCTCACAGTTATAAATATTAATACATACAAATAAACTATCAATCACAGTACCTACCTACCTGCCTAACACGCTTATGAATAGTACCCAGGATAAGGAGAAGAGTTGGCTGAACTTCCTAAAGTTTGGTTCGTTTTCGAACATTTGAAGCTCAGTAAGTTCTATAGTTGGAAAACGAATCCATTAAAGTCAAAGGGGAGAAATAGTTCGAAAATTCTGATAAAATAACAATGGTAACTTACTGTAAATGGCTCTGGGACCTGGGAAATGGTCTGGGGAACATGTCACTGTCACCAAAACTTGTATAAACACTAAAGGTGGGTACACACCATACAATTCTTTCTCCTGGCAGACTGATCGAGGCTTCCGACAGGTTGGCCAGGATGAAGGACAGTCGGTTGGGGATCACCGATTGACCCTCGATTGTACAAATACACATGCGCAATTCATGCCCATTTGTCGGGCGAATGTATCGCCGCCGGGGGTTGTGGCTCGGAGCACACATCGGACGTGTGTACCGAAATTTGCAAGCGAAAAAAGATTTCAGTGAGTTTGGACATCACTAGTCCTCAGTCCCCATGGTACTATTTACAGTAAGGGGGTATAATTCCCATTAATGTTAATTCACCTTTACTCACAATTATATCTAAAAAATGAAATTCTCAATGAACTAGACGTGTAAAAATATATAAACAACAACAAAAAAATCCACCAAATCTCCCTAAAAAAGACTCCAAATTGGTATAAATTTTGGGATATTTATTGGATGAATTTAGTTGTATTGTAGTAGCTACTACATAGGATGGAACTGCAGAAGCAGGGACAGATGCTAAGTACTGTGTGTCGCTGCCTGTAGCTATAGGACTGTGGGGATTTCTAAAGGCCGCTTCCTTCTATAATAATTATGGCCATAAACATTTGCTGTATGACTAAAATAACCCATTATTGGTCGGAAAGAGAAGGATCCATCACTAAAGATGTTCCAAACCGGTGAGATGCCTTCCAAAAATGGATTTTCGGGTATTGGAAAAAAACGAGAAAATCCAAATACGGGCCCAGAGAACTCAATGGAAGATAAAAAAATGAAAGTTCTGATTTAAGGTATAAATAGCAAAAGTATGTTACGTAAATAGCGTAGGGACCTGGGAAATGGTCCGGGGAGCGCGTACATATAACTTTCTTCACGTGATTTTACACGATTTTACATGTCACGTTTTTAAATATTCAAAAATGTAGGCTCACATATTCACTATTTCTCCCATATTTGGAATTGAGGGTCGAGGGTACACGTATTCACTATTTCTCCCATATATAGAATGGAGGGTACATGTATTCACTATTTCTCCCATATATAGAATGGAGGGTACACGTATTCACTATGTCTCCCATATGCTCCCTATCCCCTGCCTCTATCTTTCCTTTCCATCCAACTCTCCAATTGAGAACTAGAGTAAGTGAGGAGTGAACAATCCAATGGAGGAGACATGGGACTTAAGGGTATAGGGTCACTGGTTGGTACATACTGTGATATCATGCTGCCATGTAACATACTGTGTATCATGGCAATGCTGGTACATACTGTGTTCATGGCAATGCTTGGTACATACTGTGTATCATGGCAATGCGGGTAACTACTGTGTATCATGGCCAATGCAGGTACATACTGTGTATCAATGGCAATGCATGGGACATACTGTGTATCATGCAATGGGGACATACTGTGTATCATGGCAATGCTGGTACATACTGTGATCATGGCAATGCTGGTACATACTGTATCATGGCAATGCAGGTAAATACTGTGTATATGCATGCAGGTACAAGTGTCAGGCATGACATACTGTGTATCATGGCAATGCTGGTACACTACTGCTGCCACTGAAAGTGGTAATGCAATACTCAGGGAAGTCTGCTGGCAGTGAAGGATTTAATGGCAATACCCTGGAAAGTGCTGGCACTGAAATTATTAATGCCAATACTTTTGGAAAATCTGCTGGCACTGAAAGAGTTAAACATCTCCGATCTCACCAGATTTCCCTGTTCTGCCCTATCCGTCTGGAACCAATTTCCTGGGGAAAACACTGGTGCCCACACCGCAACATCCACTGAAACCTATCTGTCCTTCCAATCAGTATTTACATGGTGGCCAGTGTCACTGCATACACACAACAGCGTATGTATACACCCCCGCCTCACCTGGACAGTGTGCGCCTCTTACCAATATGTAAGTATGTATACACGCCCACTCACCTGGTTACAGTGTGCGCCTCTTACCAACTAGTAACGTGATGTATACACGCCCACCCACCTGGTACAGGCGTGCGCCTCTTACCAACTAGTAACGTATGTATACACCCCAGCCTCACTGGTCAGTGGCACCTCTACCAACTAGTAAAGTTTTCCCACTTTACTAGTTGCCCGGGCCACCTTTATGTTTGTACATGACAGGACCGACATCGTGACGACGCGCGAAAACATCCTATGGCCTCCAGATGTCTAACCCTTCTCCCCTCCCATTGAGAGAGAAGCTCAGAAACAAACTGCTTGGACCACCTGATCAGCCTGTGTGTACAGAAATCTGCAGATTTGGAGCATTCCGTTATATCAGTAGCTCGGCGTATAGTTACACACGCGCGGACCAACAATGACGGACAAAGTTTACCAACATGTCTGATCACCGTTCATTTCTTTTTATCAGACCCATTAGAAATTTGATGTAACCAATACTGATTGTATGGTTGCCTTCATTATAAGATCCGTATTGGTGTCGTGTGCGCCAATCCTTAAGGCTGAGGCCAAACTGCACCGGACATTAACACGTGTGATTTGCACAATATTCTGTGCATGCGGTTTGCAAAAAAGGTGATCATATATGCTCACCCGCTAAGTGACCACAAAGCGAATCGAAGTGTAAATGTAGGGAATCAGGCTCCACTGTGTGCGTTGAGATCCATTGTGTGATACCATTTTAGTTCTGTAAATAAATATAGTCGTGGGGAAGTGGACACAAATCAATAGCCAACGCAAATGCACGTTAAAGCCGTACCAAGGGACAGAACGAATGGCAAAAGCCAAACACGGGGCAATTTTTTTCAGGATCAGATTTCAATCATTTCGGATTGAAATCTCCCACCCGCCCCTGTTCAAGATTTCAGCGTGCTATTGCTTATTGATATTGATCATTTTAATGAAAACTGCATACATAGAATCAACCAGCACGACGATAAACTGTCCAATGATGTTGGACAGTTTACAACTGAAAAAACCCGATTGGGCAAATTGGAAAATCTTTGTCCAATTCAGGACCAGAGGCGTGGAATTGGCGTCCACTGTGTTGTTGCAGTACAGAGATTTTTGATGATATTCTGCTGATCTCAGACTGTTAAATAGAAGGGCTGAGCAGAACATTCCTACTCTGAACCTAAACATCACTTCTATTTCGTCCGTACAGTTGCTCTTTTCGTAGTCGTCTGGGCAAAGCTACCAAATTGCAGTTTACACTAATACACTAAATACAGATATGCAGAGAGTGAGATTTCTGTGTGTGATCACAAATAAGCATTGCCGCAATCTTGAATTCAGGTGATGCCTTTATTGGCTGAGGCAAGCGTTCAGACGAGGCCTTGAGTTTGAAATCATTTTAGTTATCCAATAAAATGTATCATTGGATTCAAGATGTCGGTCTTCATCATTATAGCTTACATGGTATAATCTTCTACTTGAGGATATTGAACAATGTACACATGCACTGCATGTAAAGACCATGTAAAACATGGATGAATACAGAAAACTATCAGTGCATGCGCATCTATATGTCTGACAGTCACAAATCTGGAGACCCCACCACCCCTGTGAGGATAATGGTATGGTCCTTGCATTCTAGTCTATCAGTAATACGTCATGGCGAGATTGCCTGTAGGGAAAAGCCATTGCTATATTTTCAAGTTCACAGACAACCTCCATCCCCCTGTGAGATAATGGTATGGTCCTTGCATTCTGTCTATATAATTATTAATAAATCTGGCGAGATGACTGTAGGGGAAAGCCATTGATATATTATCTAAGGTCACAGAGACCTCCACCCCCCTTGATATAATGGTATGGTCCTTGCATTCTAGTCTATATAATAATTAATAACTCTTGGCGGATGGCCTGTAGGGGAAAGCCATTGATATATTATCTAAGATCACGAGACCTCCACCCCCTTCTAAAGAATGGTATGGTCTTGCATTCTAGTCTATATAGTATAAGTCTTGGTGAGATTGCCTTTGGGAAAAGCCATTGCTATATTTTCAAGTCACAGACACCTCCACCCCCCTGTGAGAAATGGTATGGTCCTTGCCTTCAGGTATATATAGCTATTAGTCTGACCTACAGTGGAAAGCATTGTGATTTATCCAAAGTCCCAGATATTGAAAGGTTGGTGCGTTTGATGCCTTAAACTGGTCTCTGTTAAGAAATAAAGAGGAAATAGAAGAAGGACTGTGATAGGATCCTGGGTTTAAATAAATGGTGGAAAGACAATTTTGTGGAACACATTTACAGCTCCTGACCTACAAGCTTACAATCTAAAAATCTCTTCTGAAAACCAAAAAAACACACCACGGACAGGATTCCTGTCCAAAAAGAGTTGAATTAGCGCGTGACATTAAATCTAAGCCCAATGTAATGCTGATATAATTTGGTTTTGTGAATATGTCTTATAGTTGTTTCTCTTTAAAATGTCCACTCGGCTTTTCCAGAAGGGAGTAGAGGTAAACCTGACTGCAGAGTTTCACCCAGACAAATATCAGGTTGTTTACATGGAGTGGCAATTGCGCCTGTCATGAATTAAACCTTTAAAGTGACACTAGCAAGTCCTGGCGCTACCAACTGCTGAGTGTTGAGAGTGAGACACAGCTGGTGGAACAAAAGGAAGATAAGACAAGATTTAATTCCAAGGAATGCCGTGGTATATTCTAACCAGAGATACCTATGGGCTGAATGATTCTCCCCCAAATGCTAAAGGCTGGTACACACAAGAAGATTTGTGCCGATTTATGCAATATGAACGGTTAAGGCAACACTATGCCAGAAGGTTAACACACGCAATAGTCTGCTACTGAGAGCATGTAATTCAAACAACAATGGCAATCGCATGTGGTTGGATAACGGATTGCAAGCTTGTGCGAAAACCCATACACGGTCAGATGTTTTTCGATCGACACCCACCTGTTCCGCAATCTTTTCGCAGATTTCCCCTTAAATCTACGGAGTAGGAGCTGAAAGATGGGGACGGTGAATATTTTTTTCCGCCTGGCCCGATCTTCGTTTTTCGGAAAACGCCGATAGGAAGAATGCCATACATGGATTGATATTTTAAAGGGATTTGATGGAATTGCTGAAATAATCCCTTTGCAAAATATCAATCCCTTCTATGGGGGCTTAATCCATTCCAAAAGTACGGCAGATATTTCAATGGCCCAAAAAATATCCTGCCGAACAGTTAATAGGACCAGAATATCAGTCTAGAAAATCAGATTTGCTATAATTCCATTTATACCAAGTAAAGCCACATGTATAAAGGTATTACTGCGATGTGCGGGGGATGCCATAGTGCTTTTTCAATGTGAAACATTGCCTCAGGTGAAAACAAAGTAGCTTAACAAATTGCTTTTATTTAACAGCCATAGCGTTTGAAGAGCCTCGCAGGACATAAAAATTCCCTGATTTACTATAAACAGCAGTTACAGCTTTTAGAACATGTGATATCCCTTTAATACCTTGCGCTGATCTCCCCAAGGCGGACGAAAAAAATTGCCTGTAATCCAAGAGGTTCAGTGTAAGCATTCCGCATTAATATACATATTCAGACTTTAGAAGCGCAAAATAGTCCTCCTGGTGGCAAAATGTCTCTCCAGCGATAATAGGAAATCTCTGCCACTTTATACATATCATTACATTCTGGTCAGTGGACGTTTTATTTTTACATGAGCGACATTTGTAACGTTTACATTGTTAGTAGAGAGACAGGGCCATCTGGTTATCCAAACTGCGACGGGCATTTATATATTTTATTACTACCTGGCTTCTACTGAAACGCCTGGACTTGCAGGTTTTTCTTACACAATCTGGTGTTGTTATCTTCTCTGTTCAATGAATATATGTAAGAAGAAATAGCAGGCCTGCGACCATCGTCACAAATATCACGTTTCTATTCGTTTATTTACGTATAGGCCTAGAGCGTTATGAGCTTATTTAAGGGCTAGGCCACACTTTCGTTTTAATGTGTTGATCTGATCGTGATCCGAACGCACGATAAAAAGGCACATAAGCGTTGGCTATTGGTCTGGATTATCCAAACACATGCGATCACCATTTTTGCAAGCATATCGGTACCCGAATATACAGGATCGTAGTGGACGGTAACACAAAAGTAATACCTGCCCTGAAGAGCTTACAATCTAGTACCTATCACACATACAACCTATCAGTGTGTCTTTATGATTGCAGGGGGAAATAGGAGACCTGGAGGAAACACGCAAGGTGCAGGGCAAGAACGCCACTTTTGCAGATGAAAAATGTCAACCATGGGAGGGGCATGGAAGGGCCCTCCAACTTATTCTAAAATATAAACTCATTATAAAGCAAAGACTCATTATAAGCAAAGACACATTATCAAGCATAAACTCATTATAAAGCATAGACACATTATCAAGCATAAACTCATTATAAAAGTATAGACTCCAGTTAGAACTTTTATTTATTTTCTTTAATTCTGAAATACCATCTGCGTGGTGAGTTCCATACGTTGGACTCAGCATGTAAGGTATTCAGTGCTAACCACTTAGCCAACGTTGCTCTCAGTATATACAAATACATCTTCCAATGCATAGAGCTGATCTATAAATCTTTATGGTAGTGGATTCACAGTATAGAAATTACCCAGGAATTCCTTTATATGGTGAGGCTTATATATTTATTTTGTGCCACCTATGAACTGTTATCACAGTGTAAAATAAGGGACAGTTTAAATCAGGGTTTAGGGGCTAAAGGACAATAATTAGTGTCCAGTTCTCGCTCACCACACAACACACACACACACACATACAGTATTCTGAAGAAGAGGATCTGAGGTGAGTATAGTTGTCTTTTAAATGACGTCCTTAATTCAATTAAGTTTTGCGTCATTTTTTGTTTAAGCAAGTTTTTGCAGGGGGTTAAAACCATGATGCTAAAATAAAATAATATAATAATATTATAATAAAATAAGATGACATTCCCTATTTACATCACCATTATATTAGTTACACTTATAGAAATAACATAGTACAGAGCTGCAGGGGGAGATAATGAAGTGATCCGTCTTAGCACAGCTCTGTGCAAGTGTATTTTCTGAATATCACAACTTAATAGATACACTATAGAAATAACATAGTACAGGATGCAGGGGGAGGAGAATGAAGTGATCCTGGTCTTAGCAAAGCTCTGTGTAATGTTTTTCTCAATATCACAACTTTAATAGTTACACTTATAGAAATACAACGCACAGAGCTGCAGGGGGAGGATAATGATGAGTGACCTGATCTTAGCACAGCTCTGTACAATGTATTTCTCAATATCACAACTTAATAGATACACTTATAGAAATAACATGGTACAAGCTGCAGGGGAGATAATGAAGTGAACCTGATCTTAGCACAGCCCTGTGTAATGTATTTCTCATATCACAACTTAATAGTTACACTTATAGAAATAACATAGTACAGACCCTGCAGGGGGAGGATAATGAAGTGAACGTGATCTTAGCACAGCTCTGTGCAATGCATTTTTCAATACTGTTCCTATTTAAAGCGGAATGTTAGAGGGTAGGTACTTATCCTTTTAAAACTGTGAATAGTCGTAATAGTATGTGATGTGTTTGTTCATTTGTATAGTGCAGCATGTGGGATGCAGGAAATCTATGTGAAAACTGCCACAGAATTAATTTAATTGTAGTCTATGGAACTGTTTACACAAGTAATCTACTGGTGGCTGCAAATATTTAGAAAGAGGCTCAGATCCCTGATCACTAAGAAGCCAGCAATAAAATTTACCCTGATTCGGAGACCACACTTGTGCTACACATTTCCATTCAGTGTTCACACACTGTGAAATTGCATCAGGCGGACAGGGATAATTATTAAACACAGATGATCACTAAGGGCAGTGAGAGGAATGGCTATGGATACCACAGGAATGACTCAAGGGCTCTTGGCCTCACCTGTTCAAATTCCTGAGCTGCAAGTCATCTCTCCTAATATTATAGCGAAGAATTTTAATTTAATCAGATTGTTGGTTTTAATGATTCTCTACACTGTCAGGCTTGAGAAAGCAGCGCCCCTGTGGCAAATCAAACTTTCATGCTCTGGCCTGCTGGAAAGATCTCTCAAAAAACAACGCTTTTTTTTTTAAAGGGGCAGTAAACTGCAGCAATTTATATTGCTTAATTTTAAAGAAAGAAAAGAAGATATAAATGCATAATAGTTTACATTTAGGGATACATGATAATTAACTTTGGAATTGCAGGACCTCCCACAGAAGACATAAAATGAGATCAGCCAAAGATGGTTTTAGAAACAGTTGGCAGTGGCCCTTGCCCCAGCTTTTAGAAGGGCCCTCGGTTTGAAAGTGTCTCTAGTAGAAAGTCACATAGGCTCATTTACCAGAGCCGCTATCGCTTTCGCAGTCAATATCGCGTTTGCTAATGTGGGTAATTCTGGTGAGGGATTTACTCACTGCGGGATTTAACGCCAGCTATTAGCACTAAAACTACTCAAACGTGATATTGAATCGCGAGCGTCGATGCGCATGTAACCCGACATATAATGTTAATATGGAGTTAAAGTTGTGCTAACCGGTAGCTCCAACTCCATATATTTGCCAGCAAGTATGGGTACGTCGGCCCATGTTTCTAAGTCCCTTGGATGTTACTGGTATTAGATATGGTGTGAGGGTTGTTCTGTACTGAACAGATTGGCGTAATGAAATACATAGACAGAAAGCATAGAATCTGACAAATTCCAGTTTAAATCTCCCCTAGTCCAGCACAAGCCAGTAGGACCTTTCCGTGGGTTAAATTAATGACGTTTTGTGATGGAAACAGAAGAACAAAAACGAATGAGACTGTAATGGCCATAAATGTAGCACAGAGACCGGTCTTCCAGGGACATTACCATAATGGGCACTACACGTCACACCCGCATGTTAAAGATGGAACGAAGCAGATGTTTTTGGAAATGGTTCATGTTTGGCTGAATATAAACAGTGTTGTGGCCTGATTACATGATGCAACAGAATGACAGAGTGAGGGCCAACAGTGACACTACACAGGGGTCCAAGCTCCTGCAGAGCTACTGTTCACATGTAGCTTTTAAGCTTTTCCCAGTAAGATATAGGATCAAGGGCCTATTTTTATTGCACGTTAACAATCAGTTTACGATCGGTAAACCATTCCAAACGCTTTAAAAAGTGTAAATCTACGATAATACGATCTTCATAGAATATCAAATATATAGATACTTCATAAAATACACAATCGTAGATTTGCGATATTCATAGAATAATAGACAAGTTTTCTATGACCGAACATTCGTTAATTAATGTACGTTTTGGAGTAAGTGTACAATCTTGGCTATACATTTACGTCCGCTGTTCTACAGAAGCAATAACGACATGGTATCGCTAAATTGGGAACCAACGTTAATGAATGTGGCCCATGTTCGAGTGAAACTGGCCTCTGCTCAAACTGATGGTTCAAAGTTCCATCGGAGTTTTGGATTGCGGTTTCCCCCAGATTTTCTATAATTAGCTAATTTTTTTCAAACTGAATTCCAGAACTATAAAATTAAAAAAAATCCTTGAATACATGACCCCTCGATTTGAATGTGTACCTCCATTCCAAATATGGAAAAATAGTGAATATATGTACCCTCCATTCCAAATATGGGGAGAATTGAATATTGTACCCTCCATTCCAAATATGGGAGAAATAGTGAATATGTGTACCCTCCATTCCAAATATGGGAGAAATAGTGAATATGTGTACGATAGAACGAAGTCCATATGCACACACCCCAGGTGGGTGCAAACAGTCAGAATCCCCACTTCAAAAGGGAACAAATAGCTATAAAATATCACAGGTAGACTTGCACTCCAAACGGTGGATAGTTTATTAGTAGCAAACATCGAAAATCAAACAACGTTTCGGGTAACAACCCCTTCATCAGTCACCTGATGAAGGGGTTGTTACCCCGAAACGTTGTTTGATTTGCTGATGTTTGGCTACTAATAAAACTATTCACCGTTGGAGTTGCAAGTCTACCTGTGATATTTTAGAATATGGTACCCCCTCCATTCGAAATATGGGAGAAATAGTGAATATATGTACCTCCATTCCGAATATGGGAGAATAGTGAATACATGTACCCCCATTCCAAATATGGGAGAAAATAGTGAATACGTTGTACCCTCCATTCCAAATATGGGAAGAAATAGTGAATATGTGTACCCTCCTTCCAAATATGGGGAAGAAATAGTGAATATGTGTACCCTCCATTCACAATATGGGAGAATGAGAAATAGTGAATATGTGTACCTCATTCCAAATATGGGAGAAATAGTGAATAGTGTGACCTCCATTCCAAATATGGGAGGAAATAGTGGAATAATATGTACCCTCCATTCCAAATATGGAGAAAATAGTGATATGTGTACCCTCCATCCACATAGGTAATGGAATGTGTACCCTCCATTCCAAATATGGGAGAATAGTGAATATATGTACCCTCCATTCCAAATATGGGAGAAATAGTGATATGTGTACCCTCCATTCCAAATGGGAGAAATAGTGAATATGTGTACCCTCCATTCCAAATATGGGAGAAATGGAATATAGTACCCTCCATTCCAATATGGGAGAAATAGTGATATATGTACCCCCCATTCCAAATTATGGAGAAATAGTGAATACGTGTACCCTCCATTCAAATATGAGGGAGAAATAGTGTATGCTGTACCCTCCATCCAATAGGGATAATAGTGAATAGTGTCCTCACATTCAATATGGGAGAAAATAGTGAATCGTGTACCCTCCATTCCAAATATGGGAGAAATAGTGAATCGTGTACCCTCCATTCAAATATGGGAGAAATAGTGAATATATGTACCCCCCATTCCAAATATGGAGAAATAGTGAATACGTGTACCCTCCATTCCAAATATGGGAGGGAGAAATAGTGAATACGTGTACCTCCCATTCCAAATATGGGAAAGAAATAGTGAATACGTGTTACCCTCCAGTTCCAATATGGGAGAAATACTGAAACGTGTACCCCATTCCAAATATGGGAGAAATAGTGAATAGTGTACCCTCCATTCCAAATATGGAGAAATAGTGAATAGGTACCCTCCATTCCAAAATATGGGAGAGATAGTGACATACGTGTACCCTCTATTCCAAATATGGGAGAAATAGTAATTACGTGTAACCTCCATTTCAAATATGGGAGAAATAGTGAATACGTGTACCCTCTATTCCAAATATGGGAGAAGTAGTGAATATGTGTACCCTCCATTCTATATATGGGAGAAATAGTGAATACATTTACCTCCATTCCAATTTGAGAGAAATAGTGAATACGTGTACCTCAATTCCAAATATGGAGAAATAGTGAATACGTGTACCCTCAACCCTCAATTCCAAATATGGGAGAAATAGGGAATACGTGTCCCTCAAGTCCAAATATGGGAGAAATAGTGAATACGAGTACCCCTCAATTCCAAGTATGGGAGAAATAGTGAATATGTGTACCTTCGATCCAAATATGGGAGAAGTAGTGAATATGTATACCCTCGACCCTCAATTCCAAATATGGGTGAAATAGTGAATACGGTACCCTCGACCCTCAATTCCAAATTGGGGAGAAATAGTGAATATGAGTACCTCAATTCCAAATATGGGAGAAATAGTGATACATGTACCCTCATTCCAAGTATGGGAGAAATAGTGAATACGTGTACCCTCGATTCCAAATATGGGAGAAATAGTGATATGTGTACCCTGGATTCCAAATATGGGAGAAATAGTGATACGTTATCCTCGATTCCAAATATGGAGAGAAATGTGAATACGTGTACCCTTGATTCCAAATATGGGAGAAAATAGTGAATACGTGTGCCCTCGATTCCAAATATGGGAGAAATAGTGAATACGTGTACCCTCAATTCCAAATATGGGAGAAATAGTGAATATGTGTACCCTCGACCCTCAATTCCAAATATGGGAGAAATAGTGAATGTGTGACTCTCGACCCTCAAATCCAAATATGGGAAGAAATAGTGAATACGTGTCCCTCAATTCCAAATATGGGAGAAATAGTGAATATATGTACCCTCAATTCCAAATATGTGAGAAATAGTGAATTTGTGTACCCTCAATTCCAAATAGGGAGAGAAATAGTGATACGTGTACCCTCCATTCCAAATATGGGAGAATAGTGAATAATGTGTACCCTCCATTCCAAATATGGGGAAATAGTGAATACGGTGTACCCTCCATTCCAAATATGGGAGAATAATGAATATGTGTACCCTCCATTCCAAATATGGGAGAAATAGTGAATACGTGTTACCCTCCATTCAAAATGGGAGAAATAATGAATACGTGTACCCTCCATTTCCAAATATGAGGAAATAGTGAATACGTGTACCCTCCATTCCAAATATGGGAGAAATAGTGAATACGTGTACCCTCCATTCCAAATATGGGAGAAATAATGAATATGTGTACCCTCCATTCCAAATATGGGAGAAATAGTGAATACGTGTACCCTCCATTCCAAATATGGGAGAAATAATGAATACGTGTACCCTATTCCAAAGGGAGAAATAGTGATACGTGTACCCTCCATTCCAAATATGGGAGAAATAGTGAATACGTGTACCTCCATTCCAAATATGGGAGAAATAGGAATACGTGTACCCTCCATTCCAAATATGGGAGAAATAGTGATAGGTGTTTACCCTCCATTCCAATGATGGAGAAAATAGTGAATACGTGTACCTCCATTCCAAATAGGGAGACATAGTGAATACGTGTACCCTCCATTCTATATATGGGAGACATAGTGAACGTGTACCTCATTCTATATATGGGGAAATAGTGAATACGTGTACCCTCCATTCCAAATATGGGAGAAATAGTGAATACGTGTACCCTCCATTCCAAATATGGGAGAAATAGTGAATACGTGTACCCTCCATTCCAAATATGGGAGAGATAGTGAATACGTGTACCCTCTATTCCAAATATGGGAGAAATAGTAATTACGTGTAACCTCCATTTCAAATATGGGAGAAATAGTGAATACGTGTACCCTCTATTCCAACATAGTGGGAGAAGTAGTGAAATGTGTACCCTCCATTCTATTATAGGGGAGAAATAGTTGAATACATTATACCCTCCATTCCAAATATGAGAGAAAAGTGAATACGTGTACCCTCCATCCCAAATATGGAGAAAATAGTGAATACGTGTACCTCCATCCCAATATGGGAGACTAGTGAACACGTGTACCCTCAATTCCAAATATGGGAAATAGTAAATACGTGTACCCTCAACCCTCAATTCCAAATATGGGGGAGAAATAGTGAATACGGTACCCTCAATTCCAAATATGGGGAGAAATAGTGAATACGAGTACCTTCCAATCAGTATGGGAGAAATAGTGAATACGTGTACCCTCCATTCCAAATATGGGAGAAATAATGAATAGTGTACCCTCCATTCAAATAGGAGAAATAGTGAATACGTGTACCCTCATTCCAAATATGGGAGAAATATGAATACGTGTACCCTCCATTCCAAATATGGGAGAAATAGTGACATACGTGTACCCTCCATTCCAAATATGGGAGAAATAGTGAATACGTGTGTACCCTCCATTCCAAATATGTGGAGAAATATTGAATACGTGTTACCCTCCTTCCAAATATGGGAGAAATAGTGAATATGTGTACCCTCCATTCATAATGGGAGAGAATAGTGAATACGTGTACCCTCCATTCAAATAGGGGAGACATAGTGAATACGTGTACCCTCCATTCTATATATGGGAGAATATGGAATACGTGTACCCTCCATTTATATATGGGAGAAAATAGTGAATACGTGTACCCTCCCCAATTCCAAATATGGGAGACATAGTGAATACGTGTACCTCCATTCCAAATATGGGAGAAATAGTGAATACGTGTACCCTCAACCCTCAATGTCAAATGGAGAGAAATAGTGAACTACGTGTACCCTCAATTCCAAATATGGGAGAAAGTTGAATACGAGCCTCACCCTCAATTCCAAGTAGTGGAGAAATAGTGACTACTGGTACCTTCATTCCAATATGGAGAAGTAGTGATGTATCCCTCGACCTCAATTCCAAATATGGGTGGAAATAGTTGAATAGTGTACCCGACCCTCAATTCCAAATATGGGAAGAAATAGTGAATACGGTACCCTCAATTCCAAATATGGAGGAAATAGTGAATTATGTACCCTCATTCCAAGTATGGGAGAAATAGTGAATACTGTGTACCCTCGATTCCAATATGGGAGAAAGTGAATATGTGTACCCTGGATTCCAAATATGGGAGAAATAGTGAATACGTGTATCCTCGATTCCAAATATGGGAGAAATAGTGAATACGTGTACCCTCGAATTCAAACACAATGGAGAAATAGTGATACGTGTGCCTCGACCCTCAATTCCAATATGGAGAAATAGTGAAACGTGTACCCCAATTCCAAATATGGGAGAAATAGTGAATATGTACCCTCGACCCTCAATTCCAAATGGGAGAATAGTGATGTGTACTCTTGACCCTCATTCCAATATGGGAGAAATAGTGAATACGTGTACCCTCCAATTCCAAATATGGGAAAATAGGAGATATGTACCCTCATTCCAATATGTGAGAAATAGTGAATTTGTGTACCCTCAATTCCAAATATGGGAGAAATAGTGAATACGTGTACCTAGATTCCAAATATGGGAGAAATAGTAAATACGTGTACCCTCCATTCCAAATTTGGGAGAAATAGTGAATATGTGTACCCTCCATTCCAAATATGGGAGAAATAGTGAATACGTGTACCCTCCATTCCAAATATGGGAGACATAGTGAATACGTGTACCCTCCATTCTATATATGGGAGACATAGTGAATACGTGTACCCTCCATTCTATATATGGGAGAAATAGAGAATACGTGTACCCTCCATTCCAAATATGGGAGACATAGTGAATACGTGTACCCTCCATTCTATATATGGGAGAAATAGTGAATACATGTACCCTCCATTCTATATATGGGAGAAATAGTGAATACGTGTACCCTCGACCCTCAATTCCAAATATGGGAGAAATAGTGAATATGTGTTACCCTCCATTCAAATATGGGAGAAATAGTTGGAATACGTGTTACCCTCCATTCCCAAATATGGGAGAAATTAGTGAATATGTGTACCCTCCATTCCAAATAGGGAGAAATTGGGAACCCCTGAAAACAACCAAAAAAAAAAAACCCCCCCCCCCAAAAAAATACGTGTACCCTCCATTCCAAATAGGGAGCATAGTGGAATACGTGTACCTCCATTCTATTATGGGAGAGAATGTGAATACGTTTACCCTCCATTCCAATATGGAGGAAATAGTGAGTAGGTGTACCATCCATTCCAAATAATAAGCTTTTTTTGTATTGGCCCAGAAACCAAGTCCTGGGGGAATGTCCCTTGTCTGGGTTCTACCCAACGTATAAAACTAGGCAATTAAATTCATATATTTGGCATTGTTCCCACTGCCATCAGCAGAATGGTTTCTTCACTTCCTGTCCAATGCTACATTTTATCAAGTTCCGGTCCCGTATTTGCCGACTACCTGGCCATTATTTCAGCCCCAAGAGCCTACTTGTTTTTAGAGTTATTGCTCCCTCGACAATCAACCTGCCTTACTCGCAATGGCAACGAGCTCTGAGCTGTTGGCTTTATCGTCCAATTTCCTGAATGTTTCCCTCTAGGATAAACATTGTAAATCTAATTTTTCAGAAACTGGAGCCTGTTGTAGTCAGCCTTACCATGATATTTTATAGTCAATTCATATAAATTCAAGCATCACAATAAAAAATAAACAGTTCTCGTACTTAATTTTCTCTCTCAATGAAGAACTGCTTGTCCTGTGTGGTATCGTTTAGCTTTATTCTTGGAAATAGAGGATACTGACAGACATTTTGGTAATTAAAGCGATTTTTATACTATCCATTACGAAAGTTATGTTACTTTAAAAGGCACTTGTCCCCCCTTCCCGGGCTGTCCCCCCCCCCGCGAAACGGAATTTAACCCCATACTGGCCCCACGCTGTGTTTAAATAAATTCTTACCTCACTTCTGCTCCAAATGGCTGCCCTGCTATTTCCCCTCCAAAGTCCAGGAAACTGCAGTGTAAGGCTGCGAGTGACTCATCCTTTGCCTGTCTCGCCCAAACTCATCAAGGTTGAGGCCTCGCATATAGTCCTCCCCCCCTCCCTCCTCCCTCCCGATTTTGTCCTCCCCCTCCCCCTACCTTTAAACCCCCTTTATCTTTGTACTGCTACTGCTCCTTCCCCTAGCCCCAACCGCATACTATTTGCTGCACAGAATCCCCCGATCTTTACTTACCCTGCCTCTCGCTTCGCCTGTCTGCACTCCCAGCAGCCTTGTCCATATTTGCTGCCTCTCAGCAATCACGATGGTGGCTGCCGGTCCCGCCCCCTCTTTGCATTTCCATGCAAGCATAGGGCCGGGGCTGGCGGTGAAGGAGAGAGGCAGGTAATAATGACATGGGGGGACATCTGTGCATAATATTAAGCGTTTGGGGCTGTGGGAATTAGCAGTTACAATATCAAAATTTGTACAAAGGTTGACATGCCTTTTAAAAAAAAAATTGTACTGTCAGTTTCCTTTCCCCATTACAAGAGAAATATATAATAGTCTGCCTTATTGCTCCCTTCTGCAGAGGAGTTGCTCCCTCTCCATGCCGTCAAGGCTTTGACCAATGACCTCACCGCCCAGGATTGACCTGTTTTATTTACCCTGCTTGACTCTCTTGAGTCATTCCTCAAATTTCCCAAATCTCACTGATCCAAGAGGAAAGAGGCAATGCAACATCTGGAAGGAACAAAGGCCATACTTATCCTTTAATATCTGATAGAAATGCATGTAATAAGTGGCTAAAAATAGCAGTTGGGTTAGGTGCAAATAAATTTAAAATTGCCAATTTTTTTAAGGGTGGACCTTAACCAACCGTGCATAATTAACAACTGCAAATTAATAATATCACAAGTAAGAAGTTTATGGCCAGCCTTTATACACTTTGGATTTGTTCAGACTTGGGTGTTGCAAATTGGAGTCTAGAATAAAACGCCGTTTTCTACATGCATAAACTTTCGATACTGTGTTTATTTTAAAAACGAATTTCGTTAGAATATACCATGTGGTTACCAAAATACCCACGAATTGTCTTGTATGGGCTATTATGTCACAATTGTATATTTTACAACGCCCACTATCATAGACCTTACCACTTCCATTGTATATTTAAGAGTATTTTGCATTTGTTCCTTTAACATCAAATCATGCCCGTGAATTTGTAAATTTACGATTTTGCCTTTAATAAATTTCCCGCCTAGACACCTAGGCCACATTTATTAAAGCAAAATCTAAATTTACAAACCTGTTCATTCCGGTGGGGACTTCAGTCCCATTAAGATTCCCCGGATGGTCCAGGCCCACACTGCAGACTTTTGGGATTTTCCCTGCAGTTGGGGCACGTCCTGCCCATTGGAACCCCTGGAACCCTAATTCGGTTTTGTAACTTAACATGGCTCAAATAGCATATAGAGATGGGATCCGGGGGTCCGACTCGGACCTGTGATCCTACATGAAACCCCTCGGTTTCTGAATCCAAATGTTCCTTCCAAAATTGGACGGTTGTTCAGATTTTCCGACTCGGGCGTTTTTCGTTTTTTATATTGAACGATTCTAGGATTTTCGATAAATAAGCTTGAACGTTCAATAATACTCGAAAATATGAGCGGAAACTGGAAATTACGTTTCCGTTTTTCACAGATTTTTGGATCTTCACTGTTTTCCGAATGAAAACCCAGCTTTTCGAACCGTCTCGATAACATTACTATAGATAGCGTTTGCCATCAGTGTAGCCCTCTAATACTTTAATGTGCAATCAATGATTTCTGTTAAACCCTAGCAAGATCATCTATATGCCAGATCATAATTAAATGATGACTTGAACGATCTTGAGTGCCCACTTACCTTCTTCTTGACGATAGATACAGTACAATTTTCGGTGTGACAGATCTTAGTACATATCTATGGTCAAGTTAGGCTGGTCCCCTACTTGTATGCCCAGTTCATTATTTTTTCAGGAGATGCAGCACCGAGGGATCCAGAGGTGGGGGATTGGAG
Source organism: Hymenochirus boettgeri (assembly GCA_019447015.1). Taxonomy (NCBI): domain Eukaryota; kingdom Metazoa; phylum Chordata; class Amphibia; order Anura; family Pipidae; genus Hymenochirus; species Hymenochirus boettgeri. The sequence goes on along the minus strand of CM033471.1, from coordinate 25,623,227 downwards.
GGGGAGACTCCCCACACATCCAGAGTCCTCAAGTAGGACAAGGACGTAACAGGCACACCAGATGACACACAGAAGAGGAGGGCTACTCTAACTACTTTTACAGGCTGTGCAGGATAACCATAAGGAGCATAGGAGAAGCTAGGGGGGTTTTAAGCATTACAAAACAGTGGGGTAACTTTTAGTTTTAGGGAGGGGAAATATCCTTTACATATTAAAATAAAACGCTTTCTGTGCCTGTTCCTGTAAAGCCTCATACACACGAATGTGATAGTGTTTCTAATATATTATCTTTCCATATAACCTGCCATATATACAGTCATTGGAGCGTTTCTTAATGGGGGCCCAAGGACAGCCTTCCCGTGCCATTCGCTCCCCAACTTCTTAACATAGCCTCCCAAAACAACCTATTTCTACTAACGTCTTGATGTTTATCTGATGTAAATGGTTTGAATGGGCCCAGTCATTTTATTCTTGTTCTTCCTTTTCAGTGCTCAGCAGATCCTTTTAGTATCCATAGTAGGTTTGTAACTGTTCTGGGGAGGTTATTCAGTCCACAATTAATAATGAGTCTTTGTTATTACATTGCCAGGGGAATCACGGAATGTTCTCTTTTCCGGTTTGCCTGTCGGAACTAAAAACAACAGGAAAGGAAAGTTGCAGTACAAATAAGGAGTAAAGAAATCTAAAGGACACATTGAATCGTATTGGTAAGTGGATATCGGATGCGATATAGTTTCTGCAGCACGGTTTCGGGCCGGTCACCCTAGGAACGGAAACTTTAAAGACGCAGGCGTTAGTGACATTTTAACACGTTTTTTGTATCTGTTGCTAACCGTTTGCCGTGGCGTTTATTGTCCGTTTTGTGTCCGTTTGGGTCAGGGGCAAAAACACTTGTCACTTTCCTGGGAAAAGCAATGGCACCATAAATGTAACTGAAGGTGTGTATGTTCCAAAATACTATGGTTTGTGGGGTTATTTTCTGACACTTTCATGTCCCCGTTGTAAATACAAAAGCTTTTGCATGATCAAAAAGATGCCCCTGAGTTCCTTAACTGGAACCCCGTCCCTCGGACACTCCTCCTCTGCGCTGCAGCTGACGCCCTCCACCTCCTGGTTTGCAGCTGTCATTAAAGGCAACCACCGGAATTCCATCACCTCCCCAGAGAAATAGAGTGACTATCAAGCTCAGAAGGACAGGTAAGAATCTTCATGGCAGTTTTGTAAATTTTGATAATGAGAACCTACGTGTGTGGGGTGATCTACATTTATAGCTAAGTTTATTTTTACACTGGACTTGCCCTTTAAACTTAAAGGGCATGTCCACCCCCAGAGAGAGGAAGGTAAGTAAAGTAGTAAAGATCTAGGCACTTTCTAAATTTATTTATAGTGGGTTAGGGCTGGGGGAAGATATTCTATTATAGGGCAAAAAGTTTAATTTTAGGGTGGACATGCCCTTTAGATATTTTTCAATACAGAACTGGTTTATTTCTTTCTTTGGCGGTAATGGCCCCCGTGCCATTGAATTTCCATTGGGATTTGCTGGCCACATACTGGTTCACCCATGCATGATGGAGTACTTGACATGTAGGATACTGATATTTAGTGATATTTCTAACGTGACAGTCTTTTGCTTTTATTTGTTCAGCGAAATAGTTTAACGTCTATGAAGAACTGTGTATGTTGGAAGTAGATCGGTTATGGAGTTTAAAGGATTGTAATTCCAAAAATATATTGGTGTGGTATATTTTAGTTTAGAAGTTATTCTATGCTAAATGTGCGAATGCCCTATACAAAACTTTAAGAATTTCCATATAACTGTTCAACAATCAAAAATAAAATAACTATGCTGTTTTGAAAAGTGTCAGTGTTGTCCATCTCTCACCGTCTCCAAAAACTTATGAAATTTGTCATCTTGTTAAAGTAAAAAAAACTTCAATCGATAAAGTTTCCCTACTTCTTCAGGTTTCCGTTTTCGAAAACTTACTAACCATATAAGCTCATTAAACAGGTTAATCATACAAGTTCTTATCATTTAAATGGTACTAATTTTGCCCCAAAACCAATCAGTGCTTTCAATGTTAAATATGATTCTGATTGGTTAGGTGTCAAATTTCACCATTTTAACGATAAGCTTTATTGAATAACCTGTATGAGTCCCTGAAAATTCCTAAGCAGCCATCGGTTGTTTGGGGGGAACAGCTGATCACTCATCCGCCGTAAGATACGCATAATCCTCTGTTTAAAGGACTCTACTCTGGTTTTTAAAACAACTGATCATGCAGTAGGCCCGGCCCCTGACGTTACGCTCCTGCTTATGGCACGACAACAAAGTTTTAAAAATGAACATTTGCTGGTGCTGAAGGGTTAAACATGAGCATTATTACGTGGTTTGTGTCAAGGGTATACCATTAAGGTAAACAAGAAAAACACATTTGTCCAGTTATTATGATGGCTTTCATGTACCATAGATGCCCACCTCAGTAGCCTATACATTTTTCATTTATTGATTTTATAAGGCCCCAATGCTGGTTAATTCTTAGGATAATATATATGGTCCCACATCACATCACATTCGAAAAAGATCGGTATGTCGGAGTTTGTATGTTGGCATCCATCACACACACACACACACTCATACATTTCTCAACTTCGTACAATTACAAAATAAAAGCCCAATAACTAAAAAGCTGTCTTAGAAACTGTGTAAGCCCTCTTCACCACTTCAAAAATGTTTTACCAGGGTTTTATCAATAAAGTTTTTTTAAAATGGGTTATTTTGCCCCAACCAATCAATGTTAGCTTTTCAAATTTTAAATAAGTTCTGATTGGTTGGGGCAAAATTAGCACCATTGTAAACTTAAGAAACTTTTATTGCAATCTCTCTGCCTAATATTAAGACAAAAAAAATATTAATGGTATTTCTTGCAGCGCATGGCGTGTTCCCTTTAAATACGGCCTTGAAGATACTTTCTACTTAAATCTTTCCCTTTCTAGCCAATACAAATCCCCTCTATAAATTTGCTTGTCATCTTATTATATTCCTGTAATCACTTAAATTAATTTGTATTAATTTGATAATTATTGTGTGTTTGGTAACTGGAGTGGAAAAAGAAGCCTTTCAACAGCAACTTTCTAATCAGAACCAATAGAAGAAGAAATGAAAAAAGAATGTATCTTTATGGAAAGAATCAAGATCCGGTGCTAATAGAATAAGAAACACCTGCAGGGGGAGCGCCAGTGCCACGGATCGAGTCGGGGGGGGTAGGGGACACCTAAACATTTCTCATTAGATTTTCTTCCTTTTTACCTGATACTGTCATCATCATCAGTATGTGATTAGGGTCAAAAATGTTCACCTTAAAATACATTAAATCAAAGCATGGCATGTAGCAAGATGCTAGAAAAGTTGTCTTATTTCTTCTTCAATGTACGTAAATCATATGATTAGTATTTGGTTGTAGTCACTTCTTTAATCAGCCTTGAAATCACTCTCGCACTCAAATCTTGTTTATTTAAAGAACGGTGGCAGTTATAATAACAATCATTGGCTGTAAACAAAACTATTTATTTTATCTGAGGTTGTAGCCTTATCCATGCATACTGCCAGGTACCTGCTCTTTAATCTCCCCTGGAGGAAGCTTGACTGTTCTTGAACGTGGAGCAAATTCCACATGCACCCCACCTTCAGCTGCGCAGAGAGGGTTGGAAACTAAGGCTGACCAAGGAACAGGATTTGGTTCCCGATCGACCATTGTTCGCCGTATCCAATCATGTGGTATCATAGGGAACATCGCACGATTGGTTGTGATTTACCAACATGCTGAATCGCCCTTCGTACTAGATCCAGACAAACGTTGACCGACATAGGTCGCTGCCGCAGCCAAAACCACCACAAGATTTTTCATCCCGACTTATCTGCTTTTGTATACCCGCATTAAACGAATAACGTCCTCAATCCTGGGGTGCAGGTTGAACATTGACAACTTACCTTCTTTTTTGCCCCTCACTCGCTATCCCTTTGACCTAGTTCCCCTCAACTGCTGCTGCCGGTTTTACGGGCAGTGGAGGACATCTCCTTGCAGGGTGTGTCTAGCCATTGGTTGAAATGCTTGTGATGTGGCATGGCCCGACCAATTTAATAAAACGTAAACCTGAAACCTACCGTACTCACAGAGGTGTGACAGCTAAATGGCTAATGGCAAAAATGTAAAACATCATCGCGAACCCAGCATTCTTCTTTTAATAGTAAATTTCCTTAGTAATATGTCCTTAGTAATATGTCCTAGTAATGATGTCCTTAGTAAATATGTCCTTAGTATATGCGATCACTTATTGGTCAGCGGTTCTTTATTCCACTAAATTTCTCCCGGTCTAGGAAGAGGTTTCAATATTTTTCTATAAATTAATCTCTAATTACAGTGAATAAAATTCCCCGAATTGCATTTCTAACAGAAATGCAGATGAGAAAGACACATTCCACGTTCTCGCCGCTATAGTTAAATCTGAAAGGTAACATTACGGGGTTATGGTCAATCAAATACAAGTACTCAGCTATTACAACACACGGGAATCGGCTTTAATGTCAGCGCATTTTAGAACCATTCGAGGAGGACTTGTTGAACCGTTCCTTAGTAAGACAATACAGCTCCAAAAGGACACTAACTCCCCAGTCAAAATAGAAAGAACCGTGTGTTGTACAGGTAGTAATCCCGAATTTTAGCAGCTTTAGTGCTGGCATATCCAGTTACAAGTGCAGGAGATCCCAAATAGTACTGTCAGAATCACTGTAACAAGTGTCAGGAGATCCCGAATAGTACTGGCAATCACGGTCCAATTGCATGAGGTCCCGAATAGTGCTGAAAGATTACTGGTAACAAGTGCAGGAGGTGTCCCTCTCAGTGCTGGCAGATCCAGTACAATTGCAAGAGGTCCCAGAATAGTGCTGGAAGATCTACAGGACAAGTGCAGGAAATCCAGAATAGTGCTGGAAGATCACAGTAATGCATGAGGCCCGCATGTGCCGGCAGGTCCGGTAACAAGTGCAGGGGGTCCCCGCATTGTGGCTGGCAGATCACAGTACAAATGCAGGAGTCCCACACAGTGCTGGCATATAACAGTATAAGTGCAGGAGGTCCTGCCCAATGCTGGCAATAACAGTACAAGTCAGAAGTTCCCGCACAGTGCTGGCAGATAACATACAAGTGCAGGGGTCCTACCACACAGTGCTGGAAGAGTCACATACACAAGTTCGGGAGGTCTGCAACAGTGCTAGCAATCACATAGAAATGCAGGAGGTTCCCACACAGTGCTGGCAGATAACGTACAAGGCAGGAGGTCCCCCGCAAAATGCTGCAAATAACATGACAAGTGCAGGAGGGTTCCACACAATCAGTCAGATACAGTACAAGTGCGGAGGCCCGCACAATGCTGGCAGATAATAGTACAAGTGCAGGAGGTCCCAGCACAATGCTGGCAGATACAGTACAACAAGTGCAGGATGTCCTGCACAGTGCTGTAGATAACATTACAAGTGCAGGCGGTCCCACACAATGCTAGGCGATAACAGTACAAGTGCAGGAGGGCCCCCAATGCTGGCAGATAAAAAATCAGTACAATTGGGCAGTAATGCCGCGCCACAGTGCTGCAAGACAGTACAAGTGGCAGGAGGTCCCACACCGTGCTGGCAGATAACGTACAAGTGCAGGAGGTCCCCCCACAGTGCTGGCAGATTAAACAGTACAGTGCAGGAGGTCCTGCACAGTGCTGGCAGATAACATTACAAGGCAGGAGCCCACACGTGCGGCAGATAACAGTACAAGTCAGGAGTCCCACACAGTGCTGGCAGATAACATTACAAGTCAGGAGGTCCCACACAGTGCTGGCAGATAACAGTATCAAGTGCAGGAGGCCCCCCACAATGCTGGCATAACAGTACAATGCAGGAGGCCTGCACAATGCGGGCAGATAATAGTCAATGTCGGAGGTCCCCGCACAATGCTGCAGATACAGTACAAAAGTGCAGGAAGTCCCGCACAATTCGGCAGATAACAGTAAAGTGCAGAGTTCCCGCCCAGTGCGGTAGATAACAGTCAAGTGCAGGGGCCCTGCAAATGCTGGCAGATAATAGTACAAATGCAGAGGGGTCCCGCACAATGCCTGGCAGCTACCGTACAAGTGTCAGGAGGTCCCGCACTGCTGGCGATAACAGTAAAAGTGCAGGAGGTCCCGCACAGTGCTGGTAGATAACAAGTAACAAGTGCGGATGTCCCCGCACAGTGCTGTAATAACAGTGGAAATTGTATTAGGTTCCTCATTTATAACTATAACCCAACAGTAACAAAAGAAGAAAATAAATATCAGTTGTTTTCTATTTCCTTTCTGCTCTCGGTGGTGTGTGTTACAGGCCCTGTGGCTTTGTCTATAATAGATTATATAGTGGTTATGTACATCACACTTTAGCCAGATGAGTGTTTGCTTAAATAATTATTTGTCTTTACTAGTCACTTCTAAACACGTCATTGGCTGCTGCTGGTCTTTTTACTGACGGGTTAAACAGCATACTACGTTGGGAAATGTCCCTAATCAGCCATGGCGAGCTGCGAATAATAAATTTCCATATTGCTGCCACAGAACCCGACAGGTTTGATAACATATTTAATACTTGAAAATTTGTTTCCCCCAAAAAATTGTAACGAACACAAACAAGGATAATTGTAATCGATCACCAAGAGGAAAACAATTAGATGGATACTTATGAAAATACAGGGGCCTTGGGACCTACTACAGGAACTCGAATCATAACATTCAGGAAGATTTGATATTGTTTGGGGTTTACGACCCCGGGGGCATTGGATCTATGTGTAGTTAATAACAGTACAAATTCCCGTCTTTAAAACCGCCAGTCATATTCCATGAGATCACCATGTAATAACGAGGTTTATTGCTTTCACTGAACTGTGTGAAGGCAGAACTGTCAGTTCTACCTAACCCATAGAACAGAATGAACCACATCCCAAGTTTCCGTCAGTCTTGCACAGGTAATTCATTGTCCTTACATAGCGTAGGACCTTGTCCATTGGGGATTTTTTCTGAATAAGCCCCCAGTATCAGTAATAAGCCCCCCATAGCAGATGTAGGTTTATTTATAGGGAAGAAGACTTAGTGATTAAGCCAATAATTCCCACTGGCTGCGTGTGTTTTAAACAGCGCCTGGTGGCATTTTTTTTCCTATAGACTTATATTTTAGCCCTTCTACAAGACATTGCAAACGTGGTTTATTTTCTAAGATGTGGCGGATCATTATGGGTTTACATTTATAACGGACCAGTACGGCAATTTATGGGATTTTTGTTATGGTTGGAAGGCTAACATGAGACCAGCTGGTATTTATTGGCCATGGCCTCCCAAAAGGGTTTATTAGTTCTCAAGATATTCACTTGGGGGCTATAAAAAGTAGTAATATTTACAAATATTGGGTCCTTTATAATACGTGTCCCAGATTAAAGGTAAAACGGTAACAAGTGTCTTTTTATTGAACAGAACTACTATCATACTTTCAAACAACCAATGATAGTGTCTCTATCTTCTCTGGATCTTAATTTATAGGCTATGTAAAGTTAAACTTAACCAGACTGCCCTGTCCTTTTAAGGTAAGGGTGTTTCCCTTTTTGAACAAATGCCCACTTGTATGGAGAACCACAGTTCCCCTTTAATAAAATAATGAAATGTGTGGTTTTCCCAGTAAAAGCTTTTGACATGCCATGAGGAAACATGTGCTAATTTGCCAGTGTATTTTTTAAAAAAATCCCGTCCTAAAATGAAATTGTGCGGCGTGCTCATACACATTGACTTTTACTGAAATGGATCCGCACCTGGCGGCAATCTGCTTCAGTAACCAGATCCCCTATCGGCGCTCTTGGCAGTATTGCTGCCATTTCCTCAATACAAATAGAGAGAAGGCTAGTTTGCTTATGGCAGACTAGTAGGCAGGTTGTGGACATGTTTGGCAGGCGGGAAAATCACACACAAGAACAATATAAATATAACAAAGTATTGTCCTTAAAGGGTATTCCACCCCCGAAACTAATTTTCTATTGGCTGGACATGGCTATAAACCTCCCTCGCAAGGTTTATAGCACTGCACAGGTCCCCCCACCTGTACTTCTCATCCTTCGTTCCCCCAACGCCTTCTGTTTTAACGCCTGTGTCTTCCAATCACGAAGTCAAGCAAGACCAACCGGCGTCCGCTCCCTGTGATTGGTGTGGAAAGTATTTTCCTTCCTTAGCGTTAGCTTTGTCCGGGGCCCTGATGTAAATTTTCTTTACACAACCAACAGTAAACTTGTCCATCACTATAGGCCATGTAGGATTCTGCCTAGGGCCCGGAGACGTCATCGGGGCCCCTATACTGCCTCGTATTTTTACCAAAATACAAATTATTGTTTCCTACAGATACTCTGTCTCTACACACAGCTATGATTCGGTCCTCATTGGTTCAAACAACATTCCTGTACAAAGAGGTTCTTGCTCCTTCCAAACAGCTAACTGGACCATTGACCTGCAGCACAATTTTACTAACCACCAGACTCTGGAGGAGCACTGTTCATGTTTGACCAATCCTTGATGATCCAACTGTGATTCATTTTACCATTTGATCATCAGCTGAACTGATTACCCACCAGGATCAGGGGCCACATAATACCGTGTTATAACCAATAAACGGCAGATCTCTACCTGTCATCGCGCCTCTCTCAAAAACCCATGAAACTTGGATATATAAATATATTATATACTAAAGACAATGATGTCAGCGCACTACTCCTGGGTCTTATTCAACAGTTTTTCCCACACAAAAGGGCAACAAAGTGCAGGCGACCTTGAGAAGGTCTTATAAACACAGACGAAACATCGCCTGCACTTCTTATGACAAGACCCAGAGTGTGCTGACTCATTGTCCTTTTCTCATCTTCATCAACAGCCAGCACTATACGGCTGAAGTGACTGCCTTCTCTTTTGTGCCTCAGGTGCCCCAGTATGATCAGCATACATTAGAAATAATAGAAAACCTGATTCACTCCTGGGTCTTGTGGTTAAAAAAACATTCATTTATTATAGGTTTTATATACAGTATACAGTAATACATATATATACAGACACGTATACATATATAATATACAGTACATCATAAATATCTATACAGTACACAGTATACATTATATATAGACAGTTTACATCGATTACAGTATCCATATTATTATAATATATATAGAATATATAATTATATATAGTATATCTATATATATATATATCTACAGTCCCACTATATACAGTATCCATGGATACTACAGTATACATATATATACAGTATCATATCTATACAGTACACAGTATACATATTATAAACAGTGCACCTATATATATACAGTATAACTGGATATACAGTTATACATATAGATACAGATACATATAACCATGCACAGATATATATACAGTATACATGGATATACAGTTCCAATATATATATATATATATATATAATATTACAGTACACTATATCGACATTATACCTATATATATATTATATACGTATCCCTATATATATATACAGCACATATATACTTTACATTGATATACAGTATACATATAATATACATATACATTATATAAACAATGCACATATATATATACAGTATAACTTGTTATACAGTTTATATATATAATATATATCATATATAATATATTAATATAATATCTACATTACACATATATTACATTCTACTATATTTATAGATATATATATATATATAGTATACGTTATACATGGATATACATTATACCATATATATATACAGTATACACATATATATACAGTAACATATATATACAGTCATATATATATACAGTATACATGATTATAATACAGTATACACACACATATGATATATTATATATATATATAATATATATTAACAGTATAAAAACATATATATATACATTTCTACACTATATCTAATACAGTACCATCTAAATATACAGTACACATATATAATCAGTACTACTGGATAGACAGTATACATATCTATATACAGTATAATATAATACGTAACACATATATATACAGTATACATGGATATACAGTATAACACCTAATACATTATACGTATATATATACATATACATATATATATATATATATACAGTAATACATATTCTTACGTATACCTGAGAGACAGTAACATATATTATACAGTAATCCATATATATACAGTATACATGGATATACAGTATACATTGATAATACATGATACATATATAAGTATACATATATATACAGTACACATTTATACAGTATACATGGATATACGTAATACTATATATCAGTATACATTATATACATATACATATAGATACATATACATGGATATACGTATACATATAATATATACGTATACTATTATACAGTAGCATGGATATACAGTACATATCTAATATACAGTATACATGGATATATATGGGAAATTGGGAACTTACATTTTAAAATAACAATACCAGTAACATTTACACAGGATGAACCTTCATAAGGGGGAAAAAATGAATAAATATACAAGGCAAAGCAAGGCTACTTGGCCATGACCTTAACACAGCAACGAAATTTAATATTTTATTATATTTAGGTCTACCACCTGTGAAAACTTCAGCTGGCGTTTAAATCTGTATATTGACCCCCCTTGTTTCCTTCTTGACCAACAAACCGCATCTTGCCGGATCCTACTTAGCTCTATGGGAAAGAGCAATTATATATCTGGCAGTATCCACAGACCAGAATACTCGTACTCTCCATTATTACATAACTGGGACTTCGGAACAGATGGGCTTGCCCCTACCCAGATTTGCTGTCAACCATTAAAACACAATCCCACAGGGAGATAGTGCATTTGGTCTTTATAACATACACACTGTGTGGACAAAGGTTTACTACTATTAAACCCTATATATATAAATAACTTGTCATTACTCATTATCAACCAGTATAGATCAAGACAGTTTTTTCTGTATGGGAAGGATATGAGAACAGACCCCCCCCCCCCCTCCCTATAATCCATTGCACTTCCGAAGAATCTTATACCAATTGGCCTGTTTTTGATATATGTTCCGTAATTAACTTTTTAATTATATTATATATATATATATATTTTTTTTTTTATTAATTTATTTTTTTTTTATTTATTTTTTTTAATTCGTTATATTACCTATGTGGCATATTTAAAACACAGGTGTTTCATACGGCAGCACAGTGACTCAATGTCCCTCAGTTTCGATTTTCACCTTCGGACACATTTGCAAGGTTTTGTAATGTTCTCCCTGTGCTTGTGTGGGTTTCCTCTGGGCACTCCGGTTTCCTCCCCCACATAATATAGACATACTGATGTTGTAATGCGTCAAATCATGTGCTTAGATTGTAAGCTCTTTGTGGCAGGACCTGATGTGAATGTATACATGGAATTGTTCGCATATACTCCATATATAATAATACAACAATACCATGCGGTAGTAAATATATCCGATCTAATCACTATTCACAGTTGTAAGATTTATGATCACGATAGTAAACTACGGCCACAACTGTAGATTTCTGGTCCACTATTGTGATCTCAGGCTCACATCATATTTACTATTGAAATCAATAATTTGGGTGGGTCAAAGTTGCTCAGATCTCTACTGACACTGATGGCAAGACCATAACGACACTATTAGGGGTCCATACAGAAGTTTACTACTTTGAGTATTTACATAGGACTGAAAGTGTGGGACCTGGGGTGATAAGTATCTTGGATTCACATTTTTATGGTGTTTTATTTCCACTCATGTGATCAGGCACGTTTGGGTTCAAAGTCGGACCTTTATCAGGGTTATGACTGATAAAGGTCCCAGATTTGACCCAAACGTTGCCTTGTTAGCCCCATTAGGTGGAATAAACACCATAATAAAACATATCCTGGTGTGTGCAACTGTCTCTTGAACACTTTGTATATTTGTGAATCCAGATAGTGCACCCTATGTCTCTTTGAAACAATAAATATGTATACAGGTTGCTGCTAGAAACGCCTAACTAATGGGCCGGAATGTGAAGAAATGGAGTGTGATTTTTCAATACAATTTATGTTTCCAAGACCCCTTGCATGCTCCGTGTTGAATTGGTACCAGTACTATATTATATATATATCTTAAGATATTCCAGAGACTTTGTCAGGCAGTATTTTACCACTAACAAATGCGTTATACCAAAACACAATTAACGAAAATTTCATCTGGTTTGGAGCGCGTTAGAACTTGATAAATGAAAGCTTTTCATGGAACTGCGATTGACTACTGCTGGTTACGTGCTCCGCAATTCCAATATCCGTAGGTCGGTCCTTGGGAATAGTTTCAGGAAATATTTGCGTCTTATATGCAGGTTCGTTTCCATTTTCTATCTCGTAAAGGGAACCCTCAACTAATACAGCATTGGCCATATTATAAAGGGCAAAGCAGACAAATCAGAAAATATCCATCCAAAGTGAAAATTCCATTGCAAAACTCGCTGGGGCGCAAATTAACCAGCTAAGGTCAGTATTTTAATACTGCAAAGCTTCTTACATTTAACTATGGCTTGTGTAACACGTGGTTATTTTCCTATAATCGCTCCTTTATAAATACCATCACACATAATTTAAGGATGATGTAATAAACATGAACGTTTTGACAATCTTTACTTTCCCCAAATTCCTGTAGTTTTACGCTTCAGGCTACCATCTTAACAGACTGAATCGGGTCGCATAAATTCAGATTAACTGCCTGGTTGTCCTCTCCTTTCTCACTATTTCTTTTTTTACTAACATGTGGCAAATTTATCCCTGTCCTCTAGCAGATCTGTAGACTGTCGCAGACCATAAACACAGTAGAGAGGACACTCGTGGCCTCATAGTCCACAAGGTGGACACACCCTTTGTTGCATAGTATTTAAATTCGGACTATATGTTAATGAAATAGATTTGGCACAAACTCGCTGGGTTCAGTTTCTGTCCTAAGTCTGAGGCACCATACAACCCCCAAACCACGCAGCGATGTTATCCGCCTAAGGGAGTGGCGTGGGCCTTTCTGTGCGTTGATGGGTTTTTGTAATTTTTTATAAAAACACATACTTTTTGTGTCAAAATGGTGCACGCATTGGAAATTGCAGTAATTTGTGCGTTCAGTGCTTTTTCCATTTTTAACCAAAACTCATGCACAAGCAACGGCCCGCAAAACACGTGCGCAAACACCCACAAAAAGCGTTATTGTGGCCTCGTCCTAAGGTTTGTGGAAATAAAGTTCCGTACAGACAACAACGTACCGACAACAGTGATTGTCAACTGTAATGGCGGTTTCGTCGGGTGGTTGTGAAATGCGATCAAACAAATATGTACCTAGCTTATGAAAGTCTTTACTCATAAATATTTCTATATTATTTTTATAAAACGAATTCTGTGTCGAAACAATGAAAGGTTTTTTACCCAACTAAAATCTTTAGTTGACGCCGAACTTCAGAAACAAGTAGTTCTGGCGAACCAAGTTTCAGGATGAAATTAACCACCTAATCAGGGACCATGGTTACTAGAGAAGTTACTCAGAAATGTCACGGGTTTTGGTCAAAAAAATTGTGCCGCCCATTCTTTCCTATTAAAGTTCATCATGAAATTTCCTTATTTAAATTCCGGGACTAAACATAGACAAAATTTCTAGTTATACGCAACATTTACACTTCCATACATTTCACACATCAAAAGAAACACCATTTTAGTATCTCTAGTGGACAAACTGCTCCAAGGTGAATGAGAATGAGGGTCTTGGGGACTATGGAAAAGATTGAGCTCTTTACAATCTCTGATTCAGGCAAGAGGGGAAAAACCCCCAAAAAACAAAATTGGGTCAAGGTCTTTCAGGCTACTGAACGTCAATGGACCATTCAATCTTCTGGACCTGCTGGCATTTCCTGACTATATTATTTTAGTCTTTCTTAGGGTGTTTCGAGAACTTTAGTAACGTACAGGGTTAAAAGACAAAATAATTAAGGTTGTTCATTGAATTTATAAAACATATTTTACGAGGTTTCTCTTTGCGGCGGTTTACCTTCCTTTCGATAGTCAGATCGCACACTCCATATTTTTTCCTCTTTCCGCTTTGAAAATGTAATTGATTTCATTTTTATTAAGAAGAGGAATCCAATTACCGGATTTTTATTACCTGAACGGAGGTCAGCCCCCCCAGGTGGCCTTGTAAACTGTTCGCCCGTGGAAAAGCATATGTTTACTTGTTTAGCTGTTTCAATTGGCAATGTCCTGGGAGGTGGTCCCCTAAAAGGAAAATTGCAGTTCACATTTGCTGTTCGGTTATAAATATCCCTATGATTAGACAACAAGGGGGGCGTACACACAACGTGAACTAACCATCATAGCATTTTAGTAGGATTTAGAAATTACCCCCCCCAACTTTCAATTCAGATTAATAATTAATTATAATATAAGACGAAAGGGACTTTCTCTAGATCCCAATATAAATACCCCATTAGGGATAATCTGGCAGATCTGGGTGTAATTAAAATGAATTATTCTTAAAAATGGCTGTGGTCTGGTAAACTTGTGGAGCTTTCAGAGAGGCACCACAGCAGGAAAAATAACGTAAGTACAGCAGTACATATAAGCACAGGGTCAGGGCCTAAGTATCGGGGGGGAGGATTCCAGGGGCCTGTAGCATATAGCCTCCTCCCAGAAAACCACTGTGGATGAAGCAGGGATAGGTGCCCCATCATAGTTTGCAGGGGGCAGTGATTTCTAATATGCCACTGCCAGGAGGACCCGGGACCGTTTTGTACCCAACTTTCATGGCACTACATACGTTTCCTAGAATAATTTACAAAACAGGGGCAGAACTGCAGCCCCCCCCCCCCCACCCGCCCATGAAAGAAGGAGGCCGGGCCCCTGACCCACCCTCCCCTACAATCTCTGTTTTTAAACAGCTGATTGCATGTATAACTGAAACTAACTGAAACATACATGCTATTCACCCCCATGCCCCACCCTCACAATTACTCGAGACTCTCACCCTAATGATTTCATTTATCAATGGGCATCAATGGTTTTAATGTATAAAAACCCAGTTTTTCAAAATATCTTCTTTATACGATTTTTGATATACTGTAAGATTGGCCATATACTGTATATTGAAGTATGCTGTAGAAGTGGCCATAATATTGTATATTGATATACTGTATAGATGGCCATATCTGTATATTGATATACTTTAGAGATGCCATATCCTGTATTTGATTACTGTAGAGATGGCCATATACTGTATAATTGATTTACTGTAGAGATGGCCATATACCTATATTGATATCGGTCGAGATGGCCATATACTGTAATATTGTATCTGTAGAGATGGCCTATACTGTATATTGATATACTGTAGAATGACCATATACTGTATATGATATGCGTAAGATGGCCATATACTGTATAATTGATATACTGTAGAGATTGCCATATACTGTATATTGTATACTGTAAGATGGCCATATACGGTATATTGATATGCTTTGAGATGGCCATATACTGTAAATAATTGATATACTGTCGAGATGGCCATATACTGTAATATTGATATGCTGTAGAGCTGCCATATACTTTAATAATTGGATATACTTGAATGCCATATCCTGTATATTGATATCTGTAGAGATGGCCAATACTGGTAATATTGATATACTGTAGAATGCCATATACTGTATAGTGATATACTGTACGATGGCCAATATACTGTATATTGATATCTGTAGAGATGGCCATATCCTGTATATTGATATGCTGTAGAGATTGCCATAACTGTATATTGATATCTGTAGATATGAGATGGCCATATACTGTAATTGATATACTGTAGAGATTGCCATATACTGTATATTGATATCTGTCGGATGGCCATAGACTGTTATGGGATATCTGTAGAGATGGCCCATATACTGTATATTGATATACTGTAGAAGGCCAATATACTGTATATTGATAGACTGTAGAGATGTCCGAACACACTGAAATTCTTTCTGTTGCAGATTTTTGGGATTTTCAAAAAATTGAAATATCAGAAAACGGACCCATTGAAGTCAATGGAGTAAAAAATCTGAAGGTTCTCCTACAATTAATATATACTGTATTATATATATATAACATATATATACAATATTTCTAGAAATTTCGTAAAATATTCCGCAGTTCTCAAAACCCAAAAGTCAGAATCCGCAGTCCCATTTCTAGCAATCTTAACTCCAATTCAGAACTGGGTTCGTATTCATCTCTAATATACAATTGATGATATTTTACTATTTAGTGTCTTTGGTCCCAATATGACAGACACATGAACAGCATGTATTTGCCTGCGAGATACAGGCAGATGTTGTCCTCTTCGTTCACCTATCTTGCATTATCCCCCCTGACAGAATCATTCAGATCTGGATCTGATATCATTTCATTATTTTTAGTAACACAATTTAGCAGAGTGCAAAGATGTTATGAAGAGCTTACGGAAGTTGTTATGATTTCACTTGTCCCCAGCCATATGTCAGCAAATATTAACATTCTCTTGCCTGGGCGTAGAACAAGCTTATGCTCATCCCCTTAAGAAACACAGTCGGTTTAGCAAGGATCTTGTAATTCTAATCCATGCTCACCCTACCTGACACAAGTAGTTAAGAGGTGCCAAACATATCTAAGGTTCCTTTCTCCTTCTCGGTTTAATGGTCAATCCAGCAGAAGATTCAAAAAACCATTTCTAATTCCCTGTGAACAGGGAAACATAAATACAAACACATAGGTTTTGTTAAATGAAAAATAAGATTTCCAAGTCAAGCCCAAAAAATCATGATTGTGGTGAAATTAAAGGCAATGTAACTTGTAGCTGCGAAATTGTGATTAAAGTGATGGACTGCATGCCTTTCTATCACCAGTGCCACCCTTCCATGCCCTCCTCCTCCACTTGTCACTGACTTAGGCATGCTCATTGTCTTTCCAAAAAGACAAGGGAGGAGCTTCCAATGTGGATTATATAAATGGATGTGAAGCATAAATCTTATGTAAAAAGATATTCAAAGTTTCATACCAGGTAAACACCAAGCACAAGGTATATGTCATTTATCAGCAGTTTCCTATTCCCCGGTGAACCGGGAAAAATGAATACCACCATAGGTTTTTTGTTAATGAAAAATAAGAGTCCCCAGCATAAACACAATAGAAATAATTTATTAAACAAAAACAGGAGGTTGGGGAAATCCTCCGAAAACCAGAATTACAGAACTCTTTGGTTCCGTATCTTTAAATAGTTGTTAAGTGCTCCCATTGGGGGTTTCCTGTGAGTTGTAAGATGGCAGCTCAGTAAGACTAGATGTCATAGTCAAAATCCATGGTCCAGAAAGAACTTTTCAAACGATGAAAGGATCTCAACCATTGTTTAGCACCAAAACATTCCTTGGAAAACACAGTAAAGACATGGTCAGATATGGCAAGATATGTATCACAGTGCATGTACAAAGATCAGGATGCCTCGCAAGAGAAGACAAGGAATAAGGACAAGTCAGGGAGTTACAAGATTTTAATGGCAAGTATCTGTTGTTTCCGGCATGTGATAGCATTTCAAGATTCTAGGTTTTGGTGAGGGTCAAGCAAGACGAAGCATTAGCCTGGACTTTCGTTTCAAAGTATATAATCCAGGTCTCCCACTAAAAAAATAGCACAGCTCTCATTAAGAATGTCATACCACATTATAGGATTGTGGAGGCAGCTTTATGCTTTAGGGATGCTTTTCTAGCTAAATTGGGTGTTTTGGTTAGATGAATGGATAATGGACAGCTTAAGGTATCAGTCTATTTTATCACGAAAACCTTTAAATATCTGCTAGGAAGCTGAGGACAGTATGGAACTTTCCATTTTAACATGATAAGGTCCTAAAGTCTACATCTAAGTCAACAAGGAGGATCATTGGACGGGAATGGCCCAACCAGAATCCAGAGATGCCCGCACATTTGACGGTCTGAACATGTTTGCAAAGTTGATTTTAGATGTACCGCACTGATATACTAAACAAAGTAATCGGGATGTGAACACTAGATTACATTTTGTTAATTAATTGCATCAATTAAAATTGACCCATTGGTGTTTATAAATGGACATGAACAATGCACTAAGACCAATTTATCAAATACATAATCAGATCCATGTGTGATGTAAATGTATTTGAATGAGAACTTTCCCACACTTTTGGACTTGGCTTTTAAAAATAGGGATTTCAGTGGAATACTTATGGTGACAGAAATGTTGTGTGATTCCATTTTCTCTTTCCTCACCCTAATTGTTACATGGTTCTAGGATCAAACGCAAGTCCTACTATATACCAGACGTATGAGTCTTCATCTGGCTTCAGCTCATGTGTGGTATTGGCAGACTGAACGCCAGCAGATTTCCACGACGTCAGGCTAGCCAAACAAGTTGTTTTGTGATGACTCCAGACATGTTTGTGGACAGAATGGCTGTATACAGAGAGTAGGGTATTGAATGTGCTTTGATGATAGGTCGGATTAAAGGAATCCACTACTGAACATTCCATTGTCATTCATCTTCGTCTTGTAATCTATGATAGCTTATGGACATAAGTTAGAGACATCATAGTTCCTACTGGGCCATTAGCATGGTTAAAGGGAACATTAGAAAATATTCAGCTAATTGACATATTGGGTTCAGGCCTTCAGGGTACCCCACACTACACTATTACTACCTAATAGTATAGCGGGTACCATTAATTGGCAGCCGATGGTTTTGGGGGGTGAAATGCCGATTTAGGACCTGCTAAATAAATCTGGCCCTCAACAGTCCTTTCTCCTTTCGCCCCTTTTGCTATGGGAATTATCATAACTGAAAAATGCTGCGGTGTGTGTGGTTGTTGCATGACTTTAAAGGAATTGAAGTGAACTGCCGGTAGATACTCGAGATAAACCAAGTTTTTTAGGCTGTAAAACTGACTCGGTTTATATTCGAGCATTTAACTTACAGGAGAAATCCGAAGCCGCTCGCTTCGCTCCCACACTCTTATACTGGCTGACGTCACGTCCGGCGCCGAGTAGTGACTTCAGCTGGTGCTTCAGTATAGGGAGCGTGGGAATCGAGCGTTGCCTGTTTTCTCCTGTAGTTACTGCAGAGGAATTTACTGCAGCAGGATCCAGGGAAGGATGGCCACAAAAGTACCCACTGAACTACTGGGTGGTAGGGTGGGGGAGGTTCAGATGTTTGGAAACTACAACCCCAGCTACTAAGCATGCTGGGTAGTAGTAGTCTTTTAAATGGACAGCAGAATGCTCATACAGTGATAGCCCAATCCAGTGGATTGATATAGGGAACTACATATGGGAATTCCTGCTGTCCATTTTAAAAAGGGCAACTAAAACAAACAATCAAACTCAGAAGGAGAATGTTCTCTAATTGTTGCCTCTGAGTCTGTATTATTTGAGGCTTTTTTAGCTTCCCTTAAATGGACACAGAATTTCCATACAGTAGTCCCTATAGTAATAGACATATTGGATTTTGGCTTATTACTGTATGGGACGACCTAAACTGGAATTTTCCTGTCCATGTAAGGCAACTAAAGCTTCCAACAATAACAAAAATCGAAGGCAGTATGGTCCAAATTTCTACCTCGGTTTATACTTGAGTCATCACTTTAATTGTTTTTCTGTTAAAATGTGTGGGCCCTCGGTTTATACTCGGGTCGGTTTTATACTTAAGTATATATGGTATTCATATTTAATGTTGATGAAGGACAGGAGGTTAAGGAGCTAGGGACTTTAAGGCTCGTACACGCGTGTGACACGGGACCCGTGATCACGATGTTTACTAACGAACGTTTCGGCCAATAATTGCCCTTTTGTAGCGCTTTATCGGCCGAAATGGTTGTTTGTTTTAGTGATCGTTTGAACGACAGTTTGGCAGATCTCCGAAACGACTACATTTCGGCCTGATAAGCACCTACACACGGCCGAATTATTGGCCTAAACGTTTGTTCGTACACATCTGTGGTGTACTTTTTTCTTTGTCGCGCTCCTTCTTCAATTGAAGATGGGAGGTAGGCATAGCTCCTAACACTCCTGGTCCTTCATCAATACATTAAAGGAAATAGCTCACTTTACAAATGAACCTATAGTACTTGTTTTGCTCAGGCTCTTAATACTGACTTGGCTATTTTGCCCATTAACATTCCAGCTACAGTAAAACAGAACAGAAGAATAGTATTATTTATATAGTTATTTACACTAATGGTGCCCATATACACACTAACGCCAGGGAACATAGATTTACCCATTATCTCCAGTGTTGGGGGCTGAAATACGCTCCCTTTAGCTTTAGTATGGGATTGGTTGGCTCCGTGTGTGCGTTCCTATCGTCATGTGTGACGACAGATACCACACACCATATACTGCACGTCTACTGTGGGATTAGCATGTGGTATGGCCACCTTTAGGCCTTGATTGACAGTTAAATTTTTAATATTTTCATAGACTGGATGCTAAAGAAATGGGGAAAAGAACAACAAAAAAAGGTACAGTGGATAGTTTGGGAAAAATGTACTTTCAGTAATGGGGCAATTCAACAATTAACATTTTTCCCAGTGTGCACATCCGTTTACGGCTCCAATTGTTCTACTACTAAAATGTGTCTTAAGCTCGTTCCTAGTTCTCCTACACCAGAGGAAGCTTGACACAGAGGAGGCTTGACCACGAGAGGCTGACAGGAGGTTGACATGAGGGAGGCTTGACACAGAGGAGGCTTGAAAACACAGAGGAGGCTTTGAACCCCAACCTGGAAGCAGGACAGCAAGAAGAATTGATCTGCCTCACTGCAATCTATTAAAGGTAAGAATCACAAAGTAGGTTGGGATGGACCTGGTTTGAAATATTTAAAATGTTTAAAGTAGTGTGAATATATCCCTTTGCCGTTAAAACCGATTGAGTGGTAATTGCGCTTTACTTGGTGCGTCCTCAAACAATCGTCAAGACAACAAGATGTAAATTTGTTTTGCCTGAACCACTCAAGGATTTCCATTTTGACTGGATTGCTACAGTTAGAAAACATTTGATAACAATCTGATTGGTTGTTGCAGATAAGAACTTGCACCGATTTATTGAACAAGCCCCCATAATGCTTAGGGAGGAAATCGTTCCCGGAACATTAACATCTTAACCTTTTATTTGCTTTTTTTTCCTTCAAATATTTACGTTATTGGTACGTGAAATGGAGCGAAAATCTGTTTCTGAAACAGCATAAATGCAATTATACATTTTATGTACAACTCCCACAGATGGAACATTCAGTTTTCTTACGCAGTCATTTAATGGCCGAACGTTGGATGATGAATTTATTCCAGCTGTGTGAACACTTCCACACTGTAAAATCTACAGCTGCTAGGGTTCCAATCAACTTATCATTTCTTTTCTTTTATTTACTCAAATGATTCAGTTATGTTTTCATATACCAAATAAAGTTACTTACTTTTTCCGGATTATTTTGAATACAATCTTAAATGGAATGTCCACCTTGAAAAACCAAAAAACTGGTCAAAGTTCACATACCTGCCCCAACCTCAACTGAATCTTTTACACTTTATTACCTGCATTACTACCCAAAAAGATGTTGGAACTGTTGAGTTTCGTTCCCTTTTTTTCGAATTTTTTCGGGAATTTCGAAAAAATTCGATATTTGATTTCGAAAAATCATCTATTTTTCGAATTTTCGACTCCCAATATTGTCTACTTTCCGATTTTAAAAATTTTCCACTTTCGATTTTCGATTTTTCAAAAATTGTCTACGTTTGATTTTCATATCGTCTACTTTCGCGTAGACCAATTCGAAAAATCCAGGTTCCGTAATTGAGACTTCGAAATCGAGAATTTTCACACCTTAGATTTGTTCGAAACTGGGTTCTTAATTCGAACCCACTTTACATCTCTACTAACAGGTGTTTTAAGGATAATTCTTTCCCCATTCTGGCCAGAGGTTACGCTGGCCCTCTCGTCAGGCTGTCAATCAAGCTGTGACACTGACATCACAACCAATGATTGAACTGCTTTCACCCCCTACCCCTCACCTGCACATGCCTTAAGCTTTATAAAGGCTTATTGAGCCAGGGGGAGGCAGATACCTTACCTGAAAAGAATAGAACTTATCTTAATATCTGGTTACCAATACATGTAATAAACTGGCAAAAATACCAGTGGGGTGCAAGGCCGATGACTGCACGTCCTCCAGTGTTTGTTTTTAGGGGTGGATTGCCCCTTTGAGGATAGTTTTTTTCCAAGATAACTGAAGCTAAATTTAAATAAGCCTGCGGGATCCTAGAATTCCTAACTGGCAGATATGTATCTGTTAAGCTGGGGTAATACCTTTTCAATCCTTCATCCCGACTGACCGTTCGGGTCCCTTCGAAGCGCGGTCTGCCATGATTTCTGACAGTTTGCCGTGACGAGTGGTTTGGTCTATAGAGGACCACATGATCAGCGTGGTTCTGCGATGCGTCCGTCATTTGTTTTTTGTTCGTTTCAGATTGAACGCAAGGTCGAATCATTCCCCTCAATATTTCGTCCAACCGGCCGATAGACTGAAATGTCGGTCTGGCGGAATTATTGATGGTGTGTACCCGCTTCGGCCACCTTGAAATAATCAGGCATTGAAGAGGGATTATCTGGAAATATACAGGTTTCTGGGATTTCTTTATTTAAGGTTGTAGGTTTTCTACATGAACTCCAGGTAACGTGTGTGTCGGAACAACGGTGGTCATAATAAGGCCTTTGTGTAGCACAAGCCTTACATATTGATATGGTAATGGGCCGCTTACGGAAATCTACCTGGCCCCCCCTTACCCCACCGAACTAATGGGTAAAATTTATATAACACCCACAATGCATTTTATAACCCCCCCCCCCCCCCCCCCCACAACACCCACCTAGACACCCAACCATAACCCCGTACGTCCGGCGCGGCGTCCCTACGCCTGATCCATGCAATACCTACGCTTCCAGTGCCATCACTCCACCCACACTCTCATCGCTGGCTTGTAGTTTACGGGCGCGCGGAACTCAGTCCGTGGAAGGTACAACCCCTGCGAGGTGGTGGCGGACGGTCGCCGCGCGATTCACCGGGTCCCACGGACAGACCGACGGACAGACGGACAGACGGATCGTAGATAACGGATAGATGGATGGATGATGGATGGATGGATAGAAAAATAATAGATGATAGATAGGATAGATGACAGAATAGATAGATAGATAGATAGATAATTAGATAGCTGACTAGATCGATCGATAGATAGATGATAATAGATAGATCGCATCGCTCCGCGATCGATCGCTCATCGATACGCTGATCGCTCGATCGATCGCTGCTCTATAGCTAGCATGATCGAAGATAGATAGAATGATAGCTCCGATGATAAGATCGACATAGATCGATCACCCGCCGATCGCTCGATGCTCGATAGCTAGATGGATAGCTAGCTGCTACTCCAGCTCGCCGCTCGCTGGATCGCTATCGATTCGCTGCTCGCTCGCTCATCGCCTCGCTGCCAGCTCAGATACGCTCGCTCGCTCCGCTCGATCGATCGCTCGCTCGTCTCGGCTGATCGAAAGATCGATAGCTAGATCGATAGATAGATGATTGATCAGATTAGTAGATAGATAGATAGATAGATCGAGGCCCCGTCAGCACAGCACTGATGGATCAGATGTACAAACCACTCGTTACAGTAGATTATTGTGACCCATTACTCAATAAAGTGGTCTTGTAGGTTAATTGACCTCCACAGACGTTGATTTAATCCCTTTTCCCCATGACTGTGAATTTTTAGGTTAATAAATCCGAATCTTGACAACTGGGAGACCCTCATAGTGTTGTAGAAAACGCACTCAGGCCAGAGGTCATGGCTGCTTTTTGAACAATCCCGCTGTTGGGGCCTGCCAAGCCTCCTGAAGTTTTTTTACAGTATTTAGAGGAAAGACAATTACAGGATGCCTGTGGCCACCACAATAACAAACAGTGAGCTTTTTGAGACCTGCACTGTATATACAGACATAGTATACACAGCTCCAAATGACCCACAAGCAGATTACATGATCATTTCAAAGCATCTTATCCTGTATCACTCTGTTTATTGCGCTAGCCACCATCATTGGGAATCTTATGGAAGGTATATGGCAATGCACTCATACAATGCATCCTGCACCTTAAATTCACCACAGAGGACTAACCTTCTGTAATTCAGGCACGAGAGAAAACATTCTGTCATCAGGAAAAACCAGCTGGCTCCCTTACACAGCAGTTTCCTGAACTACAACTCATCCTGAGGTAATGAGGAACAAATAATAAACTTGTGTTTCAAAGAAAACATCCCTGTTTTGGGGGTCCCGCGGTGCGTCCTCCATGTTCTAGACGCCTTCATCCTTCTCCAGCACAGCATCCTGCTCTTCGTCCTTCACCGCAGTCCGCGCTTCTGATTCGGTGATATCCTCGCGTTCGCAGGGGGCACGCCAAACACGCTATACTTTGTGAAAGTGCGTTTGCGCTTTACGTGACATTTTGCCTTTTCCATTCAAATCTTCCATTAGCCATCCGCTCTCTTCTGCTGACTGGGTTGTCAGCTAATTGTCCCCTTACCTTTTTAAACCCCCTTAGCCCATTGGTCCTTGCCCGATATAGCGGTTAGTTTATCTATCTTGCCGTGGTGGTTTATCTCGTATACTCTCCTGTACTGACCTTTGCCCTTTTTTGGACCCTGATTCGTCTCTGCCTGCCCTGACCTCTGCTCCTTCCTGACTACGCCTTTGCTCAACCCTCTGTCCCGTGCCTGGTTGCCTGATTCCTGTGTTTGACCTCTTTGCTCTGTTTTTGACTCGCTCTTGCCTGCCTCCTAATCTGTACTCGTATTTTTGTAGATTGGGGTATCGACTGAAGAATACTTGGAATCCGAGCGTTACACTGTGCTTTTAATATATATTTAACCTCATGCCAATGGCTCCTCCCACAGTCATGGTCACTGACAATTCTCCCATCACTGACACTGGAGAACATATGTTAATAAAAAGGGGAATAACATCAGTCAGGTCACTGCAAGTCTCCTTCAAGAAGGGAATTGTTTACTATTTATTAACTAAAAAAGTAAGATTCTTTATTGTGGATTTCATATAGTGGCCAACATCTTCTGTAGCCTTTAAACAATAGACTGCAGGCAGGGTTGTGACATCATTTCAGTCGTGTCTAGTATTTTCATAGGTCTCTACAAATTGAACCTGATTCCTTATCTTATCTCTATGGCTTTAGTTAGTTTTCACCTATGAACAGTGTATAAGTGTGCCACTGTAATCAAAATGAAGTTAAGCAGTAGCTTTTCTGGGTAATGGATTGTCAGGCAGTGGAAAAATGTTTGGATATCTGTGTCAGGTCAAAAAATCCACTTAATAATGTTTTCCGTAACATTGAGTAAAGGGGCCATACATCTATAAGATTTTACTGTACCGACGCGCGCTCACCCGATGTTCCTTCGAGTCTGCCGGAACCCACTTCTCCCTATCTTACCTGCTAGCCGACATCGATCGCAAAATGAATGGGATTTTGCGATCGCATGTTTGTCGAATGGTAGATCGGAGAAGCGGTTTTTCCGGCCGCCATCGATGAACATCGCGTGAGCCGCTCGGTCCGGGTAAGTAAAATCTATATATGTATGGTCAACCTTTTAGTAGGCTTAGGGACAGATCAGACGAATGTCATTCAATAAGGAAATTTAACCTAATACACTACGTCATAGACCATAATAGGAAACTTCCACCCCAAGAAGCAACCCAGTTGAGTGTAAAGAGCCCGGTACAACATGGGTGATCTCGGACCCAACCCTTGACTTGCTAGTGTGTCCACACAGGGGAATTGGGTGACTTTGCTTAGTCTATGACACTTGGTCAAGCCTCATTGATTATTCCACCGGTCTATCACCAGATATGCCTGACGAACAGACATTTGCCGATCGTAGCGCGCCAATACACTTTAGCAATAGTCGGTCCCAAACACTTTGAAACACCATCGTGCTTTGCTTGTTGGGTCCGTATGTCAATGCCCTTTACTGCAATGCTATCTAAAGGTCCGTAACCTTGGTGGACCCATCCACAACAAATGGCCATTTTGGGAAACCACTCATGTTTGCCGGGCTGTGTACGGACCTTTAAGATACCCACTAATGGCATTACATGCATAGCCATGAAGGGACAGTCAGTCGGGAAAAAATCGGGTACAAACCCCTATGACATTCACTGGCTGTGCGTTCTCCGTGGCTAATGGATCACAAATCAACGATTGTGAAACACGCACTAGTGTTTTAGGTAAGAATCTAATGGTCAATGACCTGCAGTGAACAGCAGGCTTTAAAAAAACACATTAAACCATGAGAGACACTCAATTTTCCCAACGATTGCTGTTGTTTATGTCAACATTCCGTCATTAGTCTGCTCAAGGGATTAGTGTCCCTAAAAGGTCCAAATTGTGTCCTCCATATTGTGTTCCCCATAATTTGTTTCCCTCCATATCGTGTTCCTCCATATCGTGTTCCTCCATATCGTGTTTTCCGCATATCGTGTTCCTCCTCCATATCGTGTTCCCTCCATATCGTGTTTCCTCCATATCGTGTTCCTCCATATCGTGTTCCTCCATATCGTGTTCCTCCATATCGTGTTCCCTCCATATCGTGTTTCCCTCCATATGTGTTCCTCCTATCGTGTTTCCCTCATGTATCGTGTCCTTTCGCTCCATATCGTGTTCCTCCATATCGTGTTCCCTCCATATCGTGTTCCCTCATATCCGTTTTCCCCTCCAATATCGTGTTCCTCCATATATCGTGTTCCTCCCTCCATATCGTGTCCTCCATAATCGTGTTTCCCTCCATATTCGCGTGTGTTCCTCATATTCGTGTTCCCTCCATATCGGTTTCCCTCATATCGTGTCCTCCATACGTGTTCCTCATATCGTGTTCCTCCATATCGTGTTCCTCCATATCGTGTTCCTCCATATTTGTGTTCCCTCCATATTTGTGGTTCCCCCATATTGTGTTCCTCCATATTGTGTTCCCCTCCATATTGTGTTCCCTCCATATTGTGTTCCCCCCCATAGTGTGTTCCCTCCATATTTTTTCCCTCCCATTTGTTGTTTCCTACCTAAGTGTTCCTCCATATTGTGTCCCCCTCCATATTGTGTTCCCTCCATATTGTGTTCCCTCCATATTGTGTTCCCTCCATATTGTGTTCCTCATATTGTGTTCCTCCATATCGTGTTCCTCCAATATCGTGTTCTCCATAGCTGTGTTCCTCCATATCGTGTTCCCTCCATATATCGTGTTCCCCTCCATATCCGTGTTCCCTCCATAATATCGGGTTCCTCCAGTCGTGTTCCGCCAGATCGTGTTCCTCCATATCGTGTTCCTCCATATCTTGTCCCCTCTCTATCGTGTTCCCTCCATATCGTGTTTCCTCCATATCGTGTTCTCCTATCGTGTTCCCCTCCAATATCTTGTTCCCTCATATGGTGTTCCTCCAATCTTTCCTTCATATTGTGTTTCCTCCATATCGTGTTCCTCCATATCGTGTTCCCTCCATATCGTTTCCTCCATATCGTCATATCGTGTTCCCTCCATATCCGTGTTCCTCCATAGTCGTGTTCCCCTCCATATCGTGTTCCCCTCCATATGTGTTCCCTCCATATTGTGTCCCCCCTCCATATTGTGTTCCTCCATATCGTGTTCCTCCATATCGTGTTCCTCCATATCGTGTTCCTCCATAACGTTTTCCCTCCATATCGTGTTCCTCCATAGTGTGTGTTCCTCCATCGGTTCCCTCCATTTGTGTTCCCTCCATATTGTGTTTCCCCCAACCTCCATATTGTGGTTCTCCATACGTGTTCCTCCTCCCTATCGTTTTCCTCCAATCGTGTTCCCCTCATATCCGTGTTCGCTCCAATTGTGGTACTCCAGATCGTGTTTCCTCCATATTGTTGCCCTCCATTTGTGTTTCTCCATATCGTTTCCTCCATATTGTGTTACCACCTCCATATTGTGTTCTCTCCATATTGTGGTTCTCCATATCGTGTTCCTCCATATAGTGTTCCCTCCATATCGTGTTCCCCTCCATATCGTGTTCGCTCCATATTGTGTTCCTGCATATCGTGTTCCCTTCATATCGTGTTCCCCTCCATTTGTGTTCCTCGCATATCGTGTTCCTCCCTATCGT
The DNA here is from genome assembly GCA_019447015.1 of Hymenochirus boettgeri. Taxonomy (NCBI): domain Eukaryota; kingdom Metazoa; phylum Chordata; class Amphibia; order Anura; family Pipidae; genus Hymenochirus; species Hymenochirus boettgeri. The sequence goes on along the minus strand of CM033471.1, from coordinate 25,594,858 downwards.
GTTCCGCATATCGTGTTCCTCCATATCGTGTTCCTCCATTCGTTTCCTTTCCGCCATATCGTGTCCTCCATATCGTGTTCCCCTCCATAATCGTGTCCCCTCCATATCGTTGTTCCCTCCATATCTGTTCCTCCCATATCTGTTTCCTCCATAGCGGGGTTCCTCCATATCGTGTTTCCTCCATATCGTGTTCCTCCATATCGTGTTCCCCTCCATATCGTGTTCCCCTCCATAGTCGTGTTTTCCTCCTTCCATATCGTGTTCTCCAGACGTGTCCCTCCATATCGTGTTTCCCTCATATCGTGTTCCTCCCTATCGTTTTCCCCTCAGATCGGTGGTTTCCCTCCATATTGGGTTTCTCCATATATCGTGTTTCCTCCTCCATATCGTGTCCTCCATATCGTGTTCCCCAATATCGTGTTTCCTCCATATCGTGTTCCCTCCCTAGCGTGTTCTTCCATAATCGTCGATAAGTCGTGTTCCCTCCATATCGTGTTCCTCCATATCGTGTTCCTCCATATCGTTTTCCCCTCCATATCGTGTTCCCTCCATATTGTGTCCCTCCTATCGTGTTCCTCCATTCGTGTTCCCCTCCATATGGTGTCCCTCCATATCGTGTCCTCCATATCGTGTTCCCTCCATATCGTGTTCCCTCCATATTGTGTTCCTCCATATCGTTTTCCTCCATATTGTGTTCCCTCCATATTGTGTTCCCTCCATTTTGGGTCCTCCATATCGTGTTCCTCCATATAGTGTTCCCTCCATATAGTGTTGCCCCTCCATATCGTGTTCGTCCATATTGTGTTTCCTCCATAGTGTGTTCCCTCCATATTGTGTTCCTCCATATCGTGTTCCTCCATATTGTGTTCTCTCCATATTGTGTTCCCTCCATATTGTGGTTCTCCATATCGTGTTCCTCCATATAGTGTTCCCTCCATATCGTGTTCCCCTCTATCGTGTTCCCCTCCATATTGTGTCCTGCATTCGTGTTCCCTCATATTCGTGTTCCCCTCCACTATGTGTTCCCTCCCATATTTGTTTCCTCCATATCGTGGTTCTCCATAGCGTGTCCTACCATATCGTGTTCCTACCATATCGTTTTCTCTCATATCGTGTTCCTCATATCGTGGTTCTCTCCATATCGTGTTTTCCTCCATATCGTGTACGTGTTCCGCCATAGTCGTTTTTCCTCCTCCATATTGGTGTTTTCCTCCATATTTGTGTTCCTTCCTCCATCATTGTGTTCCTCCTATTGTGTTCCCCTCCATTATGGGTGTTCCTCCATATTGTGTTCCCCCCATATGTGTTTTCCTCCATATCGTTTCCTCCATATGCGGTTCCTCCATATCGTTTCCTCCTATTGGTTTTCCTCCATAATTGTGTTTCCGCCTCCTATGGTGTTTCCTCCTATGTGTTTTCCCCTCCATATCGTTTTCCTCATTCGTGTTCTCCCGATCTGTGGTTCTCATATTTGTTCCCCTCCATAGTTTGTTCCTCATATTGTTCGCTACCATATTGGGTCCTCCATATTGTGTTCCCCATATTGTGTTCCCCTCCATATTGTGTTCCTCCATATTGTGTTCCTCTATATTGTGTTCCCCTCCATATTGTGTTCCTCCATATTGTGTTCCGCCTCCCTATTGGTGTTCCCTCCATATTGTGGGTTCCACTCCATTCCCCTCCATATTGTGTTCCCTCCATATTGGTTTTCCCCATATTGTGTCCCCTCCAATTGGTGTTCCCTCATATTTGTTTCCTCCATCTTGTGTTCCCTCCATATGTGTTCCCTCATATTGTTGTTCCCTCCATATTGTGTTCCCCTCCATAATGGTGTTCCCCTCCATATTGTGTTTCCTCATATTGTGTTCCCCCCTATTGTGTTCCCCCTATCGTGTTTCCCTCCATAGCGGTTTCCTCCATATCGGTTTCCGCCATATTGTTCCCCTCCATATCTTGTTTCCCTCCATATTTTTGTTCCCTACCATATCGTGTTCCCTCCAATTGGTGTTCCCCTCCATATCCGTGTTCCCCTCCCATATCTTGTTCCCTCCATATTGTGTTTCCCCTCCATATCGTGGTTCCCTCCATAAGCGTGTTCCTCGCATATTGTGTCCTCAACCATATCGTTACCGCTGATTGGTTTTCCAACTACTACTAGGTATACTACTACCTACCACCTGTCACATGATCATCTATTAACACACATTGTAACAGGCATGTGTGTTTCATTATACAGGGGGATAACCCACAGAAACAAGGTGTACATTTTTAAACACCGTTACTGTAATTAAATGCTGTTGTGGATGCTTGGAGGAGAAACTTTACACTGATTAATGAATTTTTCCTTATTTAAGAAAACTCCCCATCTTTTCTCACAGTTTTAATTATTAATACAACATAACCTATCAATCACAGTACCTACCTACCTGCCTAAAACACGGCTTATGAATAGTACCCAGGATAAGGAGAAAGAGTTGGCTGAACTTCCTAAAAGTTTGGTTCGTTTCGAACATTTGAAGCCTCAGTAATTTCTTAATAGTGTTGGAAAACGAATCCATTAAAGTCAAGGGGAGACAATAGTTCGAAAATTCTGGATAAAATAACAATGGTAAACTTACTTGTAAATGGCTCTGGGACTGGGAAAATGGTTGGGACATGTCACTTGTCACCAAAAACTGTAAAACACTAAGATGGGGTACACACCAGTACAATTTTCTTTCTCCTGGCAGACTATAGAGGCTTCCGACAGGTGGCCCAGGATGAAGGACGTCGTTGGGGATCACGATTGCCCTCGATGTACAATACCACTGCGCAATTCATGCCTTTGTCGGACGAATGTCTCGCCGCGGGGTTGTGGCTCTGGAGCAACACACGGACGGGTGTACCGAAATTTGCAAGCGAAAAAAGATTTCAGTGAGTTTGGGAACTCACTAGTCTCAGTCCCAATGGTACTTTACAGTAAGGGGGTATAAATTCCCCATTAAGTTAATTCACCTTTATCACACTTATATCAAAAAATGAAATTCTCAATGAACTAGACGTGTAAAACATATATAAACAACGAACAAAAAAATCCACCAAATCTCCTAAAAAGACTCCAAGTTGTATAAATTTTGGGATATTTATTGGATGAATTTAGTTGTATGATAGAGTCTACTATAGATGGAACTGCAAAGCATGGACAATGCTAAAGTACTGTGTGTCGCTGCCTTGAGCTATAGGACTGTGGGGATTTCTAAAGGCCCGCCGCTCCTTCGATAATACTTATGCCATAAATTGCTTGTATGACTAAAATACCCTTATGCGGAAAGTAGAAGACCAGTCACTAAAGAGTGTTCCAAACCCGGTGAGAGTGCCTTCCAAAAAATGGATTTTCGCGGTTATGCGAAAAAACGAAAAAATCCAAATACGGGCCCAGAGAACTCAATGGAAGATAAAAAAATGAAAGTTCTGATTTAAGTATTAAATAGCAAAAGATGTACGTAAATAGCGTAGGGACCTGGGGAAATGGTCCGGGGAGCGCGTAACATATAACTTTCTTCCACGTGGATTTTTCACGATTTTACATGGTCACGTTTTTTAATATTCAAAAATGTAGGCTCACATCATCAATCTCCATTTGGTTGCGCACTATATTTCTCTAATAGATTAGGGAACATGTTCCACCATATATAATGGTCGATTACGAGCTCATTTGAATGGAGGTCAACTACCTATTGATGGGGGTAAAACTATCAGTTCCCCAAAGAATGAACACTAATTCCTTGCTCCCTATTGAATGAGTACCGTATCTTGGGGGGGGGGGGGTTTTTTTTTGTGTTTACATGGGGTATCCCACTATTTCTCCCCTATTGAATGGAGGGTACACGTATTCACTAGTTCTCCCACTTTGGGAATGAGGGTCCACATTCCGATTATTTGGTGTGGACCGTACATATTTCTCCCATATTGAATGTGAGGGTAACATACGTATTACTATTTCCCCATATTTGGAAGGGGAGGCGTAACACGTATTCACTATTTCTCCCATATATGGAATGGAGGGTACACATATTCACTATTTCTCCATATTGGAATCGGAGGGTACACGTATTCACTATTTCTCCCATATTGGAATGGAGGGTACACAGTATTCCTTATTTCTCCCATAGGATATAGGATGGGGGTACACGTATTCACTACTATCCTCCCATATATGAATGGAGGGTACATCGTATCACTATGTCTCCCATATTTGGAAGGAGGGTACACGTATTCACTATTTCTCCATATTTGGAATGGAGGGTACACATTCACTATTTCTTGCTCCCAATTTGGAATGGAGGGTACACGTATTCACTATTTCTCCCATATTTGGAATCAGGTACACGTATTCACTATGTTCTCCCATATTTGAATTGAGGGTACACAAATTCACTATTTCTCACATAGTTTGGAATTGAGGGTACACTATCTCACTATTTTCCCATATTTGGAATGGAGGGTACACGTATTCACTATTTCTCCCATATTGGAATTGAGGGTCAAGAGTACACATTCACTATTTCTCCCATATTGGAATTGAGGGTCGAGGGTACACTATTCACTATTTCTCCCATATTTGGAATTGGGGTACACGTTTCACTATTTCTCCCATATTGGAATTGAGGGTCGAGGCACACGTATCACTATTTCTTCCCATTTTTTGAATCGAGGGTACACGTATTCACTATTTCTCCCATATTTGGAATCGAGGATACACGTATTCACTATTTCTCCCATATTTGGAATCCAGGGTAACATATTCACTATTTCTCCCATATGGAATCGAGGGTACAAGTATTCACTATTTCTCCCATACTTGGAATTGAGGGTACATTATTCACTATTTCCTCCCATATTTGGAATTGAGGGTACTCGTATTCACTATTTCCTTCCCATATTTGGAATTGAGGGTCGGGTACACTATTCAACTATTTCCCACCCATATTTGGAATTGAGGGTCGAGGGTATACATTCCTACTTCTCCCATATTGGAATCGAAGGTACCAGTAAGTCACTATTTCTCCATACTTGGAATTGAGGGGATCGTATTCATACTTTCTCCCATATTTGGAATTGAGGGTACAGTATTCACTATTTCTCCCATTTGACATTGACGGGTTGAGGGTACTCGTATTCACTATTTCTCCCATATTTGGAATTGAGGGTACACGTATTCACTATGTCTCCCATATTTGGAATGGAGGGTACACGTATTCACTATTTCTCCCATATATAGAATGGAGGGTACACGTATTCACTATGTCTCCCATATATAGAATGGAGGGTACACGTATTCACTATGTCTCCCATATTTGGAATGGAGGGTACACGTATTCACTATTTCTCCCATATTTGGAATGGAGGGTACACATATTCAACTATTTCTCCCATATTTGGAAGGAGGGTACACGTATTCACTATTTCTCCCATATTTGGAATGGAGGGTACACACGTATTCACTATTTCTCCCATATTTGGAATGGAGGGTACACGTATTCACTATTTCTCCCATATTTGGAATGGAGGGTACACGTATTCACTATTTCTCCCATATTTGGAATGGAGGGTACACGTATTCACTATTTCTCCCATATTTGGAATGGAGGGTACACATATTCATTATTTCTCCCATATTTGGAATGGAGGGTACACGTATTCACTATTTCTCCGCATACTTGGAATTGGGGTCTCGTATTCACTATTTCTCCCCATATTTGGAATTGAGGGTACCGTTTCACTATTTCTCCCCATATTTGGAATTGAGGGTTGAGGGTACACGTATTTACTATTTCTCCCATATTTGGAATTGAGGGTACACGTGTTCACTATGTCTCCCATATTTGGGATGGAGGGTACACGTATTCACTATTTCTCCCATATTTGGGATGGAGGGTACACGTATTCACTATTTCTCTCATATTTGGAATGGAGGGTAAATGTATTCACTATTTCTCCCATATATAGAATGGAGGGTACACATATTCACTACTTCTCCCATATTTGGAATAGAGGGTACACGTATTCACTATTTCTCCCATATTTGAAATGGAGGTACACCGTAATTATACTTTCTCCCATATTTGGAATAGAGGGTACACACGTATTCACTATCTCTCCCATATTTGGAAGGAGGGTACACGTATTCAACTATTTCTCCCATATTTGGAATGGAGGGTACACGTATTCACTATGTCTCCCATATTTGGAATGGAGGGTCACGTATTCACTATTTCCCCATATATAGAATGGAGGGTACACGTATTCACTATGTCTCCCATATATAGATGGAGGTACACGTATTCACTATGTCTCCCTATTGGAATGGAGGGTACACGTATTCACTATTTTCTCCCATATTTGGAATGGAGGGTAAACACCTATTTCACTATTTCTCCCATATTTGGAATGGAGGGTACACGTATTCACTATTTCTCCCATATTTGGAATGGAGGTACACGTATTCACTATTTTCTCCATATTTGGAATGGAGGGTACACGTATTCACTATTTCTCCCTTTGGAATAGGGTACACGTATTCATTATTTCTCCCATTATTTGGAATGGAGGGTACACTTTTCCTATTTCTCCCATATTTTGGAATGGAGGGTACACATATTCATATTTCTCCCATATTTGGAATGGAGGGTACACGTATTCACTATTTCTCCCATTTTGGAATGGAGGTACACGTATTCACTATTTCCTCATATTTGGAAATGGAGGGTACACGTATTCATTATTTCTCCCATATTTGGAATGGAGGGTAACACGTATCACTATTTACCTCCCATATTTGGAATGGAGGGTACACATATTCATTATTTCTCCCATATTTGGAATGGAGGGTACACGTATTCCACTATTTCCCCATATTTGGAATGGAGGGTACACATTATTCACTATTCTCCCATATTTGGAATGGAGGGTACACGTATCACTATTTCTCCCCATATTTGGAATTGAGGGTACACAAATTCACTTTTCTCACTATTTGGAATGAGGGTACATATATTCACTATTTCTCCCATATTTGAATTGAGGGACACGTATTCACTATTTCTTCCTCCCATATTTGGATTTGAGGGTCGAGAGTCACACTTCACTATTTCTCCCATATTTGGAATTGAGGGTCGAGGGTACACATATTCACTATTTCTCCCATATTTGGAATTGAGGGTACAACGTATTCACTATTTCTCCCATATTTGGAATCGAGGGCACACGTATTCACTATTTTCTCCCATATTTGGAATCAAGGGTACACGATATTCACATTTCTCTCCATATTTGGAATCGAGGATAAGTATTCACTATTTTCTCCCATATTTGGAATCCAGGGTACACATATCACTATTTCTCCCATATTTGGAATCGAGGGTACACGTATTCACTATTTCTCCCATACTTGGAATGAGGGTACATGTATTCACTATTTCTCCCATATTTGGAATTGAGGTACTCATATTCACTATTTCTCCCCATATTTGGAATTGAGGGTCGAGGGTACAGTATTCACTATTTCAACCCATATTTGGAATTGAGGGTCGAGGGTATACATATTTCACTACTTCTCCATATTTGGAATCGAAGGTACACATATTCACTATTTCTCCCATCACTTGGAATTGAGGGGTACTCGTATTCACTATTTCTCCCATATTTGGATTGAGGGACACGTATTCACTATTTCTCCCATATTTGGAATTGAGGGTTGAGGGTACACGTATTCACTATTTCTCCATATTTGGAATTGAGGGTACACGTATCACTATTTCTCTCAAATTTGGAATGGAGGTAAATGTATTCACTATTTCTCCCATATATAGAATGGAGGGTACACATATTCACTACTCTCCCATATTTGGAATAGAGGTAACGTATTCACTATTCTCCCATATTTGAAATGGAGGTTACACGTAATTACTATTTCTCCCATATTTGGAATAGAGGGTACACGTATTCACTATCTCTCCCATATTTGGAATGGAGGGTACACGTATTCACTATTTCTCCATATTTGGAATGGAGGGTACACGTATTCACTATTTCTCCATATTTGGAATGAGGGTACACGTTTCAGCTATTTCTCCCATATTTGGAATGGAGGGTACACGTATTCACTATTTCTCCCATATTTGGAATGGAGGGTACACGTATTCACTATTTCTCCCATATTTGGAATGGAGGGTACACGTATTCACTATTTCTCCCATATTTGGAATGGAGGGTACACATATTCACTATTTCTCCCATATTTGGAATGGAGGGTACACGTATTCACTATTTCTCCCATATTGGAATGGAGGGTACACGTATTCACTATTTTCTCCCTATTGAATGTGAGGACACTATTCACTATTATCCCTATTGGATGGAGGGTACAGCAGTACACTATTTCTCCCTCCATAATTTGAATGGAGGGTACACGTATTCACTATTTCTCCATAATTTGGAATGGGGGGTACATATATCACTATTTCTCCCATATTTGGAATGGAGGGTACATATATTCCATTTCTCCCATATTTGGAATGGAGGGTACACATATTCACTATTTCTCCAATTTGGAATGGAGGGTACACATAGCACTATTTCTCCCATATTTGGAATGGAGGGTACATATATTCACTATTTCTCCCATATTTGGAATGGAGGGTACACATATTACTATGTGGTGGATACACATATCACTATTTCCCATATTTGGAATGGAGGGTACATATATCACTATTTCTCCCATATTTGGAATGGAGGGTCACATATTCACTATTCTTTTCTCCCATATTTGGAATGAGGTACACATATTCACTATTTCTCATCTCCCATATTTGAATGGAGGGTACACATATTCACTATTTCTCCCATATTTGGAATGGAGGGTACACATATTCACTATTTTTCTCCCATATTTGGAATGGAGGGTACAAACACGTATTCACTATTTTCTTCTCCATATTTGGAATGGCGGGTACATGTATTCACTATTCTCCCATATTCGGAATGGAGGGTCACATATATTCACTATTTCTCACCATATTTGAATGGGGGGGGGTACACATATTCATAAATTCACAGGTAGACTTGCACTCCCAACGGTGAATAGTGTATTAGTAGCCAAACATCAGCAAATCAAAACACGTTTCGGGGTAACACCCCTTCATCAGGTGAACCTGATAAGGGTTGTTACCCGAACGTTGTTTGATTTGTTGATGTTTGCTACTAATAAACTATCCCCGTTTGGGAGTGCAAGTCTACCTGTGAATTTTATCAGCTATTTTTCCCTTTTGAAGTGGGGATTCTGGACTGTTTGCACCCACCTGGGGTTAGTGTGCATATGGACTTCGTTCTTATCGGTACACATATTCACTATTTCTCCCATATTTGGAATGGAGGGTACACATATTCACTATTTCTCCCATATTTGGAATGGAGGGTACACATATTCACTATTTCTCCCATATTTGGAATGGAGGGTACATATATTCACTATTTCTTCCATATTTGGAATGGAGGGTACACATTCAGAATCGAGGGGTCATGTATTCAATGATTTTTTTTTAATTTTATAGTTCTGGAATATTCAGTTTGAAAAATTAGCTAATTATAGAAAATCTGGGGGAAAGTCCCGCAATCCAAAAATCCGATGGAACTTTGGAACCATCAGTTTGAGCTAGGCCAGGTTCGACTCGAACATGGGCCACATTCATTAACGTGTGGTATCCCAAGTTAGCGATACCATGCGTTATTGCTTCTGTAGAACAGCGGACGTAAATGTATAGCCAAGATTGTACACTTACGTCAAACGTACATTAATTAACGAATGTTCGGTCATAGAAAACTTGTCTATTATTCTATGAAGATCGCAAATCTACGATTGTGTATTTTATGAAGTATCTAGTATTATTCTGATATTCTATGAAGATCGTATTATCGTAGATTTACACTTGTTTAAAGCGTTTGGAATGGTTTACCGATCGTAAACTGATTGTTAAAGGTGCAATATAAAAATAGGCCCTTGATCCCTATATCTTACTGGGAAAAGCTTAAAAAGCTACATGTGAACAGTAGCTCTGCAGGAGCATTGGACCCCTGTGTAGTGTCACTGTTGGCCCTCACTCTGTCATTCTGTTGCATCAGGTAATCAAGGCCACAACACTGTTTATATTCAGCCAAACATGAACACATTTCTACAAGAACATCTGCTTCGTTCCATCTTTAACATGCGGGTGTGACTGTAAGTGCCCCATTATGGTAATGTCCCTGGAAGGACAGGTCTCTGTGCTACATTTTATGGCCATTACAGTCTCATTCGTTTTGTTTCTTCTGTTTTCCATCACAAAACGTCATTAATTAACCCACGGAAAGGTCCTACTGGCTTGTGCTGGACTAGGGGAGATTTAAACTGGAATTTGTCAGATGTCATATGCTTTCTGTCTATGTATTTCATTAAGCAATCTGTTCAGTACAGAACAAGCCTCACACCATAATCTAATACCAGGATAACATCCCAAGGGGACTTAGAAACATTGGGGCCGACTTACCCAGACTTGCTGGGCAAATATATGGAGTTGGAGCTACCGGTTAGCACAACTTTAACTCCATATTAACATTATATGTGCGGGTTACATGCGCATACGACGCTCGCGATTCAATATCACGTTTGAGCTAGTTTTAGTGCTAATAGCTGGCGTTAAAATCCCGCAGTGAGTAAATCCCTCACCAGAATTTACCCACATTAGCAAACGCGATATTGAACTGCGAAAGCGATAGCGGCTCTGGGTAAATGAGCCTGATTGACTTTCTACTAGAGACACTTTCAAACCTGAGGGCCCTTCTAAAGCTGGGGGCCAAGGGCCACTGCCAACTGTTTCTAAACCATCTATTGCTGATCTCATTTTATGTCTTCTGTGGGAGGTCCTGCAATTCCAAAGTTTAATTATCATGTATCCCTAAATGTAAACTATTATGCATTTATATCTTCTTATTCTTTCTTTAAAATATAAGCAATATAAATTGCTGCAGTTTACTGCCCCTTTAAAAAAAAAGCTTTGTTTTTTTGAGAGATCTTCCAGCAAGGGCCAGAGATGAAAGTTTGATTTGCCACAAGGGGGCGCTGCTTTCTCAAGCCTGACAGTGTAAGAGAATCATTAAAAACCAAACAATCTGATTAAATTAAAATTCTGCCTATAATATTAGGAGAGATGACTTGCAGCTCAGGAATTTGAACAGGTGAGGCCAAGAGCCAATGTGAGTCATTCCTGTGGATTCCATAGCCCATTCCTCTCACTGCCCTTAGTGATCATCTGTTGTTTAATAATTATCCCTGTCCGCCTGATGCAATTTCACAAGTGTGTGAACACTGAATGGAAATGTGTAGCACAAGTGTGGTCTCCGAATCAGGGGTAAATTTTATTGCTGGCTTCTTAGTGACTCAGGGATCTGAGCTCTTCTAAATATTTGCAGCCACTACAGTAGATTACTTGTGTAAACAGTTCCATAGACTACAATTAAAATTAATTCTGTGCAGTTTTCACATAGATTTCCTGCATCCCACATGCTGCACGTATACACAAATGAACAAACACATGCACATACTATTACGACTATTCACAGTTATAATAAAGGATAAGTACCTACCCTCTAACATTCCGCTTTAAATAGGAACAGTATTGAAAAATGCATTGCACAGAGCTGTGCTAAGATCACGTTCACTTCATTATCCTCCCCCTGCAGGTCTGTACTATGTTATTTCTATAAGTGTAACTATTAAAGTTGTGATATTGAGAAATACATTACACAGGGCTGTGCTAAGATCAGGTTCACTTCATTATCTCCCCTGCAGCTCTGTACCATGTTATTTCTATAAGTGTATCTATTAAAGTTGTGATATTGAGAAATACATTGTACAGAGCTGTGCTAAGATCAGGTTCACTTCATTATCCTCCCCCTGCAGCTCTGTGCCGTGTTATTTCTATAAGTGTAACTATTAAAGTTGTGATATTGAGAAAAACATTACACAGAGCTTTGCTAAGACCAGGATCACTTCATTCTCCTCCCCCTGCAGCTCTGTACTATGTTATTTCTATAAGTGTATCTATTAAGTTGTGATATTCAGAAATACATTGCACAGAGCTGTGCTAAGATCAGGATCACTTCATTATCCTCCCCCTGCAGCTCTGTACTATGTTATTTCTATAAGTGTAACTAATATAATGGTGATGTAATAGGGAATGTCATTATTATTATTATTATAATATTATTATATTATTTTATTTTAGCATCATGGTTTAACCCCCTGCAAAAACTTGCTTTAAAAACAAAAAATGACGCAAACTGAAATTGAATTAAGGACGTCATTTAAAAGACAACTATACTCACCTCAGATCCTCTTCTTCAGAACTACTGTATGTGTGTGTGTGTGTGTGTGTGTGTGAGCGAGAACTGGACACTATTATTGTCCTTTAGCCCCTAACCCTGATTTAAACTGTCCCTTATTTTTACACTGTGAATACAGTTCATAGGTGGCACAAAATAAATATATAAGCCTCACCAGATAAAGGAATTCTGGGTAATTTCTATACTGTGAATCCACTACCATAAAGATTTATAGATAAACGCTCTATGCATTGGACAGATGTATTTGTATATACTGAGAGCACGTTGGCTAAGTGGTTAGCACTGATACCTTACAGTGCTGAGTCCAACGTATGGAACTCACCACGCAGATGGTATTTCAGTAATTAAAGAAAATAAATAAAAGTTCTAACTGGAGTCTATACTTTATAATGAGTTTATGCTTGATAATGTGTCTATGCTTTATAATGAGTTTATGCTTGATAATGTGTCTTTGCTTTATAATGAGTCTTTGCTTTATAATGAGTTTATATTTTAGAATAAGTTGGAGGGCCCTTCCATGCCCCTCCCCATGGTTGACATTTTTCATCTGCAAAAGTGGCGTTCTTGCCCTGCACGCTTGCGTGTGTTTCCTCCAGGTCTCCTATTTCCCCTGCAATCATAAAGACACACTGATAGGTTGTATGTGTGATAGGGTAACTAGATTGTAAGCTCTTCAGGGCAGGTATTAACGTTTGTGTTACCGTCCACTACGATCCCTGTAATATTCGGGTACCGATATGCTTGCAAAAATGGTGATCGCATGTGTTTGGATAATCCAGACCAATGAGCCAACGCTTATGTGCGCTTTTTATCGTGCGTTCGGATCACGATCAGATCACACATTAAAACGAAAGTGTGGCCTAGCCCTTAAATAAGGCTCCATAACGCTCTAGGCCTATACAGTAAATAAACGCAATAGAACGTGATATTTGTACGATGGTCGCAGGCCTGCTATTCTTCTTACATATATTCATTGACAGAGGAAGATAAACAACACAGATTGTGTAAGAAAAACCTGCAAGTCCAGGCGTTCAGTAGAAGCCAGGTAGTAATAAAATATATAAATGCCCGTCGCAGTTTGGATAACAGATGGCCCTGTCTCTCTACTACAAATGTAAACGTTACAAATGTCGCTCATGTAAAAATAAAACGTCCACTGACCAGAATGTAATGAATATGTATAAAGTGCAGAGATTTCCTATTTAGCTGGAGAGACATTTTGCCACCAGGAGGACTATTTTGCGCTTCTAAAAGTCTGAATAATGTATATTAATGCGGAATGCTACACTGAACCTCTTGGATTACAGGCAATTTTTTTCGTCCGCCTTGGGGAGATCAGCGCAAGGTATTAAAGGGATATCACATGGATTCTAAAAGCTGTAACTGCTGTTATAGTAAATCAAGGGAATTTGTATGTCCTGCAGAGGCTCTTCAAACGCTATGGCTGTGTAAATAAAAGCAATTTGTTAAGCTACTTTGTTTTCACCTGAAGGCAATGTTTCACTTGAAAAAGCACTATGGCATCCCCCGCACATCGCAGTAATACCTTTATACATGTGCTTTACTTGGTATAAATGGAATTATAGCAAATCTGATTTCTAAGGCTTGATATTCTGGTCCTATTAACTGTTCGGCAGGATATTTTTTGGCCATTGAAATATCTGCCGTACTTTTGGAATGGATTAAGCCCCCCATAGAAGGGATTGATATTTTGCAAAGGGATTATTTCAGCAAATTCCATCAAATCCCTTTAAAATATCAATCCAGTGTATGGCATTCTTCCTATCGAGCGTTTTTCCGGAAAAACGAAGATCGGGCCAGGCGGAAAAATATTCACCGTCCCCATCTTTCAGCTCCTATCTCCCGTAGATTTAAAGGGGAAATCTGCGAAAAGATTGCGGAACCAGGTGGTGTCGATCGGAAAAACATCTGACCGTGTATGGGTTTTCGCACAAGCTTGCAATCCGTTATCCAACCACATGCGATTGCCATTGTTTGGGAATTACATGCTCTCAGGTAGCAGACTATTGCGTGTGTTACCTTCTGGCATAGTGTTGCCTTAACCGTTCATATTGCATAAAATCGGGCACAAATCTTCTTGTGTGTACCAGGCCTTTAGCATTTGGGGGAGAATCATTCAGCCCATAGGTATCTCTGGTTAGAATATACCACGCATTCCTTTGGAATTAAATCTGTCTTATCTTCCTTTTGTTCCACAGCTGTGTCTCATCTCAACACTCAGCAGTTGGTAGCGCCAGGACTTGCTAGTGTCACTTTAAAAGGGTTTAATTCATGACAAGGCGCAATTGCCACTCCATGTAAACAAACCTGATATTTGTCTGGGTGAACTCTGCAGTCAGGTTACCTCTACTCCCTTCTGGGAAAAGCCGAGTGGACATTTTAAAGAGAAACAACTATAAGACATTATTCACAAAACCAAATTATATCAGCATTACATTGGGCTTAGATTTAATGTAATCAGCGCTAATTCAGCTCTTTTTGGACAGGAATCCTGTCCTGTGGTGTGTTTTTTGGTTTTCAGAAGAGATTTTTAGATTGTAAGCTCTGTAGGTCAGGAGCTGTAAATGTGTTCCACAAAAATTGTCTTTTCCACCATTTATATTAAACCCAGGATCCTATCACAGTCCTTCTTCTATTTCCTCTTTATTTCTTAACAGAGACCAGTTTAAGGCATCAAACGCCACCCCTTTCAATATCTGGGACTTTGGATAAATCAGCAATGACTTTCCACTGTAGGTCAGACTAATAGCTATATATACCTGAAGGCAAGGACCATACCATTATCTCACAGGGGGGTGGAGGTGTCTGTGAACTTGAAAAATATAGCAATGGCTTTTCCCTACAGGCAATCTCACCAAGACTTATTACTATATAGACTAGAATGCAAGGACCATACCATTCTCTTAGAAGGGGGTGGAGGTCTCTGTGATCTTAGATAATATATCAATGGCTTTCCCCTACAGGCCATCTCGCCAAGAGTTATTAATTATTATATAGACTAGAATGCAAGGACCATACCATTATATCAAAGGGGGGTGGAGGTCTCTGTGACCTTAGATAATATATCAATGGCTTTCCCCTACAGGTCATCTCGCCAAGATTTATTAATAATTATATAGACTAGAATGCAAGGACCATACCATTATCTCACAGGGGGATGGAGGTGTCTGTGAACTTGAAAAATATAGCAATGGCTTTTCCCTACAGGCAATCTCGCCATGACGTATTACTATAAAGACTAGAATGCAAGGACCATACCATTATCTCACAGGGGTGGTGGGGTCTCCAGATTTGTGACTGTCAGACATCATAGATGCGCATGCACTGATAGTTTTCTGTATTCATCCATGTTTTACATGGTCTTACATGCAGTGCATGTGTACATGTGTCAATATCCTCAAGTAGAAGATTATACCATGTAAGCTATAATGATGAAAGTAACGACATCTTGAAATCCAAATGATACATTTTATTGGATAACTAAAATGATTTCAAACTCAAGGCCTCGATCTGAACGCTTGCTCAGCCAATAAAAGGCATCACCTGAATTCTAAGATTGCGGCAATGCTTATTTGTGATCACACACAGAAATCTCACTCTCTGCATATCTGTATTTAGTGTATTAGTGTAAACTGCAATTTGGTAGCTTTGCCCAGGACCGACTACAGAAAGAGCAACTGTACAGGACAGAAATAGAAGGTGATGTTTTATGTTCAGAGTAGGAATGTTCTGCTCAGCCCTTCTATTTAACAGTCTGAGATCAGCAGAAATATCATCAAAAATCTCTGTACTGCACAGAACACGTGGACGCCAATTCCACCGCCTCTGTTCCTGATTGGACAAAGATTTTCCAATTTGCCCAATCGGGTTTTTCAGTTGATAAACTGTCCAACATCAATTGGACAGTTTATCGATCGGCTGGTTGATTCTATGTATGGCAGTTTTCATTAAAATGATCAATATCAATAAGCAATAGCACGCTGAAATCTATGAACAGGGGCAGGGTGGGAGATTTCAATCCGAAATGATTGAAAATCTGATCCTGAAAAAAATTGCCCCGTGTTTGGCTTTTGCCATTCGTTTCTGTCCCTTGGTATCGGCTTTTACGTGCATTTGCGTTGGCCTATTGATTTGTGTCCACTTTCCCCAAGGACTAATATTTATTTACAGAACTAAAATGGTTATCACACAATGGATCTCAACGCACACAGTGGAGCCTGATTCCCTACAATTTACACTTACGATATCGCTTTGTGGTCACTTAGCGTGTGAGCATATGTGATCACCATTTTTTTGCAAACCGCATGCACAGAATATTGTGCAAATCACACGTGTTAATGTCCGGTGCAGTTTGGCCTCAGCCTTAAGGATTGGCGCACACGACACCAATACGGATCTTATAATGAAGGCACCATACAATCAGTATTGGTTACATCAACATTTTCTAATGGGTCTGATAAAAAAGAAATGAACTGGTTGATCAGACATGTTGGTAAACTTTGTCCGTCATTGTTGGTCCGCGCGTGTGTAGAACTATAGCCGAGATCTACTGATATAACGGAATGCTCCAAATCTGCAGATTTCTGTACACACAGGCTGATCAGGTGGTCCAAGCAGTTTGTTTTCTGAGCTTCTCTCTCAATGGAGAGGGGAGAGGGTTAGACATCTGGAGGCCAATAGGATTGTTTTCCGCCGATCGTCACGATGTCGGTCCTGTCATGTACAAACATAAAGGTGGCCAGGGCAACTAGTAAAGTGGGAAAACTTTACTAGTTGGTAAGAGGTGCACACTGTACCAGGTGAGGCTGGGGTGTATACATACGTTACTAGTTGGTAAGAGGCGCACGCTGTACCAGGTGAGGTGGGCGTGTATACATACGTTACTAGTTGGTAAGAGGCGCACACTGTACCAGGTGAGGTGGGCGTGTATACATACATTACTAGTTGGTAAGAGGCGCACACTGTACCAGGTGAGGCGGGGGTGTATACATACGCTGTTGTGTGTATGCAGTGACACTGGCCACCAATGAAATACTGATTGGAAGGACAGGATAGGTTTCAGTGGATGTGCGGTGTGTGGCACCAGTGTTTTCCCCAGAAATTGGTTCCAGACGGATAGGGCAGAACAGGGAAATCTGGTGAGATCGGAGATGTTTAACTCTTTCAGTGCCAGCAGATTTTCCAAGAGTATTGGCATTAATAATTTCAGTGCCAGCACTTTCCAGGGTATTGCCATTAATCCTTCACTGCCAGCAGACTTCCCTGGAGTATTGCCATTACCACTTTCAGTGCCAGCAGTATGTACCAGCATTGCCATGATACACAGTATGTACCTGCATTGCCATGATACACAGTATGTACCAGCATTGCCATGATACACAGTATGTACCAGCATTGCCATGATACACAGTATGTACCAGCATTGCCATGATACACAGTATGTACCTGCATTGCCATGATACACAGTATGTACCAGCATTGCCATGATACACAGTATGTACCTTCTTTCCATGTCTCCTCCATTGGATTGTTCACTCCTCACTTACTCTAAGTTCTAATTGGAGAGTTGGATGGAAGGAAGATAGAGGCAGGGATAGGGATCTCATGGCTGCTTGTCACAGGGTCACTGTTTGTCTGCAGTAGCTTTTACCTGGCATTTTATAGCTGTTCCCCTCAGTCCTATTAACTGGGCTCATCCTCCCCCCTCCTTCCTTCACCTTCAGTTCACTGGTAGTAGAGGGAGCTGAGCACTAGTCTTCCCTAGAGTTTATGTTGTACCTGATATCCTATTGTAAAGCTACTGCAAAAACACCACTAGGCCTTTGTCTGAGACAGTATGAATCCACCAGTGTAACAAGTGTAACAATTAGTCATTTAAAGTGCTTGAAAACACAGACATAAATATTTATGTTAAAAATGACCCTATGTGAAATGATTAAGAAGCTGGAAATGGATTCTTTATTGCATGGCTGAGATAAAAAAAAATAGATTGTCAGCTCTGTGGAGCAGTATTACTTTAAGATCCACTCACTGCAACAACAGGAAACAGCTCTTTCCCAGTGGCTGTTTGGTTACATTGTATCCAGTTCTATTTGGCTACATTGTATCCATTTCCATTCACTTTTTTTTTTACTTCCCCTTTTAATAAGGTTATTTCTTTATTCAGCAGGATGAATTATAATCAGAATGAAATCTCTGGCTGGGGGACAGGGACATTCCTGCCAATCCCATTCATGGAGAAGGATTTATTGTTTAGGGTGGTGTATTTGCTGTTTGTTTTGGAGTTTATTAAAAACTCATGCAATCAGCCTCCTCTGGGATTTTAGATCCTACAATGGGGAATGTGCTGCAGGGGGGCTGCCCTGGTGATTTAGGAAGGAGGGATCCTATTGCAAAGGGACTGGGAAGAGGGGGGGCTGAGCTGGAGAGGTTGGATCAGTGGAGGAGGTTGGATCAGTGGAGGAGGTAGGTGGATCCCGTTGTACAGTCACAGGCAGAGGAGGAGTTCCACATTACTGACCCTGAAAATACTGAAACTATATCCCAATGTGCCTGCACTTCCATGTACCCACTGCTGCCTGCTGCCTCATTCCCTTCTCCTCCCCCTGAGCATTTCCTCTTTCAGTGACTGACCGCAACAGATTCAAAGTTAAGGGAAACCTGGTACCAGCTCTGGACTCTTTCCCCTGTACTGCAGAGCAGCTGTGGGAGCTGCAGAAAGTCCCTGAACCTTCCCCTACAGGAACCTTGGAGTTTGTGTGTTGTGGCAGCTTGGAATGCAGGCAGCTCTCTGGTAAGTGCATTACATTGCCACTGTGCCCTGTGTGTGCCAGGGATGAGATCTGGGAGGATTTTTTTGTTATACTGCTCAGGATGTTAAGCTTGTTGCTGGTGATAATCACTATTGCTTGGTGTGTAGAGAAAGGAGAGTGTAGCAATGCAGACACAAGGACCCAGGGGGATCTGTCTGCTGCTCTCTGGTGTAAGGGGAAGTCATTGCTGCAAATCCAGGCCTTGCATGGTCCCCACTGTATCATTATTTGTATTCTGGGGAGTGGGAGAACTTTATTAACTCTTTATACATAAAATTACAACTCGGCTGCTGCAGAATTTCTTGCCCCACTGTGAAATTTTGCTCTGGTTTCTATTTCCATTGGCTGGAGATCTTCCTAAAGAGGTTCTGCAGTAGCTGATTGTCCCTATGCTACCTCTAGTCTGTATTTATCATATAATTAAATGCTGCATGGCTACATTGAAATCAGTGCAGCTTGCATCATGCTTCTAATTTTATATATGTGCTTAGTTTTAAAGGGATCAAGTGGGGACCCTAGTGAGCAATCCCCTTTATCCATGAGAGGTCCACCTCTCTGTAATAAATACACAGGTAGAGATTCTGCCAAATTTCAGTTTGTCACCTGCACAGTTGGGATCTGGTGCTGCTCAGTCTGTTTTTAAAGGGTTCCAGTTCCACAAACATATCACAAGTGCCTCCTATACAGAGTATGTGATTGTATGGGCCCCACACACGTAGCAATGTTTTTTTTCTCCCTCTACTAGTAGTCAGGTATGGTCATTTTCCTTTGGGACAGATTGACCCTAATGTTGGTAATTCATTGGCATTGAGGTGTATGGTTTTTAATACCTGTGACCAATATCCAACAAATCCCATTGGATCTGATTTCAATGGTATTTCCCAGATACCGTCATTGTGAACAGTTTTTTACATGGTAAAGGGACCTCTGGATTAGTTTATTTTCTCTAACACCTGTGCTAATGTTTGTTGCCTCTGTTGCTACCTTGTCTATAACTGCACTTCAGAAATATCTCAGGAACTGGTGGAGGATGATGGGAAAATAATATTCACAGTTTCATGCTGTATATTTAACCATGGCATGCATGTCCCTTTTGAAGTGTATGGGGTTAGTTCCATGCAGTAATGGGTATTCCTTGTCTCCAGTGTCTGACCGTAAATCGGCCATGTCGATACTTTATGGTTTTGGTATAAAGCACCCAATACATGGGGTCGATCGGATTACTCGAAATGTCAAAACCCATTTTCTGTTTTTCTGCTCGACAAGGTAGAGAGGTTTATCAGAAAGAATGAAAATAGAGCCAGGCAGAAAACTTTCCTGAAATCTGCAGAAAGATCGAGACCCCAAGGTGGGGAACTACGAGTGGTCCTTCCGATTGGATTTCTGATAATTGCGGTCGATCGGAAATCTGATTGGAACAATTTTTGCCCGTGGATGACTTAAAATTCGTAATAAAAGTTATCACCACCAAATATGTCAAGGTGATTCTACGATTCATATAAAAATACAATCAATTAAAAATACCATATACATATACAAATATACATATACATGTACCATATACATATATACATATACATGTACCATATACATATATACATATACATGTACCATATACATATATACATATACATGTACCATATACATATATCATTACATGTACCATATACATAGATACATATACAGTACCATATACTGTAACATATCTCCATATCATGGACCATATACATGTACCATATACATATATACATGTACCATATACATGTACCATATACATATACATGTACCATATACATATACATGTACCATATACATGTACCATATACATGTACCATGTACATGTACCATGTACATGTACCATGTACATGTACCATGTACATGTACCATGTACATGTACCATGTACATGTACCATGTACATGTACATGTACCATGTACATGTACCATGTACATATATACATATACATGTACCATATACATATATACATATACATAAATAACATATTCGTATTGTTGTCTAAAGACTCTAAACCCCATCCACCTTTTTTAGGTATCCGGTTCTATAGACATGAATTGAAAGCTGCTAGGTGTGCATTCTGATCTTATTGGTTACCTTGTTATTGGAATTCTAGTTTTGGATTAAACAGTCATATCTTTTATTAGGCAGGGTGACACAAGTTTGTCAATCTCCTAAAGCAATTAACTAATGAATGACTGGAAAATAAGAGGTAGAGATACTCATATTTCATGTAATGTTGTATTTTTTTTAAGTGGTCCTTTAAAAAGTCACTTGTCAGTCACCTGCTCCCAATCCCAACTGTTATATTCACCACTGACAGACAATACATATTACATTTATTACTAACCAGATATTAAAGGATAATTATCAGAGAAACCTGACTCCTCCCTCTATGCAGTCAATCAAGGCTGTCACAACTGACAGCTCTTTCTCCTGCTGCCTCCTCTGCACATGCTCAAGTTTAAAAAAGCTCATTGAGCAGAGGTTGGAGGCAGATACCTTTGCCAGAACAGAACTTATCATTAAATATCTGCTTACAATTGCATGTGGTAAAAATGTCAGTTATCTTCCCGCAACCCCAACTGTTTAAGTCACCAGTTTTTAGTTTTAAGGGTGGACATTCCCTTTAATCCTCACAGCCCGAGAATGAAGTCCTTTTGGTTTTAGTTTTATACCTCCGTTTACCAGCAGGAGGCTCTGTCAGTCTCTCTGTACTCTTAATCTGTAGCAACCAATGAGATGTTACTAAATTTTTTCAAAATATTACAGTATTACAGTAAAAAGCTAACATCTGATTGGCTGCTTCAGAACACAGACAAACTTTTGTACTTCTCAGTACATGAGCCCCCTAGTGTTTAGAATGACATCTGAAGCATATTTACAGCAATGCATTGGGGAGGCCTTCATGTTCTGAAGTCACTTCCTGTCTGCTAGGAATCATGCCGTATACATGGCGGCCATCACTGCAGAACTAAACGTGTTGTGTTTGTCGAACAGAAGAATGCATTTTATTTGGTAAGAGTTAAAAATTAATATATTAACCAGATAACAACCACCAAAGGAAATTGTCACAGTAAAGGTCACAATCCTTAAATTCTAAATGTACATGGGGCTAGGCCACACTGGCGCGTTTTATTGCCGGATCCGATACACTAGTGCTGGCCAATTGTTGTGGCTACAATGGTGCTGATTTTGTCCCAACCAATCAGATGTTATTTAACATTTAAAAGCCATCATCTGATTGGTTAGGGCGAAATTAGCACCATTTTTAACAATAAGAACTCAATTCAATCCGGTCCGCTAGGACGTGTTACATTGTGGCCTCCACTTAAATCACAGACATGGCCCTGGGCCCTCTGAAGCTCTTGGCACCAGGCTGCCCCAAAATCTTTTATTTTAACTCACAGAGGTAAAGTCTGTTGTGTCCTGATGAAATAATCATTTAGCGAAAAGCAAACAATGTTCAACAAAAGAGAATTCGTGTTCAGCATTTGTGAGCGCAGAGCGCTGGGCTGTGTTGTTGTGTTGGAACATGTTGGTTTAAGGTCCCTGGTGTGTCAGTTATTATGTACAGAGAGGGGCAGGAAAGGAACAGGGAGGAAGTTTGTAGCGAATATGAACAGAAATAATCCGTACATCCAGCCGATGGTATTGAGCAGATGTTTTAAAACTAGTTCTAAAAAACATTTAAAAATGCAAATGTTACAGGAATGCAGGGAGAGCGGTGGTTAAATTATTATGGTGTCAGCTTTGCAGTCTGGACTCCTGTGTGATGAGATTGCATGGCCCCTGTGTGTGTGTTTAGGTATATGTCATTTGTTTGGATGTAAATTTAGATATTGTGCGCTACATACTGCAGTGATTATAAAGTGCACGCTAGTTCAACCTGCATGCACAGGCCTGCCAAGTTCTATGCAAGAGTGCACAGCTTACAGAGAACAGAACGAATTCCATCAGTCTGCTGGTCATGTGATCAGGCTGCACCATGGTGGACCCCGTGTACTGCAATAATATCCTTTTAGTGATACTGCACCATCAAATCAGAGAACAT
Source organism: Hymenochirus boettgeri (assembly GCA_019447015.1). Lineage (NCBI taxonomy): Eukaryota > Metazoa > Chordata > Amphibia > Anura > Pipidae > Hymenochirus > Hymenochirus boettgeri. The sequence goes on along the minus strand of CM033471.1, from coordinate 25,571,537 downwards.
TATTCTCCTTTAGCTAACGTCTCATATCCGGCTACATGTGGTTTGTCCTGTTGGGTTACGTGGTGGCCTTAGCTGCTAATTGACTTATGGGACTGTTATCAGGTATAGTCTGTTTCAAAGGAGTGCCGGTTGCATCTCTTTGGAGGACAGACGGAGCATAGACCTTTAGATTAGACAGAACATCCATGTTCAGGGTTGGATTTGTTACAATCACCAGTGAATCAGATTTAGTTACTGACATTTTCCTAATGACAGTTGTTGTCTTTGTTGATAGGAAGTTGCAGGTTTCCAGATTCACAAGCAGTTGTCTCAGCAGATAGGCTTATGTCTAGGACTAGACAGGAACGATCTATCTTTGTCTGGTGGAACTACCATAACAGTTAAGCTGGGTACACACGATTAGATATTTCGGTCCGATCGACCGATAGTTCAGTGTATCGGTCGATCGGACCGAAATTATCGAATCCGAATGTGCCCATGTCCGATCGACCGTTCGTCCGAATCGGACGAAAGGACGATCGGACAGGGTGGAAAACCCTCGTCCATCGTGCGGTCCTCTATGGACCGCACGATCGGTCGCGGTGACTATCGGACGCGGCTGCTTTTGCCGCGACCGACAGTCCTTCCTCCTGGCCGACCGTTCGAAAGTATCGAACGGTCGGTCAGGAGGAAAAATCGCTAGGTGTGTACCTAGCTTAACATAGCATCTGATCCTACCCAAGTACGCTGAGAATCCAGTGTGTTCATTCTATACAAAAAAAGAGCGGCAACAACACAGGATACTTTCCGCGCTAGTTTCCTACTGTGATTGTCCTTATCATGTTTATGATCCTGCCCAATAGAATTTAGTGATTCTGATCTCTTCTGTTTCCATATTCTGATTGGTTGACAACCTTAATAAATATGACCAGTTTGTAAATGAACTTGACCTTCAAGTGTCCTTGCATTTCTAAAGACTGGTCTTGGTCAACCAACTTTGGTCCTTTTCCTATTGCACTATATTTACTTTTTGCTCATTTACAGTGGTTAAAGAGACTGGAATGAGACGAGTGGTAATACAGATTCCCCATGATGTATAGTAGATCGAGTGACATCCCATTTAGAATATCCTTTTGTTGTGCAGTCGCATTCTTCTGTCGGAATTAGAATGTGTTTTGTGTTTCAATGTTCTTGACTGTTCATCAAACAGGATATTTGTATTCCGTCCCCCTTTCTTGGTAATGACAGGAAGGGACCGATAAAATATTGTATCATTTTTATAATCTGCATAGTTTTCTTTCCATAATAAAACAAATAGCCCCCCCTTGGATGTTGTTAAGAACGTTGACACATTCCATCTGATTTCTACAGTTCATGGGTCACGTCAACAAAATGTTCAGCATATTTTGGCTCTTGGTTAGTAATTATGGGAAGAAAATATTCATTCAAGGCCATGCTTTCTTAGTCCATAGATTTCCGTAGGGGGTTGTCTCTCTTTATGGACATAAATTGATTAGCACTGGGATTCCAATAACATCAATAATGTTTTATTGTAATGAGATGCAAAGTTTACTGAACTTGGGGATGACCTCCAATGAACTTTTGTCTTTCAGTCTTTAACTCCATTTTTATTAACATTTATAATTAATTAGTTCCTGCTTGTATGTTTGGGAAGATTTGCATAATTCATTAACTGACCAATCGCATTTCTGCCTGAAACTGTGTACACACAACCCAATATTTCAGCCCAATCGTACAATTGGCTGAAATTTTTTGTCTGATCATCCAAATCGATGAAAAAATTTTGATTAATGGTGCGGTCTTAAATGGACCACACAATCCATTGTATTGCATGTTACCCAGGGTACTGATTAAGAGAAGATAAAATCAACTTTAAGTGCTAGGCCACACTAGTATGTTACTGTGTGCTGCGCACGCGATCCGTTAATCGGGATTGCACGCTTTTTTTGCTGAACGTTTGGGCGTTTGCAATTGCATGCGCACGGCAACGCATTTGGCGCACAATTGCAAGCGCTAACGCCCGCTGTGCAGTTTGGCCTCACCCTTTGTGTAAGAGATGGGAGAATTGGCAGTGACAATGACTGTGGGAGCAGCCAAAAAGGAGTCCGTTACTGCAGGGGTATTATTCTCCTTGCTTTGGAATCTCCACCAATCTGAGTTCTAGTGATTGGATAAGGTACGAGTTAGTGAGCCATTCGTGTGACAATCCCATAGAATTCCCTAGGTGGCCATAGACTCTACGACTGCAGCCATACAATTTGGGGATCATATGACAAACATATTTTTTAACTGGCCCTATAGGAAAAAATATTGCCCAATTGTCAGATACAACCACAATCGTATGGTGTATGGCCACCATTAGGTATGAAGGGAAGGTTAGGTAAGTCACATTCAAAGATAGTTTGTACTTGCTGCCATTACACTGAAATTCTCTCATTTCTAACCTGAAAGACCTTAAATCAGTTTCAAGTTATTTGCCTCCAAAAAAATGTACCATCCCCCTCCATGGATAGATTAATATTTTACTACAGTACATACAACACTGTACCATCCCACCCCCTCCCATTAAAATACTCAACCCAAATATCTGATAGAAAAGGACCTAATTTGATAAATCCTCCCCCCTGGGTTTACCCCAATCACTGGCAATCTTTACTTGCACAGATCCCAGACTGAGGATGGGGGTGGGGCAAAAAGGACCAGCAAATGGACTTCAAAAAGTAAAAATGACCGGCAATCACTGGTAATACCAGGGATGTGGCCCTAGTGGTATAGGTCCCCTCGCCTCAGTTAGTTTCAATGGGAGGGTTGGAACACAAGAATGGGTTTGTAGTCTTTTAAATGGGACAAGATGTTATTTCATAAAAGAAGATTGTGACCTGGTAAATGATGATGACACCAAATGACGGTACGCCGGCACATGTGAGCAAATTGTTAAACTGCAAATAATAATTTAATCAGGCAAAGAAATCTTCTAAAATGTACTGGTAACTGTAATAAGCTGCAGTGCAGTGAACACTTCACTATATGATGGTAGAAGATGCTGGCAGTGATTGGCAGGTTGTGGGTATACCATGGATTCATTAAGATGCTGGCAGTGATTGGCTGGCTGTGGGTATACTGTGGATGCATTAAGATGCTGGCAGTGATTGGCTGGCTGTGGGTATACCATGGATTCATTAAGATGCTGGCAGTGATTGGCTGGCTGTGGGTATACCATGGATTCATTAAGATGCTGGCAGTGATTGGCTGGCTGTGTGTATACTGGGGATGCATTATGGTGCTGGCAGTGATTGGCTGGCTGTGTGTATACTGTGGATGCATTAAGGTCCTGGCAGTGATTGGCTGGCTGTGGGTATACTGGGGATGCATTATGGTGCTGGCAGTGATTGGCTGGCTGTGTGTATACTGGGGATGCATTAAGATGCTGGCAGTGATTGGCTGGCTGTGGGTATACTGGGGATGCATTAAGATGCTGACAGTGATTGGCTAGTTGTAGATATACTGGGGATGCATTAAGAGGCTGGCAGTGATTGGCTGGCTGTGGGTATATTGGGGATGCATTAAGATGCTGGCAGTGATTGGCTGGCTGTGGGTATAGGTTTAATACTGGGGAGGCATTACGAGTGCTGACAGAGAGAATTGGAATGGAGGGTACACGTATTCACTATTTCTCCCATATTTGGAATGGAGGGTACACGTATTCACTATTTCTCCCATATTTGGAATGTGGTACACATTTTCAAACTATTTCTCTCTCCCATATATGAATGGAGGGTAACAGTATTCACTATTTCTCCCATATTGAGAATAGGGTACCACTTATTCACTATTTCTCCCATATTTGAATATGAGGGTACACAATTCACTATTTCTCCATATTTGGAATGAGGTACTATTCACTATTCTCCCAATTTGGAATGGAGGGTACACGTATTCACTATTTCCTCCCTCATATTGGAATGAGGGTCAAGAGTACACATCACTTCTCCCATATTGGAATTGAGGTCGAGGGTACACTATTCACTATTTCTCCCATATTTGGAATTGGGGTACACGTTTCATATTTCTCCCATATTGGATTGAGGGTCGAGCACACGTATCTACTATTTCTCCCATTTTTTGAACGGAGGGTACACGTATTCACTATTTCTCCCATATTTGGAATCGAGGATACACGTATTCACTATTTCTCCCATATTTGGATCAGGGTAACATATTCACTTTCTCCCATATGGAATCGGGGTACAAGTATTCACTATTTCTCCCTATACTTGGAATTGAGGGTACATTAATTCACTATTTCCTCCCATATTTGGAATGAGGTACATCGTATCACTATTCTTCCCAATTTGGAATTGAGGGTCGGTACACATTCAACTATTTCACCACCCATATTTGGAATTGAGGGTCGAGGGATACATATCCTACTTCTCCCATATTGGAATCGAAGGTACCAGTAGTCACTATTTCTCCATATTGGAATTGAGGGGATCGTATTCATACTTTCTCCCATATTTGGAATTGAGGGTACACGTATTCACTATTTCTCTCCATTTGACATTGAGGGTGAGGGTACCGTATTCACTATTTCTCCCATATTGGAATGGAGGTACACGTATTCACTATGTCTCCCTATTTGGAATGGAGGGTACACGTATTCACTATTCTCCCATATTAATGGAGGGTACACGTATTCACTATGTCTCCCATATATAGAATGGAGGGTACACGTATTCACTATGTCTCCCTATTTGAATGGAGGGTACACGTATTCACTATTTCTCCCATTTGAATGGAGGGTACACATATTCAATATTTCTCCCATATTTGGAGGAGGGTACACGTATTCACTATTTCTCCCATATTTGGAATGGAGGGTAACACGTATTCACTATTTCTCCCATATTTGGATGGAGGGTACACGTATTCACTATTTCTCCATATTTGGAATGGAGGGTACACGTATTCATTATTTCTCCCATATTTGGAATGAGGGTACACGTATTCACTATTTCTCCCATTTGAATGGAGGGTACACATATTCATTATTTCTCCCATATTTGGAATGGAGGGTACACGTATCACTATTTCTCCGCTACTTGAATTGGGGTGCTCGTATTCACTATTTCTCCCCATATTTGGAATTGAGGTACCGTTTCACTATTTCTCCCCTTTTATATTTGGAATTGAGGGTGTGAGGGTACACGTATTTACTATTTCCCCATATTTGGAATTGAGGGTAACGGTTCACTAGTTCTCCCATATTTGGGATGAGGTACACGTATTCACTATTTATCTCCATATTTGGGATGGAGGGTACACGTATTCACTTTTCTCTCATATTGGAATGGAGGGTAAATGTATCACTATTTCTCCCATATAGAATGGAGGGTACACATTTCACTACTCTCCCCTATTTGGAATAGAGGGTACACGTATTCACTATTATCTCCCATATTTGAAATGGAGGGTACACGTAATTATACTTTCTCCCATATTTGGATAGAGGGTACCACGTATTCACTATCTCTCCCATATTTGGAATGGAGGGTACACGTATTCAACTATTTCTCCCATATTTGGAATGGAGGGTACACGTATTCACTATGTCTCCCATATTTGGAATGGAGGGTCACGTATTCACTATTTCTCCCTATATGAATGGAGGGTACACGTATTCACTAGTGTCTCCCATATATAGAATGGAGGTACACGTATTCACTATGTCTCCCATATTTGGAATGGAGGGTACACGTATTACTATTTTCTCATATTTGGAATGGAGGGTAAAACTATTCACTATTTCTCCCATATTTGGAATGGAGGGTACACGTATTCACTATTTCTCCCATATTTGAATGGAGGTACACGTATTCACTATTTTCTCCCATATTTGGAATGGAGGGTACACGTATTCACTATTCTCCCCCATTTGGAATTAGGGTACACGTATTCATTATTTCTCCCATATTTGGAATGGAGGGTACACGTTTCACTATTTCTCCCATATTTTGGAATGGAGGGTAACACATATTCATATTTTTCTTCCCCATATTTGGAATGGAGGGTACACGTATTCACTATTTCTCCCATTTTGGAATGGAGGTACACGTATTCACTATTTCCTCATATTTTGGAATGGAGGTACACGTATTCATTATTTCTCCCATACTTTGAATGGAGGGTATACACGTATCACTATTTTCCTCCCATATTTGGAATGGAGGGTACACATATCATTATTTCTCCCATATTTGGAATGGAGGGTACACGATTCCACTATTTCTCCCATATTTGGAATGGAGGGTACACACTTATTCACTATTCTCTCCATATTTGGAATGGAGGGTACACGTATTCACTATTTCTCCCCATATTGGAATTGAGGGTACACAAATTCACTATTTCTCACATATTTGGATTGAGGGTACATATATTCACTATTTCTCCCATATTTGGAATTGAGGGTACACGTTTCACTATTTCTTCCTCCCATATTTGGATTTGAGGGTCAGAGTCACACATTCACTATTTCTCCCCATATTTGGAATTGAGGGTCGAGGGTACACATATTCACTATTTCTCCCATATTTGGAATTGGAGGTACACGTATTCACTATTTCTCCCATATTTGGAATCGAGGGCACACGTATTCACTATTTTCTCCCATATTGGAACAAGGGTACACATATTCACTATTTCTCTCCCATATTTGGAATCGAGGATACACGTATTCACTATTTCTCCCATATTTGAATCCGGGTACACATATCACTATTTCTCCCATATTTGGAATCGAGGGTACACGTATTCACTATTTCTCCCATACTTGGAATGAGGGTACAGTATCACTATTTTCTCCCATATTTGGAATTGAGGTACTCATTTCACTATTTCTCCCCATATTTGGAATTGAGGGTCGAGGGTACCGTATTCACTATTTCAACCCATATTTGGACATTGAGGGTCGAGGGTATACATATTCACTACTTCTCCCATATTTGGATCGAAGGTACACATATTCACTATTTCTCCCATACTTGGAATTGAGGGTACTCGTATTCACTATTTCTCCCATATTTGGATTGAGGGACACGTATTCACTATTTCTCCCATATTTGGAATTGAGGGTGAGGACACGTATTCACTATTTCTCCCATATTTGGAATTGAGGTACACGTATTCACTATTTCTCTCAAATTGGAATGGAGGTAAATGTATTCACTATTTCTCCCATATATAGAATGGAGGGACACATCACTACTCTCCATATTTGGAATAGAGGTAACGTATTCACTATTCTCCCATATTTGAATGGAGGTTACACGTATTCCTATTTCTCCCATATTTGGAATAGAGGGTACACGTATTCACTATCTCTCCCATATTTGGATGAGGGTACACGTATTCACTATTTCTCCATATTTTGGAATGGAGGGTACACTAATTCACTATTTCTCCCATATTTGGAATGAGGGTACACGTTTCACTATTTCTCCCATATTTGGAATGGAGGGTACATTCACTATTTCTCCCCATATTTGGAATGGAGGGTACACGTATTCACTATTTCTCCCTCCCATATTTGGAATGGAGGGTACACGTATTCACTATTTCTCCCATATTTGGAATGGGGGGTACATATATTCACTATTTCTCCCATATTTGAATGGAGGGTACACGTATTCACTATTTCTCCCATATTGGAATGGAGGGTACACGTATTCACTATTTCTCCCTATTGAATGTGAGGACACTATTCACTATTTCTCCTATTTGGATGGAGGGTACACGTACACTATTTCTCCCTCATAATTTGAATGGAGGGTACACGTATTCACTATTTCTCCATAATTTGGAATGGGGGGTACATATATCACTATTTCTCCCATATTGGAATGGAGGTACTATATTCCATTTCTCCCATATTTGGAATGGAGGGTACACATATTCACTATTTCTCCACATTTGGAATGGAGGGTACACATAGTCACTATTTCTCCCATATTTGGAATGGAGGGTACATATATTCACTATTCTCCCATATTTGGAATGGAGGGTACACATTCATTTACCTATTGGAATGGAGGTACACATATCACTATTTCCCCATTTTGGAATGGAGGGTACAATATTCCACTATTTCCTCCCATATTTGGAATGGAGGTCACATATTCACTATTTCTTTCTCCCATATTTGGAATGGGTAACACATATTCTACTATTTCTCCATTCTCCCATATTTGAATGGAGGGTACACATATTCACTATTTCCTTTCCCCATATTTGTGAAGGGAGGGTACACATATTCACTATTTTCTTCCCATATTTGGAATGGAGGGTACAACCCGTATTCACTATTTTCTCTCCATATTTGGAATGGAGGGTACATGTATTCACTATTCCTCCCATATTCGGAATGGAGGGTACATATATTCACTATTTCTCCCATATTTCGAATGGAGGGTACACATATTCATAAAATATCACAGGTAGACTTGCACTCCAAACGGTGAATAGTTTATTAGTAGCCAAACATCAGCAAATCAAACAACGTTTCGGGGTAACAACCCCTTCATCAGGTGACCTGATGAAGGGGTTGTTACCCCGAAACGTTGTTTGATTTCTGATGTTTGGCTACTAATAAACTATTCCACGTTTGGAGTGCAAGTCTACCTGTGATATTTTATAGCTATTTGTTCCCTTTTGAAGTGGGGATTCTGGACTGTTTGCACCCACCTGGGGTGTGTGCATATGGATTCGTTCTATCGGTACACATATTCACTATTCTCCCATATTTGGAATGGAGGGTACACATATTCACTATTTCTCCCATATTTGGAATGGAGGGTACAATATTCATATTCTCCCCATATTGGAATGGAGGGTACATATATTCACTATTCTTATTCCATATTTGGAATGGAGGTACACATTCAAATCGAGGGGTCATGTATTCAAGGATTTTTTTTAATTTTATAGTTCTGGAAATTCAGTTTGAAAAAATTAGCTAATTATAGAAAATCTGGGGGAAACCGCAATCCAAAACTCCGATGGAACTTTGAACCATCAGTTGAGCAGGAGGCCAGTTCGACCGAACATGGGCCACATTCATTAACGTTGGTTCCCAATTTAGCGATACCATGCGTTATTGCTTCTGTAGAACAGCGGACGTAAATGTATAGCCAAGATTGTACACTTACGTCAAACGTACATTAATTAACGAATGTTCGGTCATAGAAAACTTGTCTATTATTCTATGAATATCGCAAATCTACGATTGTGTATTTTATGAAGTATCTAGTATATTCTCGATATTCTATGAAGATCGTATTATCGTAGATTTACACTTTTTAAAGCGTTTGGAATGGTTTACCGATCGTAAACTGATTGTTAAGTGCATATAAAAATAGGCCCTTGATCCTATATCTTACTGGGAAAAGCTTAAAAGCTACATGTGAACAGTAGCTCTGCAGGAGCTTGGACGCCCTGTGTAGTGTCACTGTTGGCCCTCACTCTGTCATTCTGTTGCATCATGTAATCAGGCCACAACACTGTTTATATTCAGCCAAACATGAAACCATTTCACAAAACATCTGCTTCGTTCCATCTTTAACATGCGGGTGTGATGTAAGTGCCCCATTATGGTAATGTCCCTGGAAGACCGGTCTCTGTGCTACATTTATGGCCATTACAGTCTCATTCGTTTTGTTCTTCTGTTTTCCATCACAAAACGTCATTAATTAACCCACGGAAAGGTCCTACTGGCTTGTGCTGGACTAGGGGAGATTTAAACTGGAATTTGTCATATTCTATGCTTTCTGTCTATGTATTTCATTAACGCCAATCTGTTCAGTACAGAACAACCCTCACACCATATCTAATACCAGATAACATCCCAAGGGACTTGAAACATGTGGCCCGACTACCCATACTGCTGGGCAAATATATGGAGTTGGAGCTACCGGTTAGCACAAACTTTAACTCCATATTAACATATATGTGCGGGTTACATGCGCATCGACCTCGCGATTCAATATCACGTTGAGTAGTTTTAGTGCTAATAGCTGGCGTTAAATCCCGCAGTGAGTAAATCCCTCACCAGAATTACCCACATTAGCAAACGCGATATTGACTGCGAAAGCGATAGCGGCTCTGGGTAAATGAGCCTATTGACTTTCTACTAGAGACACTTTCAAACCGAGGGCCCTTCTAAAAGCTGGGGCCAAGGGCCACTGCCAACTGTTTCTAAAACCATCTCTTGGCTGATCTCATTTTATGTCTTCTGTGGGAGGTCCTGCAATTCCAAAGTTTAATTATCATGTATCCCTAAATGTAAACTATTTGCATTTATATCTTCTTATTCTTTCTTTAAAATATAAGCAATAAAATTGCTGCAGTTTACTGCCCCTTTAAAAAAAAAAGCGTTGTTTTTTGAGAGATTTTCCAGCAGGGCCAGAGCATGAAAGTTTGATTTGCCACAGGGGCGCTGCTTTCTCAAGCCTGACAGTGTAGAGAATCATTAAAACCAACAATCTGATTAAATTAAAATTCTTGCTATAATATTAGGAGAGATGACTTGCAGCTCAGGAATTTGAACAGGTGAGGCCAAGAGCCTTTGAGTCATTCCTGTGGATCCATAGCCATTCCTCTCACTGCCCTTAGTGATCATCTGTGTTTAATAATTATCCCTGTCCGCCTGATGCAATTTCACAAGTGTGTGAACACTGAATGGAAATGTGTAGCACAAGTGTGGTCTCCGAATCAGGGTAAATTTTATTGCTGGCTTCTTATTGATCAGGGATCTGAGCTCTCTTTCTAAATATTTGCAGCCACTACAGTAGATTACTTGTGTAAACAGTTCCATAGACTACAATTAAATTAATTCTGCTGGCAGTTTTTCACATAGATTTCCTGCATCCCACATGCTGCACGTATACCAAATGAACAAACACATCACATACTATTACGACTTTCACAGTTATTAATAAGGATAAGTACCTACCCTCTAACATTCCGCTTTAAATAGGAAACAGTATTGAAAAATGCATTGCACAGAGCTGTGCTAAGATCACGTTCACTTCATTATCCTCCCCCTGCATGGGTCTGTACTATGTTATTTCTATAAGTGTAACTATTAAAGTTGTGATATTGAGAAATACATTACACAGGGCTGTGCTAAGATCAGGTTCACTTCATTTCTCCCCTGCAGCTCTGTACCATGTTATTTCTATAAGTGTATCTATTAAGTTGTGATATTGAGAAATACATTGTACAGAGCTGGTGCTAAGATCAGGTTCACTTCACTCATTACCTCCCCCTGCAGCTCTGTGCCGTTGTATTTCTATAAGTGTAACTATTAAGTTGTGATATTGAGAAAAACATTACACAGAGCTTTGCTAAGACCAGGATCACTTCATTCTCCTCCCCTGCAGTCCTGTACTATGTTTATTTCTATAAGTGTATCTATTAAGTTGTGATATTCAGAAATACAGTGCACAGAGCTGTGCTAAGACAGGATCACTTCATTATCTCCCCCTGCAGCTCTGTACTATGTTATTTCTATAAGTGTAACTAAATAATGGTGATGTAATAGTGGAATGTCATCTTATTATTATTTAATATTATTATATTATTTTATTTAGCATCATGGTTGTTAACCCCCTGCAAAAACTTGCTTAAACAAAAAATGACGCAAACTGAATTGAATTAAGGACGTCATTTAAAAGACAACTATACTCACCTCAGATCCTCTTCTTCAGAATACTGTTGTGTGTTGTGTGTGTTGTGTGTGTGAGCGAGAACTGGACACTAATTATTGTCCTTTAGCCCCTAACCCTGATTTAAACTGTCCCTTATTTTTACACTGGATACAGTTCATAGGTGGCACAAAATAAATATATAAGCCTCACCAGATAAAGGAATCCTGGGTAATTTCTATACGTGAATCCACTACCATAAAGATTTATAGATCACGCTCTATGCATTGGACAGATGTATTTGTATATACTGAGAGCACGTTGGCTAAGTGGTTAGCACTGAATACCTTACATGCTGAGTCCAACGTATGGAACTCACCACGCAGATGGTATTTCAGTAATTAAAGAAAATAAATAAAAGTTCTAACTGGAGTCTATACTTTATATGAGTTATGCTTGATAATGTGTCTATGCTTTATAATGAGTTTATGCTTGATAATGTGTCTTTGCTTTATAATGAGTCTTTGCTTTATAATGAGTTTATATTTTAGAATAAGTTGGAGGGCCCTTCCATGCCCCTCCCATGGTTGACATTTTTCATCTGCAAAAGTGGCGTTCTTGCCCTGCACGCTTGCGTTGTTTCCTCCAGGTCTCCTATTTCCCCTGCAATCATAAAGACACACTGATAGGTTGTATGTGTGATAGGTACTAGATTGTAAGCTCTTCAGGGCAGGTATTAGCTTTTGTGTTACCGTTCCACTACGATCCTGTAATATTCGGGTACCGATATGCTTGCAAAAATGGTGATCGCATGTGTTTGGATAATCCAGACCAATAGCCACGCTTATGTGCTCTTTTTATCGTGCGTTCGGATCACGATCAGATCAACACATAAAACGAAAGTGTGGCCTAGCCCTTAATAAGGCTCATAACGCTCTAGGCCTATACAGTAAATAAACGAATAGAAACGTGATATTTGTGTACGATGGTCGCAGGCCTGCTATTTCTTCTTACATATATTCATTGAACAGAGAAGATAACAACACAGATTGTGTAAGAAAAACCTGCAAGTCCAGGCGTTCAGTAGAAGCCAGGTAGTAATAAAATATATAAATGCCCGTCCAGTTTGGATAACAGATGGCCCTGTCTCTCTACTAACAATGTAAACGTTACAAATGTCGCTCATGTAAAAATAAAACGTCCACTGACCAGAATGTAATGATATGTATAAATGCAGAGATTTCCTATTTGCTGGAGAGACATTTTGCCACCAGGAGGACTATTTTGCGCTTCTAAAAGTCTGAATAATGTATATTAATGCGGAATGCTACACTGAACCTCTTGGATACAGGCAATTTTTTTCGTCCGCCTTGGGAGATCAGCGCAAGGTATTAAAGGGATATCACATGTTCTAAAAGCGTAACTGCTGTTTATAGTAAATCAGGGAATTTTTATGTCCTGCAGAGGCTCTTCAAACGCTATGGCTGTTAAATAAAAGCAATTTGTTAAGCTACTTTGTTTTCACCTGAGGCATGTTTCACATTGAAAAAGCACTATGGCATCCCCCGCACATCGCAGTAATACCTTTATAACATGTGGCTTTACTTGGTATAAATGGAATTATAGCAAATCTGATTTCTAAGACTTGATATTCTGGTCCTATTAACTGTTCGGCAGGATATTTTTTGGCCATTGAAATATCTGCCGTACTTTTGGAATGGATTAAGCCCCCATGAAGGGATTGATATTTTGCAAAGGGATTATTTCAGCAATTCATCAAATCCCTTTAAAAATATCATCCATGTATGGCATTCTTCCTATCGGCGTTTTCCCGAAAAACGAAGATCGGGCCAGGCGGAAAAAAATATTCACCGTCCCCATCTTTCAGCTCCTACTCCGTATATGTAAGGGGAAATCTGCGAAAAGATTGCGGAACCAGGTGGTGTCGATCGAAAAACATCGACCGTGTATGGGTTTTCGCACAAGCTTGCAATCCGTTATCCAACCACATGCGATTGCCATTGTTTTTGAATTACATGCTCTCATAGCAGACTATTGCGTGTGTTAACCTTCTGGCATAGTGTTGCCTTAACCGTTCATATTGCATAAAATCGGGCACAAATCTTCTTGTGTGTACCAGCCTTTAGCATTTGGGGGAGAATCATCAGCCCATAGGTATCTCTGGTTTAGAATATACCACGCATTCCTTTGGAATTAAATCTGTCTTATCTTCCTTTTGTTCCACCAGCTGTGTCTCCTCTCAACACTCAGCAGTTGGTAGCGCCAGACGTGCTAGTGTCACTTTTAAAGGTTTAATTCATACAGCGCAATTGCCACTCCATGTAAACAACCTGATATTTGTCTGGGTGAAACTCTGCAGTCAGGTTACCATCTACTCCCTTCTGGAAAAGCCGAGTGGACATTTAAAGAGAAACAACTATAAGACATATTCACAAAACCAAATTATATCAGCATTACATTGGGCTTAGATTAATGTCAGCGCTAATTCAACTCTTTTTGGACAGGAATCCTGTCCTGTGGTGTGTTTTTTTGGTTTTCAGAAGAGATTTTTAGATTGTAAGCCTCTGTAGGTCAGAGCTGTAAATGTGTTCCACAAAATTGTCTTTCCACCATTTATTTAAACCCAGGATCCTATCACAGTCCTTCTTCTATTTCCTCTTTATTTTTAACAGAGACCAGTTTAAGGCATCAAACGCACCACCTTTCAATATCTGGGACTTTGGATAAATCACAATGACTTTCCACTGTAGGTCAGACTAATAGCTATATATACCTGAAGGCAAGGACCATACCATTTCTCACAGGGGGGTGGAGGTGTCCTGTGACTTGAAAAATAGCAATGGCTTTTCCCAAAGGCAATCTCACCAAGACTTATTACTATATAGACTAGAATGCAAGTGACCATACCATTCTTTAGAAGGGGGTGGAGGTCTCGTGATCTTAGATATATATCAATGGCTTTCCCCTACAGGCCATCTGCCAAGAGTTATTAATTATTATATAGACTAGAATGCAAGGACCATACCATTATATCAAGGGGGTGGAGGTCTCTGTGACCTTAGATAATATATCAATGGCTTTCCCCTACAGTCATCTCGCCAGATTTATTAATAATTATATAGACTAGAATGCAAGGACCATACCATTACTCACAGGGGGATGGAGGTTGTCTGTGAACTTGAAAAATATTAGCAATGGCTTTTCCCTACAGGCAATCTCGCCATGACGTATTACTGATAAAACTAGAATGCAAGACCATACCATTATCTCACAGGGGTGGTGGGGTCTCCAGATTTGTGACTGTCAGACATATAGATGCGCATGCACTGATAGTTTTCTGTATTCATCCATGTTTTACATGGTCTTTTACATGCAGTGCATGTGTTACATTGTGTCAATATCCTCAAGTAGAAGATTATACCATGTAAGCTATAATGATGAAGACGACATCTTGAAATCCAATGATACATTTTATTGGATAACTAAAATGATTTCAAACTCAAGGCCTCGTCTGAACGCTTGCCTCAGCCAATAAGGCATCACCTGAATTCTAAGATTGCGGCAATGCTTATTTGTGATCACACACAGAAATCTCACTCTCTGCATATCTGTATTTAGTGTATTAGTGTAACTGCAATTTGGTAGCTTTGCCCAGGTACGACTACGAAAAGAGCAACTGTACGGACGAAATAGAAGTGATGTTTTAGGTTCAGAGTAGGAATGTTCTGCTCAGCCCTTCTATTTAACAGTCTGAGATCAGCAGAAATATCATCAAAAATCTCTGTACTGCAACAACACGTGGACGCCAATTCCACGCCTCTGTCCTGATTGGACAAAGATTTTCCAATTTGCCCAATCGGGTTTTTTCAGTTGATAAACTGTCCAACATCCATTGGACAGTTTATCGTCGTGCTGGTTGATTCTATGTATGCAGTTTTCATTAAAATGATCAATATCAATAAGCAATAGCACGCTGAAATCTATGAACAGGGGCGGGTGGGAGATTTCAATCCGAAATGATTGAAATCTGATCCTGAAAAAAATTGCCCCGTGTTGGCTTTTGCCATTCGTTTCTGTCCCTTGGTACGGCTTTAACGTCATTTGCGTTGGCTATTGATTTGTGTCCACTTCCCCACGGACTATATTTATTTACAGAACTAAAAGGTATCACACAATGGATCTCAACGCACACAGTGGAGCCTGATTCCCTACATTTACACTTACGATCTCGCTTTGTGGTCACTTAGCGGTGTGAGCATATATGATCACCTTTTTTTGCAAACCGCATGCACAGAATATTGTGCAAATCACACGTGTTAATGTCCGGTGCAGTTTTGGCCTCAGCCTTAAGGATGGCGCACACGACACCAATACGGATCTTATAAATGAAGGCACCATACAATCAGTATTGGTTACATCAAATTTCTAATGGGTCTGATAAAAAGAATGAACGGTTGATCAGACATGTTGGTAAACTTTGTCCGTCATTGTTGGTCCGCGCGTGTGTAACTATTAGCCGAGCTTACTGATATAACGGAATGCTCCAAATCTGCAGATTTTCTGTACACACAGGCTGATCAGGTGGTCCAAGCAGTTTGTTTCTGAGCTTCTCTCTCAATGGAGAGGGGAGAAGGGTAGACATCTGGAGGCCAATAGGATGTTTTCCGCCGTCGTCACGATTCGGTCCTGTCATGTACAAACATAAAGGTGGCCCGGGCAACTAGTAAAGTGGGAAAACTTTTACTAGTTGGTAAGAGGTGCCACTGACCAGGTGAGGCTGGGGTGTATACATACGTTCTAGTTGGTAGAGGCGCACGCCTGTACCAGGTGGGTGGGGTGTATACATATCGTTACTAGTTGGTAAGAGGCGCACACTGTAACCAGGTGAGGGGGCGTGTATACATACATTACTATTGGTAAGAGGCGCACACTGTACCAGGTGAGGCGGGGGTGTATACATACGCTGTTGTGTGTATGCAGTGACACTGGCCACCATGTAAATACTGATTGGAAGGACAGATAGGTTTCAGTGGATGTTGCGGTGTTGTGGCACCAGTGTTTTCCCCAGAAATTGGTTCCAGACGGATAGGGCAGAACAGGGAAATCTGGTGAGATCGGAGATGTTTAACTCTTTCAGTGCCAGCAGATTTTCCAAGAAGTATTGGCATTAATAATTTCAGTGCCAGCACTTTCCAGGGTATTGCCATTAATCCTTCACTGCCAGCAGACTTCCCTGAGTATTGCATTACCACTTTCAGTGGCAGCAGTAGTGTACCAGCATTGCCATGATACACAGTATGTCATCCTGATCACTTGTCCTGCATGCATGATACACAGTATTACCTGCATTGCCATGATACAGTATGTACCTAGCATTGCCTGATACACAGTATGTACCAGCATTGCCATGATACACAGTATGTCCCCAGCTTGCATGATACACAGTATGTCCCATGCATTGCCATCTATACACAGTATGTACCTGCATTGCCATGATACACAGTAGTTACCGCATTGCCATGATACACAGTATGTACCAAGCATTGCCATGAATCACAGTATTGTACCAAGCATTGCCATGATACACAGTATGTTACATGAGCATGCATGATACACAGTATGTACCAAGCATGACCCTATAACCTTAAGGTACCTTCTTCCATGTCTCCTCCATTGGATTGTTCACTCCTCACTTACTCTATTTAATTGGAGAGTTGGATGGAAAGGAAAGATAGAGGCAGGGGATAGGGAGCAGTATTCACTATGTCTCCCATATTTGGAATGGAGGGTACACGTATTCACTATTTCTCCCATAATTTGGAATGGAGGGTACACATATCACTATTCTTCCCAATATTTGGAAATGGAGGGTACACGTATTTACTATTTCTCCCATATTTGGAATCGAGGTACACGTATTCACTATTTCTCCCATATTTGGAATGAGGGTACACATTCACTATTTCTCCTATTTGGAATGAGGGTACAATATCACTATTTCTCCCATTTGGAATTGAGGGTAACGATTCACTATTTCTCCATATTTGAATTGGGGTCGAGTACACATTCACTATCTCCCATATTTGGAATTGGGTCGAGGTACACATATCACTATTTATCCCATATTTGGAATGAGGGTACACGTATTCACTATTTCTCCCATATGTGGAATTGAGGGTCGAGGGCACACGTATCACGATTTCTACCATATGTGGAAAATCGGAGGGTACACGTATTCACATTTCTCCCATATTTGGAATCGAGGATACACGTATTCACTATTTCTCCCATATTTGGATCCAGGGTAACACATATTCACTATTTCTCCCATATTTGGAATCGAGGGTACAAGTATTCACTATTTCTCCCATACTTGGATTGAGGGTACATGTATTCACATTTCTCCCATATTTGGAATTGAGGGTACTCGTATTCAATTCTAAAAAAATTCCTTTTCCCAATTTGGAATTGAGGGTCGAGGGTAACGATTCACTATTTCCCACCCATATTTGGAATTGAGGGTCGAGGGTATAATTCACTACTTCTCCCATATTTGGATCGAAGGTACAGTATTCACTATTTCTCCCATACTTGGAATTGAGGAATCGTATTCACTATTTCTCCCATATTTGGAATTGAGGGTAACAGTATCACTATTTCTCCCTATTTGAAATTGAGGGTGAGGGTACCGTATTCACTATTTCTCCCATATTTGGATTGAGGGGTACACGTACACTATTTCTCCCATATTTGGAATGGAGGGTACACGTATTCACTATTTCTCCCATATATAGAATGGAGGGTACACGTATTCACTATGTCTCCCATATATAGAATGGAGGGTACACGTATTCATATGTTCCCCATATTTGGAAGGAGGGTACACGTATTCACTATTTCTCCCAATTGGTGAATGGAGGGTACACATATTCACTATTTCTCCCATATTTGGAAGGAGGGTACACGTATTCAATATTTCTCCCATATTGGAATGGAGGGATACACGTATTCATATTTCTCCCATATTGGAATGGAGGGTACACGTATGTCACTATTTCTCCCATATTTGGAATGGAGGGTACACGTATTCATTATTTCCCCATATTTGGCAATGGAGGGTACACGTATTCACTATTTCTCCCTTTTGAATGGGGGTACACATATTCATTATTTCTCCCATATTGGAATGGAGGGTACACGTATTCACATCTATTTCTCCCATACTTGGAATTGAGGGTACTCGTATTCACTATTTCTCCCCATATTTGGAATTGAGGGTACCGTATTCACTATTTCTCCCATATTTGGAATTGAGGGTTGAGGGTACACGTATTTACTATTTTCCCATATTTGGATTGAGGGTACACGTGTTCACTATGTCTCCCATATTGGGATGGAGGTTACGTATTCACTATTTATTCCATATTTGGAGGAGGGTACCAGATTCACTTATTTCTCTCATATTTGGAATGGAGGGTAAATGTGATTCACTATTTCTCCCAATATAGAATGGAGGGTTACACAACTTCACTACTTCTCCCATATTGGAATAGAGGGTACACGTATTCACTATTATCCATATTGAAATGGAGGTACACGTAATTACTATTTCTCCCATATTTGGATAGAGGGTACACGTATTCACTATCTCTCCCATATTTGGAATGGAGGGTACACGTATTCAACTATTTCTCCCATTGGAATGGAGGGTACACGTATTCACTGTCTCCCATATTTGGAATGGAGGGTACAAGTATTCACTATTTCTCCCATATATAGAATGGAGGGTACACGTATTCACTATGTCCCCATATATAGAATGGAGGGTACACGTATTCACATGTCTCCCTATTTGGAATGGGGTACACGTATTCACTATTTCTCCCATATTTGGAATGGAGGGTACATAATATCACTATTCTCCCATATTGGAATGAGGGTACACGTATTCACTATTTCTCCCATATTTGGAATGGAGGGTACACGTATTCACTATTTCTCCATATTTGGAATAGGAGGGTAACACGTATTCATATTTCTCCCATATTGGATGGAGGGTACACGTATTCATTATTTCTCCCATTATTGGAAATGGAGGGTACACGTATTCACTAGTTCTCCATATTTGGAATGGAGGGTACACATATTCATATTTCTCCCATATTTGGAATGGAGGGTACACATTCACTATTTCTCCCATTATTGGAATGGAGGGGTACACGGATTCCTATTTCTCATATTTGGAATGGAGGGTACACGTACATTCATTTCTCCCATATTTGGAATGGAGGGTACACAGTATTCACTATTTTCCCATATTTGGAATGGAGGGTACACATATTCATTATTTTCCCATATTTGGAATGGAGGGTACACGTATTCACTATTTCCCATATTTGGAATGGAGGGTACAGTATTCACTATTTCTCCCAATATTGAATGGAGGGACACGTATCTATTTCTCCCCTATTTGGAATTGAGGGTACACCAAATCACTTTTCTCACATATTTGGAATGAGGGTACATATATTCACTATTTCTCCCATATTTGGAATTGAGGGTACACGTATTCACTATTTCTCCCATATTTGGATTTGAGGGTCAGAGTCACACTTCACTATTTCTCCCATATTTGGAATTGAGGGTCGAGGGTACACATATTCACTATTTCCCATATTTGGAATTGAGGGTACAACGTATTCACTATTTCTCACCATATTGGAATCGAGGGCACACGTATTCACTATTTCTCCCATATTTGGAATCAAGGGTACACGATTCACATTTCTCCCATATTTGGACTCGAGGTACAACGTATCACTATTTCTCCCATATTTGGATCCAGGGTAACATATTCACTATTTCTCCATATTTGGATCGAGGGTACACGTATTCACATTTCTCCCATACTTGGAATTGAGGGTACATGTATTCACTATTTCTCCCAATTTGGAATTGAGGGTACTATATTCACTATTTCTCCCATATTTGGAATTGAGGGTCGAGGGTACAAGTATTCACTATTTCACCCCATATTGGAATTGAGGGTCGAGGGTATACATATTCACTACTTCTCCCATATTTGGAATCGAAGGTACACATATCACTATTTCTCCACATACTTGGAATTAGGGGTACTCGTATTCACTATTTCCTTTCTCCCATATTTGATTGAGGGTACACGTATTCACTATTTCTCCCATATTTGGAATTGAGGGTACACAAATTCACTATTTCTCACATATTTGGAATTGAGGGTACATATATTCACTATTTCTCCCATATTTGGAATTGAGGGTACACGTATTCACTATTTCTCCCATATTTGGATTTGAGGGTCGAGAGTACACACATTCACTATTTCTCCCATATTTGGAATTGAGGGTCGAGGGTACACATATTCACTATTTCTCCCATATTTGGAATTGAGGGTACACGTATTCACTATTTCTCCCATATGTGGAATTGAGGGTCGAGGGCACACGTATTCACTATTTCTCCCATATTTGGAATCGAGGGTACACGTATTCACTATTTCTCCCATATTTGGAATCGAGGATACACGTATTCACTATTTCTCCCATATTTGGAATCCAGGGTACACATATTCACTATTTCTCCCATATTTGGAATCGAGGGTACAAGTATTCACTATTTCTCCCATACTTGGAATTGAGGGTACATGTATTCACTATTTCTCCCATATTTGGAATTGAGGGTACTCATATTCACTATTTCTCCCATATTTGGAATTGAGGGTCGAGGGTACACGTATTCACTATTTCACCCATATTTGGAATTGAGGGTCGAGGGTATACATATTCACTACTTCTCCCATATTTGGAACGAAGGTACACAGATTCCCTATTTCTCCCATACTTGGAATTGAGGGTACTCGTATTCACTTTTCTCCCATATTTGGAATTGAGGGTACACGTATTCACATTTCTCCATATTTGAAATTGAGGGTGAGGGTACACGTATTCACTATTTCTCCCATATTTGATTGAGGTACACGTATTCACTATGTCTCCCATATTTGGAATGGAGGGTACACTGATTCACTATTTCTCCCATATAGAATGGAGGGTACACGTATTCCATATGTCTTCCCATATATATGTCCCATATTTGGAATTGAGGGTCGAGGGTACACGTATTCACTATTTCACCCATATTTGGAATTGAGGGTCGAGGGTATACATATTCACTACTTCTCCCATATTTGGAATCGAAGGTACACATATTCACTATTTCTCCCATACTTGGAATTGAGGGTACTCGTATTCACTATTTCTCCCATATTTGGAATTGAGGGTACACGTATTCACTATTTCTCCCATATTTGGAATTGAGGGTTGAGGGTACACGTATTCACTATTTCTCCCATATTTGGAATTGAGGGTACACGTATTCACTATTTCTCCCATATTTGAAATTGAGGGTTGAGGGTACACGTATTCACTATTTCTCCCATATTTGGAATTGAGGGTACACGTATTCACTATGTCTCCCATATTTGGAATGGAGGGTACACGTATTCACTATTTCTCCCATATATAGAATGGAGGGTACACGTATTCACTATGTCTCCCAGTATACCATGGATTCATTAAGATGCTGGCAGTGATTGGCTGGCTGTGTGTATACTGGGGATGCATTATGGTGCTGGCAGTGATTGGCTGGCTGTGTGTATACTGGGGATGCATTAAGAGGCTGGCAGTGATTGGCTGGCTGTGTGTATACTGGGGATGCATTAAGATGCTGGCAGTGATTGGCTGGCTGTGTGTATACTGGGGATGCATTAAGATGCTGACAGTGATTGGCTAGTTGTAGATATACTGGGGATGCATTAAGAGGCTGGCAGTGATTGGCTGGCTGTGGGTATACTGGGGATGCATTAAGATGCTGGCAGTGATTGGCTGGCTGTGGGTATACTGGGGATGCATTAAGAGGCTGGCAGTGATTGGCTGGCTGTGGGTATATTGGGGATGCATTAAGATGCTGGCAGTGATTGGCTGGCTGTGGGTATATTGGGGATGCATTAAGATGCTGGCAGTGATTGGCTGGCTGTGGGTATACTGGGGATACATTAACAGACCTGCCCAGGCTTGTCATTACTAATGTCCAGTCTATGCACAGCCTGCAGGGCAGAGTCATAATTCTACTGGTGGTTCCACAGATTGTTACAGCTTGTGCCATTTTGTAGGCTGCAGGAGGAATCATCACATAATTATTTTATCCAGTAAGTCAGTGTACACCCGGGCCAACCCTGCCCCGAAATTCCTTCAGGCAGACTACCGAATGGTACATTTCATGGTTATTTTGGTACGTGACCTATTAAAAGGCCTCGTGATTGGTTGAAGGTTACACGTGATCAGTGGTGTATCACTGATTTAAATAATTTAACACCCAAACTGTTTTCAGCGGTTCGCATTGTATTTTCGATATTTACGATATGAAGGTACAAACGGAATTTTGAAAATACGATGAAAGTTTAAAAGTTCCGTACGTTCTGTTGGAATTCTGACTTGGAACTGGGTTCGTTTCCCGTCCCAAGTCAAAATTGGCCCCTCCGGAAAATATTTTCAGCCCAAGAAGAAAAAAAATATCAAGTAGTGATGCTACTCGCGTAATCACAGCTCCATAGATTTATAAATGAAAACACGATCTTAAAAATAATGAAAAAGAATTCGATTCAGGCTGAACTCAAAGTTGACCCCAAGTTCTAAATGTTCAAGGTCGATGTGTAAGGTCACAATAAAAGTGAATGTGTGTAAGAGAAGATCCAGCCTACACGTTGCATTCCTTCTGGACTCGTCTACAGGTCATAATGTAAGGGGATTTCATCTGCGGATGGTTAAGTCAATAGATCTATAAATAAGGTGTTACTAGCCTATAAAACTGTTGGCAGAGGAGAGTTTTAGTTGGCTCCAGATGGACCTGAAGTCAAGAAAATCATATCTACATTCTCTGGGTCATAAAATGATCCATTAGTTTTGTTGCCCTATAGGCTGATTGCTATGCAGTTCCACGTCCCTGTACAGCTAGGAGATGTTTGTACAAAGGCGGCTCTGTGTCGACTTGGGACTCCGCTTGTACCAGGAATCCCTGGCACTGTCTTCATTGACGGAGAGACAAGTTGGAATGGAAGGGGATTTTATGGAATGGAATGATATGAGGTGGGACCAGGCTGGGGTTAGGGCAGGGCAATAACATACACGTAACGTGTATTACATTAATTAATAAAATATTAATAAATCATTTTACTTTAAGATTGCTTCTGTCTCCATTAGAATTATACATTTGATTCAACAAGGATCATTTTGGGGGTTTGGTGTCTCTTAAAGGGCATGTCCACCCCCAAAACTATAATCCCCCCCACTAATGGCCCCATCATGTAGTGTAGTTTAATACTTACCTCACATCCCAGCTGCATAAGGTTCTCCTGTAGTCCCCCCCCAAAGTCCCAAAAACTGCCCACCAGGAGGATAGCAGAGTCCATATAGGACTCTGCCTCGTACCTGGCCTCCGGGAGAAGTTTGGCATGCGTACTACAGCCCTTCTCCCCCTCCCTCTCCCTCCCGTTTTGCTATCCCTCCCCCTACCATAAAACCCCTTGGCCACCTAATAAAATATGTTCTCCCAGCCCCAACCGCATAAAAATTATTTTTAGAAAGTCCCCAGAACTGTACTTCCCTCGCTCCCCCGGCATTCTGAGAAGCCGGCAGCCGCGTCCATGATTGGCTGCCTCTCAGCCAATCACGGACGCGGTTGCCGGTCCCGCCCCCTGCTTTTTTTTTTGTTGGGGCTGGGGGAACATGGGCTATAATATATTAAATGTTTCTATAAATTGTGGACATGCCCTTTAAATATGTGGTTACAAATGTGTGTAATGAACTGGTAAAAACTTTTTTTTTAAGGGTGGACATGCCCTTTAAACTAAAATACATTTTGTTTGATAATGTAGACCATTTGACTGTGTAAATCGATCTAACAAACAATTTACAATTCGACTTTAATATACAAATGAAATAAATAGATCCATCTGTGATTCGTTCCATCTGATAATATCTAGAACGTTCACCATATATTGTGGCTTTAAACATCCCAGACCGTGCAACGTTACTAACTGTTGACAGCCCCCGATATCCTACTACCGATCCTTTGGGTTTATCCAAATTTCCCATCTGGTAAAGTTGCGATTGCTCATTTAAAACTATTTTTCCAGAGAACGTTTCCTTGGAAAATCCATGACACAGCTTATTGCTGAATAGCCCGAGGTCTAAACCTTACCCTGTGTTTGCAATTAAATATTTCGCTGTTGAGCAAGAACAAAATAACCATAATAGCAAAAACACTGATAGAAGGTGATTTATAAAGAACTTAATGGGCACAATACTTACCAGCAGGAGGAATATAAAAGGGTAGGGAAGTTTTTTTTTTTAAAGGAAAAGAAAGGTCAAATAATTTTTAGAGTAATAATAATAATCTCTTCTCTAAATAACAACAAAGGGATGTTGTTGAATCCAAGTTCATTCTAAAAGCTAATTACAGATGTATAGACCATTGTCTTTGGAACAGTCGTTATCTATGTATAATTTTATTTATATGGCGCTGCTTGGGGATGCAGCCCTGTATAATATTATAATACACAAAATATAAATGATTAAATGTCCGTAATCAGCACTTAAATCTATACTGCCCTTCCCTGCCCCCAGTGGCGTAATTAGGAACTATTGGGCCGCCAGGCAAAATTATGATGGGGACCCGTATCTGTGCTTCATCCACTGTGATTTTCTGTGATGGGCCCCCCTTGGCTCCTAGGCCCCCCTGCGGTTGCTCCCCTGGAAGTTATGCCACTGCCTGCCCCCTCCAAAACCTTGAGATGGTTACAATGACTTACCCCGTGGTCCTTAAAGCTCTGAGGTTCTTGTTTCCTCTGCAAGCTCAGTGAGCTCTTACATAATGCACACAGCTGCAGAGGAGGCGGAGACGTCATTGACCAACCGTGGCTGGCTGCTGCAATCCAGAATGCAGCCGTTGGCAAGAGATGACAAGGGCAGAGAAAAAGGAAGTATAAGGAGCCTCAAGGTATGTTCAGGATTATATAGATAATATCTGGACCAGTGAGGTCAAACCTTGGCACTCCAGATTTTTGGAAACTACAACTCCCATCATGCTTTGGAAGTTTATCTGCGTTGTTGATGGTTGTTTTCAGCCCCCACACCAACAGGATTTGTCGGGTATCTGTAATGTGTATGGGCACCTTAGGTTGTGTAGACACAGGGAAATTTGCCAGTGGCGGCCCCATAGGCAACAACACGGTCGCCAGTAATTACCAAGCATACCCGATCCAGATTGGTTGTGGCCGTTGGCGCCCAAACCATACACGGTAATATCGGACAGTCAGACGAAAATATTGTATGGTGTGTACCCAGCCTTAAACTGTTACCAATCTAGTTACCTGTAGCCTCTCTGTTTGCATAATGTACTGTATAATCACCTATCCAAGAGGGGGTTGGGGGGAAGGGGCACTAGGGGAGACTTGCTTAGGGCACCAAAATGGCCAGAGTGGCACTAAGGCTGTGTAGATCTCTGATCCTAATAGGGAATAGGGATGTAGCAGAGTTTCGACCCAAACAACTGTCTCCTGGAATCTATTGTGTAATCCGCAGCCAGTATCGCGTATAGTCGGGGGAAACGTGGCGAGATTGATTTACAACCTGCAAATAGGGAGTTGTTAGCAAGAACGTCACAACGATTTGTGTCTGAAACATAATGTGTTTGTATATTGGCACTGGAATAATCTTATAAATCTCCCAATATCCAAGCTTGCCGTCAACTGCAAGCTTACACCTGCATCGTATTTTCCCGCGGTTAACATGTCGTTTGTCAGAGATTTTATATGACAGATTTGGTTTTTAATAAAGTCTATGGGGATTCTTGGGACCTTGTTTAAAAGGTATCAGGCTAACGTTGGGCTTGGTATACATCGCCTACTGTAATTTAAGAAAGTGCAGAGGAAGAAATATTGTTCCAGGATATGTTAGCCGAGTCGCCTTAATAAACCATCGTCTGCTTCTGGAACATTTTGTAACATTTATAGCTGAAAATATACATGTTTCTACTTGATAAATAATAAGGTACATGATCACATTCTTCATCAGCAAGTGAATAATTATACACTGGAGGCTCACATGGTACTAATGTACTTTTTACTCTTAGTAACTTTTTTATGGGTTTCCCATAGGGAACCGCACAATCTACCCTGATTTACCAACCTATTGCCCGTTCCGCCCCCACCCAAACCATGTTATATCGGTTACTATCAGTCAGTCAGCCGAAAAAATTGTATGGTGTGTACCCAGCCTTGGATAAAACCAATTGGAATCGATCATTAGACGATCTTTCCAAAACAGAATTCATTTAACGATTACAATCATTTCCTTGGTTTGGCCTTGGAATTTTGGTGGTCGAGATTGAAATTCCGAGTAACTTGCTTTTTGACTGGCGATACACATATTAGGCATTAAAGCCAAGTTGACCTAACAAAAGAACAATGAATTGAATTTAATGTCTAATGTCTTACCTGCGATGTTCCCTGGTCAGATAACCCATTATGGTCAACGTTACATCAGTCGATTGCGGCCAGTGCGGTTGTGAGGAATGTCTGCAGGTAAAAGATATTGTGCGGGCTCCTTTAGGCTATGTACACACGGGGAAAATGATTTGTCCTGACCGAGCGTTCGCCACTAGTACCAGTATTATTGGAACACATAATGGATACTAACGTTCCAATAACTGATTGTAGCCCAGCACATATAGTGGAAACACTTGCTTTGCATTGGTAATACGAATCAGAAATGGCAAAAAAAAAAAGTGGGACCAAGTACTTAGAACAGGGAGATTCAATAAAAGATTCAATAAAATGGTGCTAATTTTGCCCCAACCAATCAAATTTTATTTGACATTTGATAGCTAACATCTGATTGGTTGGGGCAAAATTAGCACCATGTTTAATGATAAGAACTTTTATTGAATCTCCCTGAAAGTTCTAAGAGGTCATCGGACTTGGATACTTATATGGCTGACTCTTGGTATCGATGTATTTTTAAAGATAAATACCGCTAGCTAATAGAAGAGAAATATCCCTGATAACAAAAGACGCTTGGAAATACACCGGGGATAAGGATCTACATTTTATGCTGAGCCAGAAATTTGTCTGGGAATAACTCATTCTTATCTTTGAATAGCAAGCAGCTGTAAATAAAGTCATTTATTCGGTTTAATATAACGCAGGTTCCTAGCCGTGCCCCCATTACACGGATCGCTTTACAACTCATTTCAACTCTTGTAGGCGGATTTCAGGACATCGATCTCTAGAAATAATGAATTGCAGATAAAAAAGGTTAAAAATTCTTGTTTCAGCCTTAACAGTGTTAATTGTGTAAACCCCAGAACCGTGTTTTAAATAACCTTTTAAATATTGATTTCTCTGAACATTTTCCCCAGGGAAAACATCGATAGAGAGTTGTGTTTCTTTTGCTGCCTGTACGGTCTGTTTGTTGCAACCTTTAAGAAGCTATTGTGTGTTTTTGTGAGTTGTCTAAATTTAAAGGGGAACTAAACTTGTTGTTATGGACTCCTAATGGGAAAGCTTTTCTCCCCTGATCCCCCATGGCATGCAAGATAAAATCTCCAGTAAAGGTTCCCATACACACGTGGTCACAAAATCGCAATCCGATTCCGATGGAATGGTGTCATGAGTCTGCGATTTGATGATAATTTAGTTCCCCTTTAAGTTACAGGTCCTAATAAAAGAATTGGTTTGGACTTTGGGGATCAGCATCACAAGCAGCAATCGGTACAGGTGAAAGGTATGAAACAAAGTCCACTTATTTACTTGTTCACTATATAGGGGACGATGCAAAAAAGGTCCTTGTGCTATTTTCTAGGTTACTGCAGTTAGATAACATCTTATTGATTGCTGCACAAAAATAGCACAGTTAAAATATGCACCTTTTATTGCATCAGTTCTGCCCCTGTATATAGTGACATACCTTATGTATTGGGCACATTCAGGGCGCAGTCGATGGTTTGGAATTGCAGAATGTGTGGGGACTTCCTGTCACTCATTGGCTATTTAGCTCAGTGGGTGGGGTTTAAATCAAAATTGGAAATCTGTGTTTTTCCCAGACACCCTTGCCTTATATAGTTATTTACTGGGCAGGTATCCACTGATTGGTCTTCATTGACTGGTTATTGGATCTGGGAACATTTTGTCCAAATAATTGATATGTCCATCGATATGTAACCAGGAATTCTGGGTAAGGGAGCCGATTCACTTGGGCAGATTCCATCGATGTCGCTTGTTTTTGTTCCTCACACCTTGTCATGTATTGACAATGCATATGGCTACCTTTTAGAATTAATAACCTTCTCCATTACAATATATGGGCACGTTACAGCTTTGTGCCCTTAAATCCTTGCAATGCAGTAAAATAGCGTTTGCAGAACTACAAATCCCAGCAGCCTCTTCATGCTTAGCTGTACGAATAAAAACCGCCTGTTGTATTGTTAAACCCTGGTTACCCCCATTTGCATGTGCAGAGTTGCTAAATGATATAGTGAAAGGAAATTATCATTATGGCCATAATAAGATAAGGACATTATATGGTGATTTCATGCTACCGGCAGGGGAGCCCTGATGGATGATATCTCCAGAATTTCCCGATCTAATTACTGTTGGCCTAAGTAACACTTTTTCCCAAGACTTGGCTGATTATGATTGGTTATTACAATGAAAGGCAACATTAATGTCGTTACAGTATAAAGCTGTATTGTTATCACAGAAATCACATGAGAATAAACGCCAATTGTGCGGCCCGAATGATTGTGTACAATGCATTCACTAAGGCTGTCATGTTAACCCTACAGGTAACAAGCAGATTGCTCTAGTTGCTGAGAATGCTGGGAATTGTAGGAGAGTTAAGAAGTTACCTCTAGTGACATCTTGGAATCATTTGCCTTTAACTATCCATCATTAATGCACAGCGATCTGACCCATTTAGTTGTCTTTGTTTGGGCTGTTGCTGAGGAAAAGCAGCTGTGCGTACAGAAGGGCAACTGCTGTGCTATATTTGGTATATTGAAGGCTCAGTCCATAGTTCAGGGCTCAAAACTGCATTTCTTCTAGGAATGGTCAACCTCTTAAAGGGACGCCTTCATTTTTCAAAAGACTTCTTTATCTTTCTCTGTACTTTAAAGTGCAAAATAAAGGAAAAGTGCAATGCGATAACGATGGGGAACATTGCACAACATGGCAAGTGCGATGTTCCCCGCAGCGATTTAGTGTGAACTTAACCTTTAAGGGTGGGTGGGAGATTCTCCAGTGACGCATTCTAGGCCACCCAACAAAATAGAAACGGAGCACATTTTTATCTGACTGATAGGCTAGGAACTGTCAATTAAAACTACTTGGGCTTTTATGTAATTATCAAAGCTATAACTATTTGAAATCAATAAAAACTTTCACCTGGGAGTTACAAAATCTAATTCGAGATTCCCCCTCTCTCTCCCTGAGCATGTCTGAGCTCACAGAGCTAGAGAAAAGGGGCAATATCTCCAGGTATTTCTATTCTTAAATATTTTACATTGTATCTTTGAATCAAATTTTTTTTTACCTGGGAGATACAAAGTCTCTAATTGGAGATTCCTTCACTGTCTGAACCAGTGAGCATGTTCAAGCTCACAGAGCTAGAGGAAGAACACTATCTCCAGGTATTTCTATTCTTAAATATTTTACATTATATTTTTGAATCAATAAAATCTTTTACCTAGGAGATACAAAGTATCTAACTGGAGATTCCTTCTCTCTCTGGTTGAATCAGTGAGCATGTCCAAGCTCACAGAGCTAGAGGAAGGAGCAGTAATTCCAAGTATTTCTATACTTAAAAGATTTTACATTGTATCTTTGGTTAGGAATCACTTTGAAAAACAAGTGAGACGTTATTTTATTTAGCAGTTTTGGAGCTGTAAATCTATCAAGGCTTGATTACTAAATCAAAACACTTGCTAGATAAATCCTTTAATATTTCAGTTAAAGCTTTTCCTTTAATAACCAATTCTGAAATATTGCTCATATGGCAATAGGAATTCTATTGTACTGGAGCAATTCTAAAAGAAAATGATAATTCCGCATCTAATTAGTTTAGCGGCTGTGCCTCGTTAATGATCTACTTCCCCAAATGATCTGAAAATCCCCCCCAGACGGATGTTGTTTGTATTGTGACAGAAGGATCTTCGCATTTTTGTTTGTTTCTGCGGTTGTTTATTTACTTTATCACTTTGCTTGAAGTAGCAGCGCAAACTGATAAAAAGGACGGGGAGAAGCACAGAAGGAATCTGAAATCCATTGATAAACATCTCCCACTGTTTGGCTTTCTAAACACAACGCCTTTCCTGTTTTTACATTTTCGGTTTTCAGACAGCAAGAACCCAGATGAATTAGCCTGGAGTCTATTTGTATTCTTTGCACTTGTAAAAATAAATCTATTGTGCTGCCATTTGAATTCAATAAGAGACTGTGATTTACTATGTAAAGAAAAATACAAGGAAAAAGGAAGCTTAACGTTGCTCCACCTGCGTTCTTTAGAGGTAGTGCTTGGTTTTAAGGCACTGGGGGAAATGCAACTGGAAATTCTAATTGATAAAATGGACACACCACTTTAATGCATTTCCTGGCAAGGCCTTTTGATTGGACAACAGCATGATAGCTCTATAGTAGCCAATCACCTGTGGCAATGTAAGATTTGGTCAATATTCTTCAACTTTGACTTGTTAATATTTCATTAAATGCAAAATCACTGGTCCTTATTTGGGAAGATTTCAGCCAAAAAGCTTGACAATATGTTCGGTAAAAATGTTTCCAACTGAAATATCACACCTATAGGTCAGTCGTCAGTTGTCTTATCAACCTGCGTAAGGCTGGCCATACTTGCGGCAGATTCCATTGTATATAGATCAATCATCTGGGTGACTATACATTGTGATTAAAAACGCTTCGGAAATAGTAGATTGATTGTAACCGATTGTGATTTCCCCTGATTGGTTCACCATGGTCATTTATACTCTTTATAGATAGAGTAAACCCTACAGTACATAATAATACATTCAAAGAGGAACTAGCAGTAAATCAATACTTCCCCTGCATCAAATATCTTCTCCATAGGGTTAACAATGGAATTGACGGATATGTTATCCCTGCATGCTCAGTGCATTCTCAGCTGCTGAGGGCAGAGTCCGGACCAGGGATGTGGAATGCAGGAGATGGTCCTGGTGAAAGAACTTTTTCTCAGGAAGTTTTGTCTTCGAGAGGATTCATCATGTAGAGGGGAATGAAACAAGTCCTAGTCCATCTCCAGACCTTCCCCTTTATTAGAGATCTGTTTTCAGTAACAACCCAAGAAACACACATGTGATATGAGCCCCATGTTATATCTAATCTTCATTTGCATCTAGACCTTGGCAAAGATCGAGAGACTAAACAAAAATGTAAAAAGTTGATTTCTGGTTAGACACATGATGTCATCGACTTCTTTCTTCTGTCATGAAACTGCAGTTCAGTCTTACTTTATGGTTACGTTCCAAAAATATACCAGGCATTCCTGTTCCTTTCCATGAAGCCTTTTATTAAGGGGCTTATGTATTGTCGGTTGCTTAGTCATATACATTATTTCCTCAAACCCCATAAGTTTTGACTTTTACTGAGAGATCCAGTGCCTTGTTAGCACACAAGACATTAGATCCCATAGAAGATAAAATCCTATAACGACTGATTGATTTTTATTATGTGTCTTTCTATTAGTGGGTTGTACTTTCTTGAAGCTGATATTGGCTACCAGGTGCAAACTCTGCAATGTTATATGCTGATAGTGTCTCTCAATGCATCACAAAGTGCTGGTATCTATTTTGGCACTTTTAATGCCAGCTTGGTGCATCACCCTGTTGGTAATGATTTTTCTGTACATTTCTATTTATTAGTTTACATAAGCTTATATGGGTGGACTGTCGTGCTCTTTTGATAGACTCCTCCCATTTTTGTAATGTCATTATTTATGCACACATATTTAACCAATCACAAATTGGTAGTTAAAGTGGCAACAAAAAATTGCTTATCTGCTTACTGTATCTGTAGTTAACAAATTCAGAACTTGTTTGCTATTTGCACCTACGTATTCAGCCACTAACAAGAACCATACATTTTAAAAATGCAAAGGGCCGAATGCAATTCTACATTTTGAGCAAGTTATGTAGTTGCCCTTTTAAGTAAGTTTCTCTCTATCAAGGTTAGGCCAGGAACATGCTTATTAATTTTTACTTGTGCCTTTCAAACTGCTGTTCGCTTTTCATTAAAGTGAAATAAATCCGTAATGGGGCCTATAATATTTAATAGGATAAAATGACAACGTGAAGTTCATTATAAGTTGTGGCTTTTATTAATTCATTATAATCTGTAATGGCTGTTTCAATAATGTAATGCAATCATAGTGCCAGTCAGACATTCAGCACAACAATTAAATGAATGGCTTATTGTAGATTGTCTGTTTCAATTCCATCATTAGAAACTCCAAAAGAGACGCAGTATAGTAAGAAATATGTTTACAGGGATCCTGACATGAAAACCCTTTTAATCTGCTGTATTTAGTTAATAAGTTGTGTTTCCTTTATATGGGATCGGATTTGAATTTTAACACAATGTCTGCATGTAATTTCTTTACAATAGCCAGTTAGATTGGCCTTTGACCTCATGGAGATTGTATATTAGGCTTTCTGGTAAATAATCGACAACCCCCCCAACAAACAGCTTCTTCCTCCACTATCTGCGTCACACTTCTGTCTGGTCAGCAACATCATTCCCACCCCCCGTGGCGAACTGGTGCTGTGTGTGTATAGGGATAAGGATAATACGTTTCTCTGGAATCTTGTGTTTGTCTAAAACTCAAACCACAAACAATTAGAGATGAATTCGAACCGCACAACTGATTTCGATAATGATTGAATGTTTGAGAATTTTCAAATTTAAAAATTGAAAAATATTTCAGAATTTCTAGAAATTTTTAATTTAAAAATGGCGGAATGCCAAAACAGGAAGCGCATTAAAGATTTTGAACATTGATACGTGTTCCCCAGACCATTTCCCAGGTCCCATTGCTATTTATACCTTCATTTTAGGCATACATTTTGTTAACTCCCATTGACTTTAAGGGGTCCGCTTGTGGATTCTCGAATTTTCTGATTCTTTCGAATTAGTTGGTGGGATATCATGTAAAATAATTTTTTGGCTGAAAATTGATTACAAAAGGATGAAAGTTTGTAGAAATTTAAAACAGAATGTATTTTTGTTATTAATATACCCTTTACTAACATGATGTTGTCTATATATGATGGCAGTATCATTTATTAGGAAGTATGAGACTGTTCTAATGAAATTACTTTGCTCTGGATTATATAATACATCTGGTGTTTCTGTCCTAACTCATTAGCTGGTTTTATACATCAGATTCCTAGAATGTATTGGTTTTTATTAAGGAGCTATATGAATTTTTACTATGTTGGTTGGATTTACTTATGATGTTAAGGTTTTTAGGTACTGAAATGCCCTATTCTTATTTGACATACCCTTAAATCTTCTCCCAATGATGTCACTAAGCCAAGGTCACAGTAGAGGACTGAATTTCAAAGACGATCATTCTTGATTCTTTAAATCTGTCTTCATTAGTAATGATCAAAAACCAAACCCAACTAAAGGGAGGGGAACTTTTTTTTAACTTTTGGCATTAAATTTTAGCATTAAGTTTGAGTGCCCTTCAAATTTACAAAGGTTCAGTGGGTTTTGCGAATTTTTAAAACTTGCAACTCTGCCTTAAAACCAGCTCCAGACTCCCCACTAGAGGTCACTGTTTGCAAGATATCCTAACCATAGAGTTTTCATGGTGTCAAACTGTATTTGTAGTTGTTAACCGATGCTGAAGAGGAGCTATGATAAAGTTTCTTCCTTGATCTAAATCTGACAGTTGACATCATAACGTTCCCAGCCCTAGAAAGAATTCCCACTGCAATGCAACAAGCGTCTGGGCATCTGTAGATGAAAGGGCTTATGGTTCTCCAAAGGACTGGCTACTTTGCTTGTATCCATTTGATCGAGATCCAGTTCAGCATTTGTCACATATAACAAGGAGGTGACATTTCATAGGCTGATGATCTGTTTGTTTGATCACTCATTCCCATTAATTAGCTGTCCGCCCATGGCATGAAATAGAGGAAAGGGACTATCACATCGCGTGTCAAAAATGAAAAATATCCCTATGATACTATAAACATGTAAATACCTCAACCAAGACAAACACATGAAAGTTCCTTGTGATAAAATGTTCTCGCTTTCTATGAAATATGATACAATGTCTAAACAAAACAACCAAAAATGGGGAATCGTCTGTGTATGGGTTTTACTGTACGTTCTAGTTTTGATGCAGTGACAATGTTGTAATTGAAACTTTTCATAAGAATGTGGTTTCTGTGACTTTGATTCTGTTTGAATGTGGAGCTCCAAGGTGACTTCTAATAGATTTATGTTGTAAGTAATAGCTAAGCACTGATTATAACTGATGACATAGCTAAGCACTGATTATAACTGATGACATAGCTAAGCACTGATTATAGCTGATGACATAGCTAAGCACTGATTATAACTGATGACATAGCTAAACACTGATTATAACTGATGACATAGCTAAGCACTGATTATAACTGATGACATAGCTAAGCACTGATTATAACTGATGACATAGCTAATATAACTGATGACATAGCTAAACACTGATTATAACCGATGACATAGCTAAGCACTGATTATAACCGATGACATAGCTAAACACTGAATATAACTGATGACATAGCTAAGCACTGATTATAACTGATGACATAGCTAAGCACTGATTATAACTGATGACACGAGTTCTTATAAATTTTACATGATTTTTTTTGTATTGTAGAATTGCATGGGACAAGTTACGTGTTTTTGTTATGTGTATTTACACATAAATACAGTTGGAAATGTTTACAGAAATACCAAATGTAACCGCAAGTGTGCAGATTGTATAGACAGGGCTCTCCTGAGCCTTATACCGTGTCATGATAAATAAAAACAAGTTTCTTTTTTTATAAAGGTCTGATTATTTTCATTGGTTATCAGCCTAGCCAATCGCGGTCAGTGGAGGTGAACTCAATACACTGCCATTGGGTTTTCCAGATCGTAATACTTTTTAAAGCAGATCTAAGGGCTGGGCCACACTAGCGCGTTTCTCGCGCATTTGCGCACGCGTTTTGCGCTCGCGATTGTGCCCACGATTTTCGCTAAAATGGAAATCGCAGGAACGCAAAAATTCCCGCGATTTCCGATGCGCATGCGATTGCGTGTCCGTTCGCGTTTTGTTAACGCATGCGTTCACCATTTTTGGTGCGTTAATGCAGCGTTTCCATAACGCGAAAACGCATGCGCAAAACGCGAAAGCACAAGAAAAGCGCACACAATCGCGTGCGATAACGCTCGCGATTTTGTGCGCGATTCCTGTGCGTTGCCGTGTGGCCTCAGCCTTACATTAAAAATTAAATTGAGCCAATCTTGATCTGACCCTGTCTGGTAACTACCTAGTATTTCTACACTGTAGGTGTATCCTGTTATGGGCTAGGCCACATTAGCGCATTTCTCACGCGTTTATGATCGGGTTTTGTTTCTGTTTGCGCGTGAGAAACGCATGTCAGGCTTACACATTGTGGGCGCTGCAATCTGCAACTCCTGGTATTCCCAGTGAGACCTCCCCAAATTTGTATCTCTGCTTAAAGGACAACTCCACCCACATAAGAACATCTTTTAGAAAGAATGGCCTCTTTAATATATTGATATATCCTACATTGTCCTATGAATTCATTACTGTATGCCTGCTATACTTCATGGAATCTAGTGACCTGTTCTGAGCCTGAGCATGCTCAGAAGGGGCAGCTAGGGGATTCAGTCATTGGCTGTGATGTCAAATCCATACAGTTGCTAATTGGAAGAACCAGGAAGCTGAAACAGGGGAAACAAGACATTGTGCAGGATTTCAGGTTAGACTTATATATTTCAAATTTCAAACTATTACAGTTTTGGGGGATGGTTAACCTGTGTGTCATTTGAGGGCTGGACTTGCCCTTTAAAATGGTGTCAAGTAGATTTATTTATTAAAGAAATAAAATTAATTAAAATGGTGTCAAGTAGATAATTTATAAAAGAAATAAAACGTGGATCTGCTGTGATGCCATTTACTGGGTGTGTAAATGTTCCTTACTTTTTTTACACATACAGGGTTCTTCAATAAAAGTTCTTATCAATAAAAATGGTGCTAATCTTGCTGCAACCAATTAGATGTTAGCTTTTTAGCTTTCAAATGTTAAATGATATATGATTGGTTGGGGCAAAATTAGCACCATTTTAAACAATAAGAACTTTTATTGACTCTCCCTGTTACTGTATCCAGTGACATCTTGTGGTACATGTGTGAATTACATTTTTGTCTGAAAGGAATGCAAACGTATTGCTGAAATGATAGTACAGATAATGACTAAATCTCCATGTGTATGGAGCCTAACGGTAAAGGATTGTACATGCGCGCTTTTTAGATTCTGATTCATTCATTAACATATAAAGCAAATCCTCATTGCAGTCCTAAAGAGAAGTTTACATGGTATTCTACGAACGAACATTCGTCAAAACCGCACAATCGCGGTCGTCCTTTTACAGCTGCAGTCGTACGGAAACAAAAACTTGAGATACCGTGGGTTTTTACATATGGGTCTTAGATTGCAAGCAGCCTACTGCCTCAATAGAAGAGGCAGTATGCTGAAGAAGGGGGTATTCCCCCGAAACGTTGTGGCGTGTGCAGTGTGGATCACAATAAAATTGTTCTAATTTCTTGGAGTGCGACCCTCTATTGCCTTTTTTCCTGCGATACTGCCTCAATAGACTGGTGCTACTAAAGTTTACTGTGGCCCATTCACCATTAGGCCCGATCCATTTTTCACCTGATTTGGTTGCGGTGAGAATTGCTACCACCATTTCCACCAGATCAACGGGTGCCCAATTGAAAATATTGATGTGTACCAAACGTTAAATCTGACCCGTAGATCTCTTGTTATCAATTAAACAGAACTCTCCATGTTCAGAGATAACTATGGTTTACCTTTAACGGCAGACGGAGCCTTCAAAATAAAAAAACCAATAGACTTTTGCAAAGGTAACTGCTGGATCCAATGGAACTTTGCTCTCCAGACTGATCCTCTACAATGCTGACAGTGGAGCAGAAGCCTATTGACATTGTGAAGGACCGTATTTACGCCATACCCCTTGGTATCGGATCCCACGGGATCTTCCTTATACTGTTAATGTGAATGGGCACCATTACCCTACATCCAACCTGCAACCACATGGCCCACTACAACGCACTAAATCTCGCACGCAAACAAGCGTTATCGCATGAGATTGTGTGCGTGATTCCTGTGCGTTTTAGGTTTGTAAGGCAAACATTTTACAATCATGGGACTAATAAGTTACTATTAAATAACAAAAATATCCCAATGAAATGATTGGCTACTAATCCTGTGGTTCGTACACACGTTCAATTTGCAAACGACCCCCGAATGGCCGAGTGCTACACGTGGACGATTCTTGGCCGAAACGGCCGTGTATCGCTCGGGGGGGTCGTTGCTCGCTTGCAAATTGAGTGTGTGTACGAACCTTTAATCTGGCTACGGGTTAGTGAACAACTACAACCCAGACTGTACAATAATCAGCTGATTAGCCATTGGGCAGATAAATCAGAGCTAAAATAAAATGTGCCTCTCTGTGGGGCCTATTCAAGCCCAGCCCCACCCACAGACTGCCAAGCTCCACCCTCAATCAGTGCCCTACCTCCACACCTGGTGCCCTACCTCCACACCTGGTAGTCCAGGACAGATTTCACAATGGAGCTGTCCAGTGATGGGGCAGTTTGAGGATACAAGGCCTCTTTTATAGCTTAGAAAATTCCATACACTTTACAATATTGTCATATGATTAAAGGGCATGTCCACCCCTGTAAATAACTTTTGGCAAATAGTAGGCAGGTATCCCACCCCTCCCAGATCTTACGGGAGTCTCCCTCCCAATCTCCTGCGACGGAGGAGTCCTGAATCTCCTCCCTGTCATGCCCCCTTTTTGTGCACCACATCCCCGGACCGTGCACACCCACACCACACCCATAACTCCACCTCCTTCCACCTCCTTGGGTGTGTGCCATGACGTGACGTAAATGATGTCACGCCGCATTGCCACGCCCCCTCTCCCCTCTGCCTGCAAGTACATAGTGGCAGGGTGGGATGTCTGAGTAGGGTTCCTTCCCCCAACCTCTATAAAAGATTTTTCAGAAAGTCCCCCAAACTCTACTTACCTTTCCTCCACCATACTGCCCGGCCCTCTGCTTGCATGAAAATGCAAGCAGGGGGCCAGACCGGCAGCCGTGTCACTGATTGGCTGAGAGGCAGCCAATCATGGACGTGGCTGACGGCTGCACAGAACACCAGGGGGTAGGTAAGTAGAGTTTGGGGGACTTTCTGAAAAATCTTTTATAGCGGTTGGGGCTGGGGAAGGAACTCTATTATGTGCCAAAAGTTCTTTATGCTAGGGGGAGGGGGGTGAGGGCTGCAATGCGCATGCTTCTGCTGGAGAACTATGGACTCTGCCAGGCTCCTGGTGACCAGTTTTTGGGACTTTGGGGGGACATAGCAGGGCAGCCATTTGGAGCAGGGATGTAAGGTAAGGATTTTATTACACTACAGAGTGGGGGCAGTAGTGGGTTACATTATAGTTTTGGGGGTGGACATGCCCTTTAATTATCGTTAATTATAATTATCGTTTATTCTGTCCCACCATCATTTAGGGTTATTTCACTCAGCCTCTTTTCTCCCCTTCATTCCTTCTATTGTCTTCTCCCTTTCTCCATATTTCATCTTCTCCCCATTTATTGCCCCTCTTGTTCACTTACGTCACACGCGTCCGCTATGCATTTTTTGTGCTACCACATGCGCTACGCATGCCGCAGCATGCACTAACGTACTGTAAGCACACATGCATGCGTGCAAGTTTTAAGTCCGCTAGGACGTGGTATAGTGTGGCCTTGGCCTCATAAATAGGCCATCACCATAAATCCTTAACCATTTCCTTTTTTCCAAAATCAGTTGTTCTGGATAATCGGTAGTGCTAGTTAAACATGGCTGAGCGTTTATATTATTATATTTCCCTTGGCTTTCTCCTACCATCAGCCTCTTATTCTAAAAAGGCCATACATAATCCATAGGTCAATTTTACCATTGCAATCCCCCACAATGCTATTGGGAAGTCAAATAAGACATGCTAAATAGAGGAACATTCAGGGTGAGGCCACACTACATTGCAGCAGAACGCATGCGCATTTCCAGGTCTATGTTGCGTGCTGCACTGCGATTTTCCAATTTTGTGCTATGGGAGCGCATGCGATTGCAGATCGCATGCACAATGGACTAATTTGGCCAGCCCCATTGACTTAAACTAGCGTGCGCTTTAAGAAAGCACGATCGGATCACAATTAAAAGCGCATTATTGTGGCCTAGTGTTCAAAACGTATTTTAAAGGACACGTTAAAGGCTAGGTCCCGCTATGTTTTTCGCATTGCATTTTGGAAAATGCTTATTGTCCACGTTCCTGTCCGTTTGTGGGTTAACAGTGTGTGACCGTGTTTCCGATCAATTGGATCTCTGGGTAAAAATGCAAACAAAGCGTTTGTCTGTTTTGGGGGGGGCTTCCCATAGGCTATTATTAAAGTGCGATTTGGACACACATGGATGCGCGCGGATAAAAAACGGACCACATAGATTTAGAACGAAAATTGTATATTGGAAATTAATTCTCGCAATTTCCATTCTATTTTAAATTACTTTGCGAATCGCTTAATGGAACGCAAAGCACACAGTGGGACGTACCAAACCCTATGAAAAATATAAGAAAATATTCTAAATGGATTTTTTTACTGTTAACTGATGTACAGCGAGTAACTTTAACATTTCATTCCCATGAACATGGCGCGGTCTCCCTGTTAAAGGGCAAGGTGTGTTGAACAGGTTAGATATAAAACAAACTGCACACTAACAACTGTTTCGACCCTCCTCCTTTCCTGCCTGTAACTCTATCTCCAACTCTGGACATTTAAAGGCAACATGCTCTACTCTGAATAGCCCTGTACTGAGTTTTGCAGAAATAATTAAACCTTGTGATGACGCTTTCCCTTTAAGACAACAGCACACCTGAAATCCTGTTTTACCTGTGCTGCTGACGTTGGGGGAGGGGGTTACCAGGTACAGGAAGGAGGAAGAGGATCTGGAACCAGGAGCAGCTCCATGTTCAGGGACAGAAAGGGAATCTATCCGATATCTAGGATCTTTCCATTCTAATGCTGCTCACATCCTGACTGATTAGGGATTCGGACCTTTAGGGAACAGGAATTATAATCCAGCCTGGTGTGAAGGGAGAGGGTGACAGGACAGGGATCACAGCACCATGTCAGCTTCAGCAGTGTGTGTCCTGGACCTAAAGGGAAAGGTGAGTGACTAGGGTTGGGCCTTGTGTTGAGAGATGTAGTTTAACAAGACGCCTGCACAGACCATTCCAAACTGGGTCTCTCCATAGAAATGCAATTGTTTTTGTCACAGGATAAAATAGACCCTGCGCATATAACGCTATATATTATATATACGTACACCTGGCTTTTTATTGTTCTTCTTCATTTCCTAGAATTCTTCCATAAAATATTTCCCCGGGCGTTCTATTATCCACAGGGAGGTGGGAATAATCAATCTCCCCTCCCTGTGAATAATAGATATTGTAGTGACCGATACGGCCATTATAAGTTAATGAATGGGCGTCTATACACGTTAGATAAGAGATTGGAGGAAATAGAAAAGGGGCCCAAACAGAGACTGGCTACCCTCACTGCTTCACCCACAGTGGTTTTCTGGGAGGAGGCTATATCCGTCATAGGGAAAGTAAGAAGATGGGGTCCCCCTGTGGTTGCAGGGTCTGCACCCCTGGTAATTACACCCCTGGGCCCAAATAATTTATCCTCCAATCACCAAGGACCAATTGTATAACATCTCCTGGTTAGACTGGCCCATGGTGTAACTCTGCAAGGTGGATATGGTTACAATCTGATCTATACAATCCGGATGTAGAATCTGCAATAGATTCTCAGGTTAAAGAAAGAAGTAGCCGGGCAGCACTGAACTGTGTCCATCAAATCCTAGATTTCAATGTTGGGTGGGAATTAAAGTGCCACCATTGATAGTTTGAAGCAACCAAACGCATGGCCTGTTAAAGACAACGCGATCAGTTGGAAATGACTGCCATGTCTGTTCAATGAAAATACTACGAAAAA
The DNA here is from genome assembly GCA_019447015.1 of Hymenochirus boettgeri. Lineage (NCBI taxonomy): Eukaryota > Metazoa > Chordata > Amphibia > Anura > Pipidae > Hymenochirus > Hymenochirus boettgeri. The sequence goes on along the minus strand of CM033471.1, from coordinate 25,529,275 downwards.
GTCCCAGAGATAGTTCAACCCGATTGGCTGAAATATTGTATCAGTGGTTGATCAGTTTAAAATATCAGCCTGTGTGTACCTAGCCTTATGCAAAGGGCAGGAACGGTTTGGCTTTCCATAGGCACAGCGTTTAGTGGCCTCAAGCCTGTGACCAGAAAGAGCACTGTCCACTGGTCTGACTGACCTGGTTGGAATGCATTAACATACAGTCCATACTGCACTGTTCAATGGCTCTACATCCTATTGGTTGCTGTTTTTGATTTCCTATTACATCACCTGTGTATGGTGCTGCAGGTAGATGCCATGGTTACAGGGGTACCAACCTTTAAATATAAAGCTGGGTACACCTCTCGATCCTCTATCCTGACTGACTGTTTAACATGACTTGAGGTCCATAGAGGACCTCCAATCGCCCTTTGATCCGATTCGGGCAAACAAACAGTGGGACGGCGGTTGCAAGCAGCCACAAAAGCAAGCAATGTTTTCTGCCTGATTGACCGATACACTAAACTATCCATGGCGCTAGTAAATGTGGGGGGGGGGGGGGGGGGGGCGCGTCCTTGAATGGTTGATTCTAGGATTTGTTTTGCTCTGTAATCACAATAATTTTGCTTTTATGCCTAAGGGATGCTATTTACACAAAGATAATGTGTATAAGACACTGGGATATCCTGGTATCTGAGCCAATCAGATCGTTCCAACTTTTTTTTTGTATATATATATATATATATATATATATATATATAAAATCAGGCACATGTAGGAATTATGTTTGTGGCCCCAAACCAATTATATATATCAGATGCAGGGGTGTTTCTAGAGTTTTTGACACCTGAAACAACTTTTAAATGCCATCTATCGGCAGACAGGGGGGTGACACTTGAAGCGGGCATGGCTTCATCATGGAACATAGGCGTGGCTTGTGGAGGTGGGTATGGTTGGCTGACTTACATTGACTAGATGACTGACTTAACACTGATTGGTGGACTGGTGCTGAAATTGCAGCAAGGAGGATTTTTTAAACTGCCGCCTTTTAAGTGTTCTGCAGGAGCGTGCCCTGAGCAAATGTTTCAGTTTGCTTCATGGTAGGGGCACCCCTGGGATGGTAGATGTTATATGTGTGTTTGTGGCCTTGGGAAGCGCTGTGGGAGAACTTTTGGGCAAAACATTGGGTGGGGGGTTTCTCACTAACCCTTGGCCAATCAAAGCCTCTGGTTTGGGTGTCTCCTTTGCGGCTGGCACAATTGCCACGTTTTATTCCCGATGGTTGTTGGCCTTATGACTGATGATATAACTGTATGAATGTAGGAAACTGCACACAATGGCGGAAATATACAATTGAATTATTTAAAGGCAGGAGACCCTGGGTGTTAACAACATGTTGACAATTTCAGTTATAGTTTTTTATTGTGCCCCACTGATTGGTCTGGTGTATCTAATCCACAATATGTAAAAATTGGGTTATTGTACATCCATATTAAAGTGCAACTAGAGACCAAAAATATAATGCTATGGAAATATAGCCAATATGCAATTAGAATTGCTTGTGCACTAGAATTCTATTTTTTGTATGATGTACCTCATCTCCAGTTTTCAATGCAATATTGCCCCCTAGAGGTTACTTTTATCACAAGAAGCAGTTGAACCAGAATCTACCTTGATTTGGTGGCAGGCTTACAAATCTTTTGGGAAAAAAACATTTATTCTACAGGAATTATGTTGTGGATGTCTTTTTGAGTAACTGTATAAATACCGCCCTGATTGGAAGTTTAAAATGACCAAATGTTTAACCCCTCCTATTCCTGGAAGCCATGCACACCTCTCCCTGGTAGCTGTGGTGCACTTCATGGCACCTAGTGGTACATAGGGGTGGCATTCAAAAGTTTGGCTCAGGTGGAAATACCCTAGAGACGCCCCTGATCCCGTCTGTTTAAACCTAGTACACACCATGGGATCTGATTGCCCATTCATCCGAACAGCCGGTCGCGGGCCGCAGAAAAGCCATGTCGTTTTTTGGCCCAATCGACCAATATCTATCAGCCCAAAAAATTGCATGGTGTGTGTACACAGCATTAAAACACTTTCAGGGAGATTCAATAAAAGTTCTTATCATTTAAAATGGTACTAATTTTGCCCCAACCAATCAGAACTTATGTAACATTTAAAAGCTAACATCTGATTGGTTGGGGCAAAATTAGCACCATTTTAAACGATAAGAACTTTTATTGAATAACCCCCATTGTACTTTAAAGGAATAGTTCACTTGAAAAGTGAACTATTCCTTTGAAGTATTGATTGGAGACCGGAAGGAGCCATGCTTTACCTTCCATTTTTTTCAATCAATTGAGCAGGAGCCAGGGACGAAGAGAGAAGAAACTTACCTTACATGTGATCCACCACCGCAGAACTGACAGGTCCTGACCGCTTCCTTAATGCGCGCTATAGTTGATTGGAACCAGGAAGCAGTCGGGAATTTTCACTGCTGCCGCGGTGAATTGTGCTAAAGGTAAGTTTCTGCTATCTTCGTTCCTGGCTCCTGAGATATTGATTGAAGAACGGAAGGTAAGGCAAAGCTGGTTAGTCTTACATCTCTCAGATTCGTAACTATTGCTGTTTTGGGGTTTTACAAGGTGATTATCCTACATAAAATTTTTCATTTGAGTGGTGGACAATAAAACGTGTCGATAAATTGTTTGGTTCCTGTTGCACATTTAACCCTTTCATATCTTCCCTACAGCCCATTATCTGCAGGAATTACAAGGGCGATATTGATTTGGTGGAGATCGACCATTTTATGCCCTTGCTTGTGCAAAGGGAAGAGGAGGGCAACCTATCACCCCTGCTAACCCATGGGAAAGTTCACTTCTTGTGGATCAAACACAGTAATCTTTACTGTATCCTTTGTGTCAAGTCTAAATTCCATTGGCTGGGTTTGTTTCCTGGACACACAGTCAAAAATACTCAATCGCTATTGTAACTTACCAGCTGCCTCATAAAATAACACTACTGGTATACAATCAATGTACAACAGACTTCTATACATTCCTATAAACTAACCCTTTATATGCTACTAGATAGTTAAGCCCGTTCTATAAACAGGCGAGAGAGTCTCTCTCCTCTGGATCAGGGAACTGCAATCCTCCTCCTCCTCCTTGTAATTGCAAACTTTTGCAATTCTGATACCGTTCCCCACGCACATTAGTCTGACCAAGCCGAGAGACACTCCCCCTCTTATTGGCACATGCGCAGAAGCAAAAAAGCCACACACGGATTCACAGACGCACATTATGGCTTTTATTATACAGGATTTACCTTACCTGGGTTTACCTTGTTTTGCCCATAATACTTGCCTAAAGTTGCGGTTACCGGTGTGGTCAACACGCCGCCCTGATTTTGTCTGGGGCACAGCCAAGGTGCAGCTCTCGTTGTCCTTTAAATACCCAATGACCAAAAGAATCTGTACGACCCAATCAGATGTTTGCCAACAACATTTTAATTAATTTGGCCCAATCAAAACTCATTTTAGGTAGGGTACCCACTCATTTCAGGGAGGGTACCCATCCCACGATTAATGTTTAATCCATGTATACAGACACACTCATGTAAACAGACCGACACGCCTGCATACAAATCATATCACAATTAAAGTTGGATACACACTTTAACAATAAAGGGACAATTCCGTCAGATCTAACAAAATTGCCCCTTTATTGTTGAAATGTGTACCCCACTAGAAAGCGCTGGGCCTGTGTGTAGCCTGATCTTTAAAGTGTGTACCCACCATTAGTGTTTTCTGTCACTTGTTTACCTCTAATAGGGATTTTTTATCAGGTTTTATTAACATTAAAGCTCGGTATACACAGTTTAGACTTTTTCAGCCATGTGTGTGCCGGTAAAACAAATGTTTCTGATGCCAACAGGTTTGCCAGAAAACTTGTCCTCACACAAAAACCTAATAAGTATCCAATTGGACAGAATATCAGTATCTGAATGGGCAGTGGGTTTTTCCAGGATAAATCGCACTGAGCATGTCTGTGCCCACTGGGAAGTAAAAGTTTTTCTCATTTCACACATGTGTGTCTTGGTTAGAAAGACAAATGACAGTGGAATCTTTGGTATAAATCGGGTAAACAATTGTTTTAGACAACATTTTTTTCCTTTGTCACCAACCTGTGAATTTGTTTTTAACCTTAACAATTTGCTCTATCAGTGGTTGCACTAACCAATAAGAATGCGAACGCCTCCCTTGTGTACTCCTTCCTGTATAAAGTGGTAGAGGTAAGTGGCAGCACATATCTGGGTGAACAGTACCTGCTGAAAATGATTATAGCTAATGGAGAAGGGCTGTGCATATAGCTTCCTTGTATGGATAAATTGAACTCTCCATTTAGCTCCATGTGGGGGGGAATGATAAAATCCATCATCACTAGGATTAGGTTACTTGTACCTAAATGTGCAGGCCCTAGGAGTACAAGAAAACTTTAATAGCTTCCTGCCTACAGGTGTTCACAGAATACTTTAAGGAGCTGGAGGAAGAGAGTATCCGGGATAACTTTGTCATCATATACGAACTGCTGGATGAAGTCATGGATTTTGGGTTTCCTCAAACAACCGAGAGCAAAATTCTGCAGGAGTGAGTACCAAGGTTTCTGATTAACAATACACTGATTATATCTGATGACCTAGCTTAACACTGATTATAACTGATGACATAGCTTAACACTGATTATAACTGATGACATAGCTAAACACTGATTATAACTGATGACATAGCTAAACACTGATTATAACTGATGACATAGCTAAGCACTGATTATAACTGATGACATAGCTAAACACTGATTATAACTGATGACATAGCTAAGCACTGATTATAACTGATGACATAGCTTAACACTGATTATAACTGATGACATAGCTAAGCACTGATTATAACTGATGACATAGCTAAGCACTGATTATAACTGATGACATAGCTAAGCACTGATTATAACTGATGACATAGCTAAGCACTGATTATAACTGATGACATAGCTAAACACTGATTATAACTGATGACATAGCTAAGCACTGAATATCTGATGACATAGCTAAGCAATGATTATAACTGATGACACAGCTAAACTCTGATTATAACTGATGACATAGCTAAGCACTGAATATCTGATGACATAGCTAAGCACTGATTGTAACTGATGACATAGCTAAACACTGATTATAACTGATGACATAGCTAAACACTGATTATAACTGATGACATGGCTAAACACTGATTATAACTGATGACATAGCTAAACACTGATTATAACTGATGACATAGCTAAGCACTGATTATAACTGATGACAAAGCTAAACACTGATTATAACTGACCATGTAGCTAAGCATTGTTTATAAGGATATAGTTGACTGGATATTAGTTGTTGTTTTTGTCATTTTTTTCTTTTCAACCATGTCAGAGAATATAACACAATGCTTGACAGTTGCCTTTTGACCGTAATTGGACTGCTGATTGCTTTAGCGATTGGTAGGTCTGTTGGCAGGAATATACTACAAATGTGTACACAGCCTTAATTGGACAAGTTCCTTATTATTCTAATTTCCTCCCGTCCGTTATTTGGGAGATATTTCTCCTTTATTTGGCCTCTCGGTTGAATTGATAGTTTCCACCAACAGATCATACAGATATGCCACTAGGTCAAACCTTTAGGACTTGCAGTGAGGGTTAGATAAATAGCAGACATATATTTACTAAAGTTACTATACGCTGTGTCAATACCCTATGAACTGAAAGCTTGGAGACATCCTGTGTAGATCCTAATTTAGCTGACCAGGTTCCTAGATAGAGGAGACACAGCTGTAAAGATTGTACCGAACGCTCCGAACAATCCATAGCAATAAAAGTCTTCTGTGCATTGCTAAATGCGGTTACGGGATATTTGGCAAGCACATGCCAGGACTTTTATCACTGTGATTTTCTTGGGAACAAACCATGTATTCATTTACTTTAATTGCTACCTCATGTAATTACATGGATATGCTAAAATGATAGTACAGGACAAAATGACTGTAAATGACCCATACTTAGACTGAGACTGCAATTTGCCTGAATCCCTTAAAACCCCATGGTGGTTTGAACTGGAAACTGTTTACTGCTTTGACTTTTATTACAGTAGACTGCGCTGGTTTAAACCTTTAGTAATTGTTCTTACAGTTCCCTTGTTTATTACTGTTAAGACATCTTGGATATAAACTAATACCGTTTATTAGATCATCCAATGTTATCACGGGATATGTTAGATCCTCCAATGTTGTCACTGGATAGACTAGATCCTTTCAATGTGATGTCCACTGGATAGCTCTAGGATCCTTCAAGTTGTCACTGGATAGACTAGATCCTTTCAATGTTGTCACTGGATAGACTAGATCCTTTCAATGTTGTCACTGGATAGACTAGATCCTTTCAATGTTGTCACTGGATAGACTAGATCCTTTCAATGTTGTCACTGGATAGACTAGATCCTTTCAATGTTGTCACTGGAAGACTAGATCCTTCAATGTTGTCACTGGATAGACTAGATCCTTTCAATGTGTCACGGATAGACTAGATCCTTCAATGTTGTCACTGGATGAACTAGATCCTTTCAATGTTGTCACTGGATAGACTAGATCCTTTCAATGTTGTCACTGGATAGACTAGATCCTTTCAATGTTGTCACTGGATAGACTAGATCCTTTCAATGTTGTCACTGGATAGACTAGATCCTTTCAATGTTGTCACTGGATAGACTAGATCCTTTCAATGTTGTCACTGGATAGACTAGATCCTTTCAAGTTGACTGGATGACTAGATCCTTTCAATGTTGTCACTGGATAGACTAGATCCTTTCAATGTGTCACTGGATAGACTAGATCCTTTCAATGTTGTCACTGGATAGACTAGATCCTTTCAATGTTGTCACTGGATAGACTAGATCCTTTCAATGTTGTCACTGGAGACAGCATCCTTTCAATGTGTCACTGGATGACTAGATCCTTTCATGTTGTCACTGGATAGACTAGATCCTTTCAATGTTGTCACTGGATAGACTAGATCCTTTCAATGTTGTCACTGGATAGACTAGATCCTTTCAATGTGTCACTGGATAGACTAGATGCTCCAATGTTGTCACGGGAGAGACTAGATCCTCCAATGTTCTCACGGGATAGACTAGATCCTCCAATGTTCTCACGGGATAGTCTAGATCCTCCAATGTTCTAACGGGATAGACTAGATCCTCTAATGTTCTCATGGTAGAGACAAGATCCTCCAGTGTTGTCACGGGAGACACTAGATCCTCCAGTGTTGTCACGGGAGACACTAGATCCTCCAGTGTTGTCACGGGAGACACTAGATCCTCAGTGTTGTCACGGGAGACACTAGATCCTCCAGTGTTGTCACGGGAGACACTAGATCCTCCAGTGTTGTACGGGGACACTAGATCCTCCAGTGTTTGTCACGGGAGACACTAGATCCTCCAGTGTTGTCACGGGAGACACTAGATCCTCCAGTGTTGTCACGGGAGACACTAGATCCTCCAGTGTTGTCACGGGAGACACTAGATCCTCCAGTGTTGTCACGGGAGACACTAGATCCTCCAGTGTTGTCACACAGTGTATACAGTGTATAAATATATATAAACATTGGCTTGATGTTAGACTTTGGAAATTGCATTAAATATGAACCTTGGATACATTTTTCACTTTTATGCCACGTTATAGATCCTCTTATCATTCTCTCCATGCCCAAACATGTTTCTTGCTGTAGCTGACAGTTATTCATTTCTCTCTTGCAGTTCTCTGTAGGAAGGAAGAAGCTTTAGACGTCTCCAGAAGTTGCAATTTGCTAATTTCACGGTAAGTGACAATTTATTTTCCTATTTTTCATTTTATCTTTCCTTTGGTGGCAAAGGGTTAATTATATTTAGAATTCAGATATCTAGCTAAGGGCTCTATTGAAAAAGTAAAGGGGAAAGATATTGTATGACCCTGAAAACCACAATTACTTACTTACAGCAGCTCTACTGGAAACACGTGTAATATATCAAGCAAGAGATTAGATGGTTGGACCGTGGATTATCGCTGGCCATACACTTTTTAGACATTTGATAGATTTGCCATTCGGTTATCAAATCTATAAAAAAACACTCTTGATATTCCCGCAACGCTCCCATCTTTGTCCATTCATTGTGAGACCCCACCGCAAAAATGATCTGCCTTCTGGTGTCCCAACATTGCAGGAACATCAGGGTGGTAATGGTGCACAACACTATCGAGGTTATTCAATAAGAGTTCTTATCGTTAAAAATGGTGCATATTTTGCCCCAACCAATCAGAAGTCAGCTTTCACCAGTACCCCCCTATTTGCAGGGATGCCAAAAATCCCCCCTCTCATGACATGTACAGCAGATACATTTTGATTGGTTACCTACAGGACATTTTGAGACTAGCCAATCATTTTGCCCTAAACCTATTTCCTTACGAAGTTGGACAATTGGTGTGATGATTTTTGTATTGGCAGTGAAATTCAACATCTTACTGGGAACAAGGTTGTGTATTATTCTACACAACATTGTAAGTGTACACAATGAACATATTCGGACAGAAAAAAAAAAACCTTTTCCCTTCCAGGGATTAAGTAGGCATACATGAGACTCTATCCGCTGGGTTACACTTTCCTTGGGGCTGTGAAAATGACAAGTCAAATAGCTCCATCTGCAGATGTATTTAAATCCTGCTCAGGGATAGACATCCATCAAACACGTCTTAAAAGCAAACAGCCCGGAATAAGGATTAACAGGAAAATAAGTAACATTTCAAGGCAAAAGTTCCTTTCCTCTGTTTACGCTGTACACTATTTTAAATTGGCAACGGCCTCTAAAGCTGTCAGTCCCGGTTTGGATTTCCTCATTTGGTTTAGCAGAATTTAAAGGAGAAATAAAACTGCTTGACAAAATGATTTTCTGTAGCTTATCGTTTTATGTTCTAAACTATTAAAAGTGTCCCATTTGTTGGACATAAGTGGAAAAATGTAAGAGCAATAGATGGGAGGGGTAATATGTTCCTCTGCTCCTGAACTGCAGATGTCCTGTTCATTGGCGTGTTCGTTCCATCTTGAAAGCAGATTTTTACGACGACAGACCCATAGAAGTCAGCGTAGTTAAAAAAATCCGAAGGTTCAGATTCAATTTTATACTGTAACCAAAACTATAACTATAACCAAAACAAGCTTCCGCATCACATATTCTATAATTATCGACTGTACAAAATCGAGGGCTCGCGTATACGCTATTTCTCCCATATTTGGAATCGAGGGATCACATATTCACTATTTCTTGAAATTAGACTGTAAATTCATAATTTCCAAATATTTTGAAAATTTCATTAATTCTGAAATATTTGATTTTGACAATTCTGTCGGAACCAGACTTCATCCTAATCTCAACCTTTGCACAAAATTATTTTTCTGTAAGGAATAGTAGATGTGCTATAGAGTTTAGAGGGTTGACGTTCATTACGCTACATTCAAGGGATACTGCCGAAATTCCGCATTCAAGGGTTATCAAATTTTCCGTAATTATCAAAAATATTTCAGCGAGTTGGCAAAAACTCGAACTAAGAACTTTTGGGAAGTTCTAAAGAGTCCAAGTTCATCTGAAATATTACATTTCTGGTCAAACTCAGGTTTTGAGTTCTAGCTCATCTGTAGTAAAGAGGGAGAATAACATTTTCCTCCCTTGAATCCATACCTCTCTTTATACAAGACAATACCATGCTGGCTCTGGCTGTTGCTGCCTGGCACTGCTTGCTTCCTTTAAGTTTGTTATCCACCAAAACTCCAAGATGCCTTTCCAACAGGGATTCACTTAACACAGAGCCATTTATAGTATAAGCAGCACAAGGATTTTTAAGTCCAAAATGCATCACCTTCCATTTATCAACATTGAATCTCATCTGCCACTTAGCAGCCCAATGTGACAATCTATCTAGATCCCCCTGCAACGATTGCACATCCTCTGTAACAGTTAATGTAAAACATGGAAGAAGAAATGTAACAGGATGGTGGGTGCTGAGATGGGTTTTTATGACCTGCCATGGATCACAGCTGCAGGGAGAGAGATCATTTCAGAGCGTGCAGCGCTGGCAGTAAATTCCTATGGAACGCGGTGGATTAGCTCTCCGTGGAATTCTTCATTACGATCAGGCTGGTTTTTATTGCAATTGGTGCATTGGGTCTGTTCTCTTTAATTTAGAGAAGATTTCTCCTATACAGGAAGCTGTAACTAGGCCACTAAACCACCAGCCCTCAAGATGTTTTGAAAACTACAACTCCCAGCATTCCCTGACTGCTCCTATCTCTTTCTAGGAATTATTTTAAAAGGCAAGTGACACATTTTTTTCATTATCATGCTTTAGGTTGTAAATCAAGTGCAATGGATTAGATTGCACATATTGTTTACATTGCAATATTCTGTTTGACTACTAGTCAGTAGAGAACAATGAAACTGGCGAGTTTTTTTCCGCCAGCGGATCCCCGGAACCAATTTTAAGTTAAAAATCTGATTCAAACCCAATTAGAATTTTAGATTTTCTAATATTAGATTTTTGATTTTTCAATGAAAAGCGCTGGATTATTAAAAATGTGCAGTTCCAAATTGAAACATGGGGGATGTACCAATGGGGAATGGCATGGGGAATGTTCCAATTGGGAATGGGAATTGCATGGGGTGTGAATGAATGGGAATTGCATGTGGACTGTACCAATGGGGAATGGGAATGGCTTGTGAAATGTACTAATTGGGAATGGCATGGGGGTGTACCAATGGCAATAGGAATGGCATGTGGACTGTACCAATGGGAATGTCATGGGGGTGAACCAATGGGCAATGGGAATGGCATTGGGGTGTACCAATGGGGAATTGGAATGGCATGGGGGTGTACCAATGGGAATGGCATGGGGAATGTAGCAATGAGAATGGCATGGGGGGTGTACTAATGGGGAATGGGAATGGCATGGGCAATGTACCAATGGGGAATGGGAATGATATAAGGGGTGAACCCGTTGGGAATGGTATGGGGAATGGCATGGGGGGGGGGGTCCCAATGGGAATGTGGTCATGTAAGTAGCGAGCAGGAGCAATAATATATCTCCCTGCTGATTGGTTCTCCCTGCTGATTGTTTGCCACAGATTTATATCATGGGGAAACATTTGCAGCTTTTACTGCTGCAAATTGTTAGTGTGAAGGCTGAGGCCCCACTAGGACGCACAGAAGAACGCTCGCTACCATTCAGAAATTGATCCCCATCAAAGCACGTGAAACGCACCAAAAATGGTGATCGTATGAACTCTGTAAACGTCTTGCAGCACATGTATTGGGGGAGCTCACATAGCGTTCGGTAGGTCTGCGCAAACACTAGCACGATCCAAATCCCGCTAGTTGGGGCCTAGCCCTAAGTGACAGCGCTGCAGCTGAAGCTGTGAGCAGACACACAACACATAAAGTTAATCCCCAAAATAATTTATTTCAATAATATTAAAGGGTATGTCCACCCTTTAAACTAACTTTTCCCATAATATAGATATTGGTCCCCCAGCCCCAACCGCGTTACTATTAAAGCAAGAAAGTCCCCCGATCTTTACTTACCTTAGCTCTCTCCTTCACCGCACAATCCCGGCCCTCTGCTTGCATAGAACTGCAAGCAGGGGGCAGCCAATCACGGACACGGCTGCCGGTAGTGTAGAACAGGGAAAAGGGGTTTAATGCTAGGGGTAGGGAGACCAAATTTGGAGGGAGAGGGAGGGGGGGGGGGCTCTTCTGCGCATGGCAAAATTCTCCCGGAGGGGAGACAGGAGTCCTATATGGACTCTGCTATCTTCCTGGTGGGCAGTTTTTGGGACTTTGGGGAGGGATTACAGGAGAACCATTTGGAGCTGGGGTGAAAGGTAAGGATTTTACTACACAACAGAGTGGGGCCAGTGGTGGGGGGGATTATAGTTTTGGGGGTGGACATGCCCTTTAAGCAAATACATAATTTAAAAAGACTTCTGTGTTTTCACAATAAAACCAAACTGGTCCTGAAATGGACATTTGGGTCTTTATATGTGTGAATACAGGGGGATATAGTGATGGAGTGTTAGCCTACAACACTAACATTTACACAAAGTCCCTCTCCTAATCCAACAACTGTCAGATCTCCCGTCTACACAATCCAACACACTAACAATGTGATTTTGAGCTAGAAGTCCTGGTTCTGCTTCCGGAATTATGATGGGTAAAAATTCCAATGGAATTACAATGCAGGAATACCAAGCTGAGACGTATTCCTAATTTTCGGACAACAGTGGGTTAGTTCCCCCTTGCAAGGCATTGCAGCACCGCATTTGTCAGTTTGTATTATGGCCACTAGATGGCGCTTAAAACTTGTGCCTCCAATAAGCAGCTATGATTTTTGTTCTCTTTTTAAGGGTGCATTTTTTCACATTCACTCTCTGTTGTTAAATGTTTACATCAATAACACTCTTTGCCAATTAAAACAGAATATCAATATACATTCCAATGAAATGTTTTCTTTTTAAAAAGCCTTACGTATTGCAAACTAGAAAAATAAATCGTGGAAAAAAAACTGTAAGCAAGTACTGCAGTAAATCTGTATTTGTTTTTTTGTGTGTTTTTTTTAATGAGACTGTAAAATGGTAAATTGGCTGATGGTGCAGAATATTAGTAATTGAACCCTACATTTAAATTGCATGGTGGGCATGCGCTTGAGTGGTCAGTGAGAGCTAGATGGCTGAAAGCTTCTTTACGATTGGCTCCTGGGTCATTTCAAAGTCTTCTTCAAATTGATAGTCCTGAAATAAACCATGAAAATCCAAGTAACACCACTACCAGGTGTAGAGAGGAGGAACAGGGGCCAAATCTGAGATATCTGTATAAAGATACCCATACACTAAAAATTTACCCTGCAATTTTTTTCCTACGCTCCTCAAAAACGCTGGGCAAGGTCACCTTGATCATCTTACGATCACCTTGATCACCTTGCGACTAAAGTATTTTTCGGCCGGGGTAAAGTCGCAAAGTAAGAAGTAACACTTCGTAATTCCAGTAGCATGAGTGTACTAGAAGAGTGACATCAACTGCACCAACTTGATGTCTTAACTAGATTGTAAGCACCACGGGGCAGGGACCTCAGTACCTCTTGTGGCAAAGCCCTAGCACTTCTATTTATATAATTTATATATTTATGTACTGAACTATCTATGTATTTATCCCCCTTGTATGACTTTATTGTATTTTAATACTGTACAGCGCTGCGTCCCCAAGTGGCGCTATATAAATAAACATATACATGCATACATACGTACACAGAATCCGAGCATGCTCACCAAAGGCAGGAACGCCCTGCACAGATAATTGATGAATGATGTCATTAATGTCAGACCCCACACTTTTTGTCTTGACTGACCATGCTCTCCAATGAGACTGCACCATTGTCCATGATTTAGTGACTTTCCCAATATTGTATTTTAATGAAATGTGCATGATCACTTATATTTTCCGACAAGTCTGATTGTTTAAATCAAACAATAATCTTCTTAATTTAAATCCTTGTCCAATCCAGCTAAAATATTGTGTTGGGAGGTTGATTGAGCCAAATTATTGGTGTGCCTATACAAGAACTAATGCAAAGTTCATGTTTTAAGATGTCAGCCTATTCCTTTTCATTGCTTTAGGCTATTTTAATATTTAAAGGTCTATTTCCTTCAGCATATTTTCATCTGCTATTACACTTTTATCAAATATCCATATATATATATAAATGACTTTTACACACAAAGACCAGCCTGAGGGTTTTAAGCGAGGGGGATGTTTAATTAAACATCAGTGTTAAAAATAAAGAAAGTTCCCTAGGCCTTTCAAATAGCAACCAGGGAGAAAGTAAAAGGGTGTGAATGACCTCTGAGCTCTAATCAAGGTCACTCGCTTTTCATTAATCCTGTTTCTTTAATGAAGCCATCTGAAGCTTGGAGAATAGATTCTGAACATTTATTTTTAGATCCTTATATATACGATGCAGGTTACATTATTAACTATAATGTCATATGGCAGTGATGACATAATTAAGCACTGGTTAATACCAATTATACTGTTATAATTTTCACTTGGCTATGTCACAGGTCATGTAACAGTAAAACAGACAATTAAAATAATGAAGCCAAAGGTGGCAGGATCATACAAACACTGCAGATCCATTCCCAAGTAAAACTCGAACACTAGAGGGCACCTGTAACACAGGTATCCAAACAGCAAAAACAATAAAAAAAAAAACCTGCAAATCTGGTGCTTAATAATGAAGGTTTATTTCGGCCAATAATCAGGCCTTGTATGGGCACTTTATCAGCCGAAGCGGCCGCTCATTCAGAGATCCGCACAGTGGCTTGGGTAACGATCTCCGAACGAATGGCCATTTCAGCCGATAAAGTTCCTATACACGGCCCGGTTATCGTCCGAAACGGCAGTTCCAGTCGGTACCCGCGATAGCACGTGTGTACGAACCTTAACTCTATGTGAGAGATGGCCTTTTAGAAGTAAAGTCCTTTTGTACTTACAAAAAGCCATTAAAAGACCTAACCAGTTTATGTAAAAACCGTTAGACAAGCGGCCATATTGTTTACCAGGATTGTTTGCTCTCAAGCTGGTGACACCTCTTCGTTGGTCTAAAATTAATTTTGCTACAAACCTCATAGACTTTAATGGGACTGACAGTACTAGCTGCAGTGGATTGGAAAAAAAATGCTGCATCAAAGATTGGGTTGTTTTAAAGGTGAAAAAAAAATAAATAGAAATACGGCATGTGTAATGTATTGTATAATTTCTAACCTGCAGATAGATGTAGCTGTTCCCTATGTAATCAGCAACATTGTGGAGAAATCATTTATCACTGTTCAGGTTTCTGTCATATTCTAGTCCCTTCCTTTCCAGTGAGTAACAATTGGTTTTCTCACTGCCCAGTCTTCATTATGGAGGTCATGGGAAGGTTACCCAGTTGTAACTTGATGGCATTGGGGGCTATAGAATTCAATGAGCATGTGCATGTGGGTCCATGACCCACTCTGGAAGGAAGGTTGTGGTTTCAGGAAAGTATAAAAATGATTTCTCCACAACACTGCTGGTTTCACAGGTGACAGATACATCTATTTGTTAAGCCTCATACATACGTTTGACCAGACGGACGAGGAACAATGCCCGAGCTTGTGCACATGCGCATCAAACGTCCGTTTCGGCTGAAAGTGGTATATGTGTATGCGTTAGCTCAGGTGCTGTTCATCAGTCTGCCATGGTGATTCAACGAGCGACAACCTAGCAAATGTACACACACGCGACTATGAACTGAAACGGCCGTTCGCTTGCATCTTTCGCTCAGGGTTCGTTCCTCGTTACACAGGATACACTCTCGTTATTTTTTATTATATTTTAGTTGTACTTTAATGTGCAATTTCTTATCTTATTTATGTCCATAAAATACAATGTGGATAATGAGATTTCTCCCTTGCTATAAGAGAGGAAATGGCAATCAGCGCTGTGTTTTTTTGTTTTTTTTTCCTCTTCACTATTTGGCAAGCAATGGGTGGTTTATTCCGATATGCCCATGTAAAATGGTAGTGCCCACAAGGATGTTGGGTAACTGAATCTTCCTCCAACAAGCTATAAAGACCCGAAAACAAACATTTTAGCAGTGAAATTAACAAAAGCTTTTTTCAGTCTTTTCTGAAGTCGTCATGACCCTATTGAGAGAAAGCGGTGGTATAAGATTTCATTTTCTTCGACAATAAATCCGCTATATCGTCAAATGGCATCATATAAAATCTCATTTTACACAGCGAGAGGGGAAGGAATCGTTTTTCCGAAGGTATGTTTTTTAATGCAAGAAAAAAATAGAGATACAGGCTTTGTGGTGGAAGTGACACATTATTTAGACAGCTGCGTAATAAATAATCCACTGACCCCCGCGGTTTGTGTTCCTCAAGGCAAGTTACGAGCGAGTTAATGGGTTATTTTTAAGTCACAATACTTAGGGGGAAATCTTTCGTTTCTTGCCACGTCCTGTAAATGAACTTTTTTTTTTTTTTTTAAGAAATATTGTCCAAAAAAGTCTGGGGCCCATTCACTAATTGGTCACTGCTTCTTTGTTTTTAAATTAATGCAAATCCCACGCTCCCCGATTTACTATATTTTTGGAAAATATCGTGGCATAGCATGGCGCTAACATTTTGCCTGTAACATTTTGCAGTAAGTCTCGCAAAGGGATTTACGCGTGAATGTAAATTGCAAGTAGGGTTTCCACATGTCCCTATTTGGACTGGATTGCCCGGACTGCAGGGACGAAATCCAATTCAACAGAGGGAACTGGTTGCCCCACCTCGAACAACCATCACGTTACGCCCCTAACCACAACATGAATCTGGCAACCCAGCTTATAAGGCTGGCAGATGTGAATACTTTAACTGGCGTTTCAGGTACATCCTTTGTTAAAAAATTCTATTGGGTTTATATAGATTTTAACACCAGTTACGTTCAGTCATTTATCTACATTCACCCTCCAACTTGCTTGATGGCATGCTGGATGTATTTTTGCAGTAAGACTCCTGTAACAAAGACTTAATGGACTCTGACTCATTTACAGGTGGATAACTGACAATTACAAATGAATCCCCAGCTATGCCCAATTATGTACATTAAACGGAAATGAGCAGCAGTTTGAAACATGATGAAGTTTGGTCTTTTTAAATTGTTTTGGGAATAAGAATTAAAAAAAAAATGTTTTTTAAAGAGAGGGACGACGGAGAGCTCCAGTTTTAACCATTGGATGTACAATCTGTAAACATTTTTCTGCTTACATAAACAGAGACCCAGCCATGGGTACAACGTTTACCCTTTTCTAGTAAAGACCAGTAGATGGCAAAAAGTTGAATGTTGTTTAACATTTGTAGCAACTGAATAGCATGTAAGGACTCCATATTTAGGTGAAATACCTGCAACATAACATCTTGTATATAACAGCCAAGCTGAGGTTAGAATCACACACGGTCAATTTGTACCTGATTGGTAGTCTGTCTTTCAAGAAAAAAAAAAAAGACTGCGTGATTGGCCAAAATATACCCATATTTCCTATTTATGAAAAATCTGATGAAAATTTACCGTCTTGGTGGAAATTTAACAGAAATTGGCCTGAAATTTAATCCAATGTGGATTAAATTTCCCTTAGAAAGTTTTAAGCTTAGTGATTAATTTAGAACTGACGGTTTAAGCTTAGTGATTTTTCAAAATATTCAAAAAAGTTTAAAATTCCTTTTAGAAAATCGATAATTCGAAAAATGCAATCGTATTCAATTGGGTTTGAATTAGGAACTCCAACTGCTGTTTGAATGAAACTCTTTGGTTAATCTCCTATTAAGTGTCCCATTTCTGGTGAGGATGGGATATGCTAATAAAAGGTAGACAGATCCCGTCATAATTCAACCACCCAGTGTTAAGTAAATCTATGGATAGTGTCCATTTAGAAACCATTAGAAAAGTTATGCTTGATGTCAAAATAAATTCGCTAAAGTTTACTCTTTAGCTTTTATGGGTAAAACCCATTATTTTCCTGCTTTTTTTTTTGTATAGATTTGTTAACGTCCAACCCAGGAGAGCTGTAAATGAAAATGCGATAGTACTTAGTATTTTAAATATTGAATTTTTACAATGCTTTTAGCAGACTGGTACTGGCGTGTCGCTCCTGTTTGTGCCAGAATCTACAGATGGCGTGGAGGGTGTTCTGTTTTGTACAAAACGGCCACCAATCACACGGTTAAATGTATTTTAATATCAATTAGTGTTCGTACATTTGACAGATGCTCTCTTATAATTATGGTGTCTAGAAATATCCGGGTTTGCTTGAGGTCTCATAATAAACATTTATGGGATATTTTAAGCTTTTCGTATAACGGCAAATGAAATTGTTCTGTTCACGGTTGCCAGGAGGGCCGTTATCGGTTTGGATCCATATTGAGACGCCTGAAATAAATCATAATTTATTAAGTTATTCCCTGATCTGCTTTGCTTTTTAAATGGTATTTTAACGACTTGTTCTCATTTAAAGGGAAACCATGGTCTCCATATAAGTGAGAAGAGCTATTTTATTTCATACCGTTCAAAGAAGCCTTTCCTGATGTTTCTAGCTGTTGTTAATCCAAGGTTATAAGCTTGTAAAGTTTATCTTCCTACGCTGCACTGTCTTTGTGACAGGCATGTGCTATAAGGTATCATGTGCTTATATCATAAGCCCACCCCCAAAAAGCCATCTTCCCTGTAGCTATTTAAAGGCTTGCAATCAATATCTGTGCTTTCCTTTGCATATGGACACCTTAGCGTGATAAACAGTTTTCTTTTCAGGACTGTGACTAGCTTTGAAAAGGAAAAAGAAGTTTAAAGATGAGGCTTACGATGCAGCTGATGATGCTCTTTCCAAACATTGGGTTTCATGTGGGCATGCTTAAGCCAGGGGCTTGCTGGTGATGTCACAGCTCACTGTGTTATGCAGAAAGCATCGTCCTCTAAGCTAGGTACACATGTTACAATCTTTCCTCCTGACCGACCGTTCAAGGCTTCCAACCGGTCTGCCAGGAGGAAGCACTGTCTGTCACAGCAAAAGCAGCCACGTCCAACAGTTAGCAGTGACCGATTGTGCTTTGATCCCATTCGGACGAAGGAACGGTCAGCGATCGGTCGGAGCCGCCATACACAAATTCGGCCCGACCAACTCAAACACTGAAATGTCGGTCGGTTGGGCCAAATTATTGTATGGTGTGTAACCAGCTTAATACTAATACTAATGTAGCAAAGCCCCCTGGTCATCCCCTCCACTGTCTATCCGCCTCCTAACTCTGCTCAATGAGCTTTTTATAAGCTTGAGCATGTGCAGAGGAGGCAGCAGGCAAATCAGCAGTCAATCATTGGTTGTGATGTCAGTCACCTTCATGGAGGGAGGGGCCAGCTTACTCTATAATATAACTATAATAATCCTTAAAGGGTATGTCCACCCCTTTTCCTTAATTTTGGTATAGTGTAGTGCTCCCTCCCCCAGCCCCAACCGCTATAATAGTTTTAGCAGAAACTCCCCTGATCATTATTTACCTTTCCTCTTTCCTCCGGCGTACTGTCCCGGCCTGCTGAAACTACATTTAACTGCAAGCAGGGGGCCGGACTGGCTGAGAGGCAGCTAATCATAGGCGCAGCTGCCGGCAGTGGAGAATGCCGGGGGAGAGAGCTAAGGTAAGTAGCGTTCGGGGGAGTTTCTGTAAAAACTATTATAGTAGTTGGGGCTGGGGGAGGAAGCCCTACACTATACCAAAGGGGTTTAATTCTAGGGGGAGGGAGAGCAAAACGGGTGGGAGAGGGAGGGGGGGGTCTGCAGTGTGCATGGCAAAATTCTCACAGAGGGGAGACAGGAGGCAGAATCCTATATGGACTCTGCCAGGCTCCTGGTGGCCAGTTTTTGGGACTTTGGAGGGACATAGGCGGGCAGCCATTTGGAGCTGGGATGTAAGATAAGGATTTTATTACACTACACAGTGGGGCCAATAGTGGGTTAAATTATAGTTTTGGGGTGGACATGCCCTTTAAATATCTGGTTAATAATGTGCTAAATATATCAGTTGGGGGCAGGGTGGACTCGCCCTGTAACCTGAAGATTTCCCTAATTATATCATTTAGGGTCTAATGCAATGTGAGATGCAAATGTGCCCTTGCTATGAATTTGCAACAACCAATAAGATGTTCGCTTTTTACTGGGTCAATGTAGTAAGATACAATCTAATTGGTTACTACAGGATAACAGCACTGACGCACGATGTGTATGAACGTCCATTTTGGCCGATAATTTGCCCGTGTATGGGCACTTTATCGGGCGAAACAGACGTTCGACTGGAGTACGTTGCACGATCCGCCGGGCGGATCCCTGAACATGCGGCCGTTTCGGCTGATAAAGTGCATCTGCGTACATCTGCGACCGCATGTGTGTACGAACCTTAAAAGTCCTAATTAGTTGGGCAAATAGCACAGGATAAATGTTTTTTCATTTGTAAGTTGTCCTTTAAAGGTAATCACCCATACATATGTACTCCTGCTATTTCTTTATTACCAAATTGTTGTGTGGTGCCTGTTTCAGGTGTAGTAAATCATTCAGCCTGGACGTATCCGTTACATTACTATTCATATGGAAAGGACTGGTATGTAAATACTACGAGTAATATTATCCAGGATATTCGATTCAGCATTAAGCATTTCAATTATGAGAGCTTAAAGCTTTTGACCTCGTAGTGAACCAAGACGATTCGTTACCATGTCCAACCTTATCCTCGTATAACATTGAAATAAATAGAACTGGGTCCTGTAGACATTAGTGTAAATATCCTCTGTCTTTTCATACGTTGGTTTCATACACTAAAATCTGCATAGGATGGTGGCGAGTCCTTTCCAACCTGCAGCACTCCAGGTCTTTGGAAACAGCTACCAGCTTTCTGCACAGGTCTTGCTTTCTGCACAGGTTGGTCTCTGACATCCCCCGATTCAGCTAACTGGCTGTTCTTGATTAATGGTTCATACAGATGTCCTACAACTGTGGGACGTACGGGTGCTTCGTCCTAGCATCGGTAGGTCAATGGGCGTTTGTTTGGTTGGCCATTGTGGATTATATGGCCCTGCGTCTAGTCTAGTTCAGGGGATCTGAACCTCTAGGTCCACACCCTTGGGTTGACTTCTGACCGTAGTCTTTGCTACAATGTTGTTAAAACTGTAAAATGTGTGCCGAAAATACTGGTTTGAATGAAATTATGCCAATAAAACCAAAATTTCATAAAACTGACATAATGTTGCTACTCCAAAATGCCCCACGTGTGTCTGCAGCCTAACCAATGGGAAGTGGGTCTGCAATATAGACTGGTCCTGGCCAGGTCCCAGACAGAATGTGGGGGGTGGAGCTTTAAAGTAGTGTGTGTGTGTGTGTGTGTGTGTGTGGGGTTTAAGAACAATTTGGGACAGTTTTGTTGCCCTTTAAGTAGTATAAAGATTTTGTTTGATAGCTGTTCAACAGTAATTTATACATCTTTACATTTCTACAATGCATTTGTGTTATTCTATATTATAGTGAGGCTGCCATATTGATTCTCTTGGCCTATTTCAGCTAATGTGCAGTTTATAAAATAGTAGATATCTAGTCCCCGCAGTGGGGTTTATTCCATTGTCCTGATATGACACACATATATATAATTAATATAGTATGGTTATCCTATGTGAGATCTCATTCTGAATGTTTTACTAAATACGTAATGTGCCATCTTGTTACAGATTGTCCCAGTTGCTAGTGGCGGACGGTCTCCATCTGCTGTAACCAGTCAAATATTTTTTTGATATCCCTGTGATCTCAATTCCAGTTAACACAGTTACGCTTTTAACTCTTCGGGCTCTATTTAGTGAAACAGCTCCAATAGCTCTATAATAATGTTGATATCAGGTTACTACTTCCCAAAACGGTCACGCAAAGGTGTAAGAACAACCTGCATTAGTTTGGTAGATGGTGGTAATATTCGATTAATAGATCAACTGGTAACCTACAATGCAAAGATACCTACACAATACCTTATTTTCTACATTCCTACTTTATATGAAATAGTAATGAAATAGTGATAATGGTAATAATGTACTGGATAGTAATATTTTGTGTCTGACACATTTTTATTAAGTGAAAATCAGTGTCTTGAATGTTAATGCGGCCGATAAAGAAGTCAAATAACCAATCGGAAAGTACGCTTTGCCCAGAACATGTTTTCCTATTGGTCGACCAGCAGCTCTTCTATGAAGACCCATGCTGTAGCGTGAGCAGGGAGAACAGACCTCATAGGTTCATTCTTGCTGGGCAAAAATGGTAAGAGTTGGTAGCCTTGGTGGCCATAGACGCAACAATCGTTGCGATCCACCGATTGGCAGCCAGAATTGGCCCAATAGGAAAATGATTGTTGGCCATACGGGATCCGACTATTTGATATCCTGATATCTTATTATAGTGATTGTTAAGTCTATGGGCACCATTAGGGCTAGCATTCCACCTTATTTAAATAATTAGTTAATTAGTGATTGGGATCACTCTTGCCCCAATGCCAACTAGGCCAGGCCTAACTAGTCTTCCATCTTATCCTAAACAAATTCACCCAAGCAAGGTCAATTTTCAGAAAGCAGTGACATCGTTAAAAGTCACTAATAGAGAGTTTACAGTCGTACAGAGAAAATCTTCACATTATATACATAGAAGAAGAGCCGCCATATTGTATACTTAGAACCTAACCCCCAAACGTCTGCTATTTTACTGCTGCATATGGAAATTGCTTTGTTACCATATGTTAACGTATAATGAAAATACTGGAAAGGAATGTTCCTATTAGAAATGATGTCTGGGAGGCGTACAGTAGTGATTCCCCCCCCCCCCCATAAAGGTGCTAGTGTGTCTGTACTCTGGCCATTAATGTTAATAGCTCCTAGTTTCGCTATACTAGGATCATATTGGAATAATGTGGAATAGTAATAGAATATTGAAACCTCATTAGAAAACTGTTAAAATGCGAATGTTTATAACCGGTTTTGGATCTTCCAAAATTATTTTCATTTTTATTCCACTATTAAGCTGTCTGTCTACGTGATTGCTGCATGGATATCTTGGAATTATAATTTTTGCATAATGACAAACTTGGAATTAGCTTTTTCCCCAAGTTTGCAGAACGCAAAATCACCCCCAAGCTACCTATTGAAAAACCCTGAGATCGTCTTATTATTCGTTTTATGGTACCAAAGGGGTTATGTATCGAAAGCCGCAAACGGCTTTTTACATCTTAAAGTCACGTTAACTCGTGTACCAAGGGTTAACGTGACTTTAAGACATAACTAATGGTGGTTGTGACAATCTGCAAAAGTTGTGTCGCGCAACCGTCACAAGCTATGTACCGATGTATAACAGCTCTTTAAGGCGTAAACTTTAACTCCAGCAGATAGCTGGCCTTAAAGTCTCTGAATGGGAAACCCTATTTACTATGTACTGAGAGCCGTTATCGGCTCAGTGCATTACCTAGGGGAGGCAATAGAGAGTGATAACCTCTCGGTAGATAGCCCTAAAGGTGAATAAGACTTTGTATATTTGAAAGGATTACTCCCCAAACCCCAGTAACGTTTTATACTTGCCTTTATCCAACGCTCCCACGGTGAGTTATTAGAGCTTGCAGGACAAGGATCTCTCTTCTGGGTAATGACAGTCTATCATGGCTGGTGATGTCACAGCCAATGTCTATGAAGAAATCTAAATTGTTTATCGAAAAATCGAAATTGCAATAGAATTCCTATTCAATCAGATTTTCGAAACTTCAATCGGTTCCAATTGGCTCTGTAGGTTTAAAGTGTAAAGACTGAGGTGCCCAAAAAGATTCCTGCACTTTCATCTCAAAAGAAAATGTACTATTACCAGGGAGGAGACATTACGCCTACCTCTTGTTTTAATGTTTAGGGCCAGCAGTGTACTGTTAAAATGCTGCTTGTGTTGAGTTTGACAGCTCTACTGCTTTTCCTTGAGCCTGCAAAATGGGAGGTAGGAGACATTTTTCCTACCACCCTGGTAAATGTACTTTTAGAGTTCTGATCAATATAGGGAATAATTTAGTAATTCCTACACACATATACAGCATGGCAATAACAAATACATTTTTCAGTAGAGCAGACAGTCCAGTCACTTTCTCACTTTTCAATCCTTAACACAAAGGCATACAAAGTTAATGAGAGCTGGATTCTCTCTCTCGCTCATTGAGCCGCATTGAGAGTGCCTAATACAGGGGCTCAGGGGGTAGGGGATAAATATTAGGAGAAAAAATTGTATTTAGCCTTTTCATTGAATTTCTTGCAGGGAATGATGTAAAGATTGTCTTAAAAGAAGGCATTTTACAAAACAAACAAAAACTCTCTAAGAAAATTGAAAACGCATTCCTTTCTTTACTGCAGTAAAAAAAAAAACCAAACCTTAAAATTCCCCATTAATAGTTGCATTGATTGAGCCTGTTGGATTTCCTTTGGTTTAATTTTTGACCGATACAAACATAAAAGAACAATATCCCAACCTGCGGAGAAACGAACAATTTTAATAGATGAAAAAATATTGTGGTTGACTTGGTGTAGTTGAGAGACCCACAACTTAAACAGATTTAGAATATCTGCTGGAGAGCAGTACACTAAGGTCTACAATGCTTTCAACGTGAGGGGCCTAGTGTCAGATTCTCTGCTCATCCTTCATATTGTGTTTGTCTATAAAGGGATGGAAGTCAGACTCTGAGTAATTTGCTCCTTTCTGGCATGATGTCCCCCCTCTCCCTCTTTACTTATTAGTCTGAGCAGCAAGAAGACAGGTTTGATGGATAAATTGGTCTAAATCTGTAAGTCCTTGGGGCTGACGATGACCTGAAGACCTTTATTTTATTTTATGCTGTAAAATGTCCTGTTATTAACGTTGCCGGGTTGATAGGACATGTGGAAATTTATCGAATAACTGTCTGTCTGTAATAGTGATATGTTCTGGTAGACTGAAAACACTTTTTATCTGATTTATGCATTGACTGTCAGAAAGTCTGGACTTTAGTCTGGAAATTCATTTTTACAGAAAAGAAATAGTCTCATTGACAGAAAGAGGTAATGGTTACAGTTTTGGAAATGGATTTTATTTGTACTATTGAGGTTGTACGGAAATATATTCACAAAGATTTAACGTTTCCTTTAATATTAAAGGGGAAGTTCAGTGCAAATACATGTACTTTTAAGAAGAAAGAGCAGTATTTTTCCATCCCAATGACCTTAAACTGCCCATTCAGCATCTTGTCTGTGAATAAATAAATGTTTCTGAAATACGGACTTCCTGTTTGCAGGACCATTAATAGAGACCGTTATGGTCTTGCCCTTGATCCAGCCCCTGGGTGGATTCAGTTGCTCAGTAGAGATTTGAGCATGTTTGACCGTCCAACAGCCAATAAGTAGAAATGACTGTTAGAAACATTCCAAGGTAGAGTGCATTCTGGGAAGGAGAAGGACCATTACAGAACCTGAAATTTCAGCTCACTAATGTCAATGGCAGGAAATAGCAAGGGGTATAAATTCAACTGATTTTTCAAAATGGAAGAGAATATGTAGAATAACTAGATATGCATAATGAAAACTAAGAATTTAAAAAAAAAATGATATTTTCCACTGAACTTTCCCTTTAAATGTGCAACCCCCAGTTCCTCAAATTACTCACAAGGGCATGTCTGGTGTTTAACAGGAGATGTGCTGTGCATTCAGTTTAGGTTGCATGGAAAGACAAAATAAGGGCTGGTTTACATAATGGAATGTGGTGGCCGGCCTGAACACTCAGGTAAGATGTTTTGGGTAGAAGATCTTCTGTAATTTACAAAGCAACCAATCATTTTTGATTGAGTTCATGTATGTGCATTTGGTTGGCCTGAAATGATGGGTGAAGCACTTAACATCTGGCCGACAGACTACTGAGTGAAATTTATATGGATCAGGAAGATTGACCTCTAGGTGCTTGTTGTGTACTAACCCAATGGATCAGAATTTGGAGAGTAAGGTAAAGTGGGGCCCTAAGCTGTAATCTTGGTCTGCTATAGAAATTTACAGTAGAAATAATATTGAGTCCCAGTTTCGTTACGACCCGGGTTTCGATTCAAAACTGCCGATTTTCGGCAAAAACTCTTTGAAAAATCGATTTTAAAAAAATGGAAAATTCAAAAATTAGAGGGAAAAATAGAAAACTTTCATTTCATAACCTAAAATTATAAAATTCTCATTGAATATTCAAAAATTTAGAAAAATTCCCATTCAATTGGCTCCTGTAACTAGACTTCTATGTTTTCTGGATCCTAGGCAGTAGTCTAGTTTGCTTTGTTGATAATCCAGATCTGGGTATCGCTTTGGACATTTAGTAGTTCAGAGCATCTGTCTGTAGACTAGTTGCAGTTGACATTAGTAGGAATCAGCCAGCCATGTAGGAGGAACATTCCATCGAGAAGATTCCCTGGGAATGCATCTTGTCCTGGTATTCTGGTTGCTGACATAACTTGCTCATCCAGAAATATCTGTTCGATCTGGCGGTTACTAATCCTGCAAGTAACATTAACGCCAATAACTTGATACGAGATCAAATATTTTTGGTATGAACAATTAAAGCTGTGACCTTCTTGTGAACCCAAGCTATATCGCTAATGAATTAGAATTATATAACATATTTAAAGCGAACTTATCACATAAAAAAACGTGTGACTTGTGTATTGCCATTTTGGATTTCTAAATGTAACATTCTGTAGGTCAACTTCTATGCAATGTTTGTAAAGATACGTAGTATTGGTTGTACCGTTGGTTAGCCAGGAATATCGGTTTATGAAATAGTTTATTGGTGATTGTCGGCTCGTTTGCCAAAGATCTCAGGTGATGTTTTGAAGATCTCAGGTGATGTTTTGAAGATCTCAGGTGATGTTTTGAAGATCTCAGGTGATGTTTTGAAGATCTCAGGTGATGGTTTGAAGATCTCAGGTGATGTTTTGAAGATATCAGGTGATGAACTCACCATCTTGGTAAACATTTTGGTGTGCCATATACCTTTTCAATCTTTGTCAAATCTCTGTTCTCTTCCTGGCCGAGCTCCGATAATAACTAATTCGTATTCACTGGGAACAAAAGTAGAACTCTAAAAAAGAAATAAGAAACCTGCAGAATAAATGTAACAAGCACACATAACTGTTAGCTAACATTTACAATTTAGCTTTTTATTCTCCTTTAGATTTAATTAGAAGACAAGCTTCTGCTTTAAGTCAATTAAAGGAAGGGTGGCTTTAAAGAATTCATATATTTGGAATTAACGAGGCACGGCTATTTTGGCAGGTTACACATTCGGTTCCGCTAAATAAAATCTTGAAAGTACATTTGTTTGGAGAGTTTGTCAAACCCTAAATATTCAACTTGAAAGCGTTTGCGTCCAGATACAGCCACGTTGCAATGTCATTTGCCGAGGCCATAAAGGCTGCTCTAACCATCTACCAACCACCTTTTCTGTTTGTTTTTTTTAACGTATTTCCACAAACGCAGGTTCTTCGGTTACACATTAAAGAAACTCTATGCGCATATTATATCCGAACGCGTAACTCTAACGGTGGAATTTAGCCGACATGAATCTTGATGATGTTCTCACAAAATTCCAGACCGGCTTAAAAAAAATAATATAAAAATGCAATTGTGTAAGTCATACTGATGAATGAATCCCAATAGGCGACGGAACGCTCGGTTACTATTGCTATGATTTAGCCAAGTCTATTGAACTATATGGACCCCCCACGTTTCGTACTTCCTAAAGAATATTTCCCAGACATTTCCCTGAACAGGTCCATGGTGTAAAATTGCAATAAAGAAAATGACTTCTGTCTCTGTTACCGTATTACAGCGTCTTTGCCATTATGTCTGCTCAGCTTTTAAGGGGAACTAAAGCCAGGGATCCTTGCTGCTCGTTCCGGTCCAACCTTGACCCTTCGCAACCTGGACATTTGAGGGCACTGATCGGATTGGCTGTTGCAATGATTGGGGACAGTCAAGTGAAGGGTTGGGCTTTAGATCCAATTTAAGGGGAGAATTATATGCTTATATATGGCTGTTCTGTGGTTATCTTCACTTTATCCCCGTCTTCACCTTTGCGCTAGAGGGTACAAATGGGGTTATTCACAGAGAGTTCTTCTTGCTAGTTATAAAAGTGATTAGCCCTAAAAAAACAAATACCACCAAAGGCATTTATTGAATAGGGTTTAATCAATAAACAATAAGACCAGGCCCCAGCTGGCATTAAAGGGGAACTGTGGTCCCCAAACAAGTTACCTTTAAAACGAGCCATCAACCACCTCTCCTACGTTCTACACAGCCCAAGATATACAGAACTGACTGACCAAAAAGTTAATGGGTGGGAGGCTGACTTGTGACATTCCTGAGGCTTCTCCTGCACAGTGCCACCGGCGAGCACAGCCTCAGATTCCCTTAGTGTGTGAGGGAGACAGGAAGTCCCTCCTCCTCTTTGCTGTGTGAAGGGGAGCAATTCCTATCAATTTACCCTAATTTACCTAAAGTCATTTTTGGACCACAGTTCCCCTTTAAATTGGATCACACAACATTATGGCCATTCTTTTGGCATATGCACTGATTTTTTCAATGCCGGATCTCTGTGAGTAACCCCCAAAGTAGCTTCTTTTTTTTTACCACTGGGAAAAAGAAGGATGGGCAAAAAGAAGTTAAGAGTTACTTAAAGGGCGTGTCCACCTCATTTTTAACAGTTTGTTGTAGTGTAGGATCGCGGATGCAGCTTCTGGCAGCACAGAATGCCGGTGGAATGAGGCAGTGTAAGTACAAACTAAAAGAGCGGTTGGGGGTGGGAGAAGGAGCACTACACTACAGCAAATGGATTTAATACCAGGGGCAAAGGGAACCTAACAGGGATTAGGAGAGAGGGGGGTAAAGGACTGCACTGAGCAAGCCAAAAACCTCTCAGAGGTGGAAACGTTTTCCCTCCAGCCAGGCTCCTGGTGTTCACTTTCTAGGACTTTGGGCAGACATTGCAGGAGAACCATTTGGAGCAGAGAGGTAAGGTAAGGATTTTTACACACTACACAGTGGGGCCAGCATTGGGGTGGACATGCCCTTTAATTATTATTATTTCCCATGTATATCTTTGGTTAGGGATTGCTTTTATAGAGTGATAGCAAAAAAAAGTGATGCTTTATTATAAATAAAAATAAATATTAAAGGGACACTACACTGAAAAAATGACTTTGCCTCATCTTAATCTATAATTGAATGCATGTAAGTAGCACTTACATTTGCGTGTGTTTCTGCATGCCTTTAATCCAGCACACATTTTATTTAGGAGTAGTATCCCCCCTCCCTCTTTTAACCACTCCCACTTCCATCCGACCTGACTTTTTCCCACAAACCAACTGTCAAGCCTGCACACAGCATACAGCATTCCAACTGTCAAAACTCTGTTACCATTCCAGCTACAGCAAAACTACTCACAGAAGAATAGTTTTTAAGAACAAGGAACTTGATTGACAGCTGAAATATACAAAGTTTTGGATATCTAAAGAAATAGGGGGCAGATCAACAAAAAAATTATACAGTGGTGGTTGGGAAGAATTATGGTTTCCAGTTATGGTCAATTTAAAATAACCTATTTTTCAGGATAGATGCCCTTTAAAGCTCCTATTTTAAGTACCTTTTGAGGGAGATGTAATAATGGATGCTAACCAGCTAGGGAGACTGTGCCGTAAGCAGATTGTCTCCTGTGCCCCTCCCCTTACAATAGAAGATAATGGTGGTGCGTTCCAGATAGCCAACATTGATTTGTATTTGTACAGGATTGCCGTGCCCTGAGCAGGATTGTCACCCTGCTTCATGGGTGTGATGGCACTTCCTAATGTGATTTCCAGTAACCAACTTTTAGCAATAAGCATTTCTACAGGTTTCGCCCAGTATCTAAGTTACAGAATTAATATATCCGCAGCTTAACCAATCTTTTTCTAATCTATCACTATGACACTTACGGTACAAACATTAACGGAGCCAACTGGCAACCGCAAAAAAGCAATCAATTTACGTGAAATTAATTTCGTTCTTGTACTTTTTATACTCAAGACATTGGCAGAGCCTTATTTTACAGCCACGTTGTAATAACAAGCCTGTTTCTGCGTAGGCAAACAGACTAATAGCACTAATGTTGCCTTTAAAATTCGTTTAGACAAATGGGTGTCAATATCTCTATTGCACAGATACATTTTTTCTATTATACGATTGGTTATTAAATGGTAACTATTTTATTTTGTTCACACTATGTGATTTTGTGCGATGTTCCCCTGTGTTATTGTATAACGGTGTCAATTTTTTTCAGTTTATTCCGTGCATTTGCAACCAGAAAAAAAATGTATGTTTCTTTCTGGCGAAGGTATCAGCCTTCTTCCTCAAGCTCAATGAGCATTTTATATGCTTGAGCATGTGCTGAGATGAAACAGCAGTCAATCATTGGTTGTAATGTCAACACTCGCAGCCTTGATTGACTGCATGGAGGGAGGAGCCAGCTTACTCTGCCAGAATGGGGACGATAATTACCCTTAAATATCTGGTTAGTAATGCAGGTAAAAAAGTGCTGAATATATTGGTTGGGGTTGGGGGCAGGTAACTGGCAATTGACCAATTTTTTGTTTTGAAGGGTGAACATGCCCTTTAAAGGAGACATTATAAAATGACACATAGTGTTAACATAGCCTTAATGATGATGTATTGATTAAAATAAAGATGCGTCTATGAGATTTGTTTTGATTTATATAATTCTTTTTTTTTTTTATAGTGTCATCTCTGCCGAAGACAAAGACGTAACCACCGGTGAGTTTTACATACAAATGACTTTTTGCCGGCAGCTGTTTTGACATAGATATTAATAAACTCGATGCTGCAAATATTAATAGTACGAGATGCAGGGTTTATTATCCATGATGGGAAACAGCTGTATGAGGATCAGTGCTCGGTACAGTACATTCGCCTGAAGATGTTTTAAGTGGGATTTTTTTTAAAGGGTATCTCTACCTTCCAGACAAAGTTTTTCTGTAGTGTAGGGGACCCTATCCCTCCCCCAACCACCATGTTTGTTTGCAAAAAAAAAAAAAAAGAATCTGAAATGTACTTACAGAGCTTAGTTTCCCTAAGCTTCGTTCTGATCCGGCCATCTGCTTGCAGGAAATTGCAAGCAGGGGGCCAGACTGGCAGCCGCGTTTGTGATTGGCTGAGATGCAGCCAATCACAGATGCAGCTGCCGGTAGTGCAGAACGCCCGGAGGAACGAAGCTCTGTAAGTACATTCCTGGTTATTTTTTTTGCAAACAAATATGGAGGTTGGGGTGGGATCGAGTCCCCTACACTACAGAAAAATGTTTAATAGGTAGGTAACAGACATCGCACCCTGCCTCTTCGTCCTTCCGGGCAGGGTGGACGAGGGGGCGTGGCTAACATGTGTGACGTCATTGACGTCACACAGTGGATGGGGCATACGCGCTAGGGGGTGGGGGAGGCGGGATTAGATCCGGGAGACACAGAGAAATAATCAGTGTTTAATTATGAAGGTTCCAGGTCATAATTTATAACAGACCTAAAAACACAATTTAACATGCTTATTGTTTTCTATGATTCCTTCCCTCTGCCAGAGCTGTAACTACTGGATGACTCACCCATGTCCTCATTTTAGTAAAGATCAAGCAGACGTAAAACCCCCATTCACGGGATCATCATTTTGAGTGATCCGATTAAATTTATCGGACTGCTCGAAATGCCGTAAACGTTTTTTTTTGTTGTCCCCCCCTCTTGATCAATACACGTATGCACTACTGAGTAGAGATGTCTGAAAATCGGAAGTTCCCCCCGTTTTCGGATTTACGGAACTTGGGAAAAATCCAAAGATCTGAAAATGAAACATACTTTCGTGGGTTCTAAACCCTCAAAAATAACTAGAACGTTCAATAACCCTCGAAAATACTACTTTCAAGTTTACGATCGTATTTTCGAGGGTTATGGAACATTCAAAGTTATTTTCCAGGGTTACTGTATATTCGGTAACCCATGAAAATATGTTCGGAAATCTAAACGATCGACCCAGTTTAGGACGGAACGTTCAGATTTTGGAACCGAGGTGTTCCGTGTCATGTCAGAGACGGACCTGCATCCCACCTCTACGGGAAAACGGGGTCTTGCTGTGCTGCTCTTGGCGAATGTAACTGTTTACAAATGCATTAAACATGGTTTATGGCTAGGCCACACTGGCGCGATTCTCATGCGCTTCTGATCGTGTTTTGTGACCCACCAGCGCTTATCAATGTGAATAACCACGCCGTTTTTGGACTGCACGCGTTCACCATTTTTTTCTTCCTGCAATACTGCATTTCAGCACCAATTCACCAATCAGTGTTAAGTCAGCACACCATACCCACCTGCACTATCCATGCCTATGTTCCCTGATGAAGCCACGCCCACTTCACATATCACCCCTTGTTTCAGGTGTCAAAAACTCTAGGGACACCCCTGTTTACAACCATATGGAGGGCTGTTGGTTGCCTATCACTGTCATAGAAACACAATCCTTTCCTAACTGAGAAAACGAGCGATTTGTATAATGCTTGTAATGAATTTATTTAAATAAAATCCCGGAAGTTCTATAAGGTGGCGTAATACGTTTACAGTCAATTACTAGTGTTACTGCCACCGGATCTCATTTTATCGCTCTACAAAGTCTATGCCCGATATTTAATAATCCTTGTGCCACCTACACCATAAATAACTCTGTGTTAAGTGAATCTGTAATGGAAAAAGTTTTGGGGGTTCTGGTAGATAACAGACTTAGCTATAGCAAACAATGCCAGGTAGCAACGGCTAGAGCTACTGTCTTCCAGCAGAAGTGGTAATGGACAGTTCATTGAATAGCTTTTAAAAAGGCCTGGAAAAGTTTCTAAAACTAAAAA
Source organism: Hymenochirus boettgeri (assembly GCA_019447015.1). Lineage (NCBI taxonomy): Eukaryota > Metazoa > Chordata > Amphibia > Anura > Pipidae > Hymenochirus > Hymenochirus boettgeri. Next base: position 25,496,585 of record CM033471.1, on the reverse strand, counting down.
ATATTGAGAATTACTGGTATTAATACATATACTGTAGTTCTGGTTGGTACAGTGATACTATATAATATTGAGAATTACTGGTATTAATACATACACTAGTTCTGGTTAGTACAGGGATACTATATAATATTGAGAATTACTGGTATTAATACATATACTGTAGTTCTGGTTGGTACAGTGATACTATATAATATTGAGAATTACTGGTATTAATGCATATACTGTAGTTCTGGTTGGTACAGGGATACTGTATAATATTGAGAATTACTGGTATTAATACATATACTGTAGTTCTGGTTGGTACAGGGATACTGTATGATATTGAGAATTATTGGTATTAATACATATACTGTAGTTCTGGTTGGTACAGGGATACTATATGATATTGAGAATTATTGGTATTAATACATATACTGTAGTTCTGGTTGGTACAGGGATACTGTATAATATTGAGAATTACTGGTATTAATACATATAGATCTGGTTGATCCAGGGATACTTTTCGATTGCCGTTTGGAGTCAGGAAGGAATCCCCCCCCCCCCCTTTTATTAGCTGTTTTTTTAGCTGTTTTTTTAGCTGGATCAACTGTTAGGTAGGGTAAAAAAAAAAAAGGGTGAATAGGTTGGACTTGATGGATGTATGTCTTTATTCAACCTTAATTACTGTTACTATGATATGATATAAGTGATTTATAATTACTCCATTCATTTTAAATTCTCCGCATAGTGTTCTATAGATTTAGCAGTAAACAGACTGATAGCAGATATGGAATATTTAGTTAAATGGCTAAAAAATAATTATTAGGTGGAAAACGTATTGTTTGATGATTGGAGATTGGCTGTATGCTATGTTGGATCACCATTTTTGTATTAATTATAAGATCATACACTATGCGGGAGCTGCCATGTTGATTACTCCAATGAAAGAAAGTTGCACTGCATTTTAAGACTTAAAAGGCAAGTTTTACACAATTGTGTGTCTGCCATTGATAATTAGGGCTGGGCCACACTAACATTTTTGCGCACGCAATTTCGGTTGAAATGGAAATCTCGGGAAAGCAAAAATTCTCGAGATTTCTGATGCGATTGCGTTTTTTCGCACACCATTTTTTACACAAACACGTGCATTTTTATGATGTTAAATTAAAAAAACACATGCGCAAAAGCAAAACAACGCACAGAATCGCAAACGCTATCGCATGTGTGCACGATTTGGTGGGGCCTTAGCCTTATAAAGAGTTGGGTGGTACAGAGAGAGGTTTTGTGGGAAAGTGTTAATGTTCACTGTGAGGGTTGCCAGATTTCATCCAGTCCAACTTGCACAGAGTGGGGGCGGAGTGGGCACAGTGAGGCAGATAGGTAGGAAGAGGGCAGAGCCTGACTGCAATGTTGCCAGAACAGAATTTAAGCCCTGGCTACAGGACTCGGGGTTTCCTTCCTTGCTACAAAGCCTTCTTAAAACAGAAAGATCCCTTTGCATGTCTCCGTCTACTATTATTGGAATTATTAGTTGTGCTACTCTAATTTATAGCAGGAGACAGGGTTGTAACTACCAGGGGACCAAGGGGGGCCCGAGAGCCAAGGAGGCCACATCTTCTTATTTTTCCCATGACAGACATAGCCTCCTCCCAGAAAACCATTGTGGATAAAGCTTGGATAAGGGGCCCCCATCATAGTATTGCTGGGGGCCCCGTGGTTCCTAGTTACGCCATTGGTAGGAGACTGTAAAGTTCCTCCTGTTGTAAGAAGGCTCTGCTGTAGAATAACCAACACGTAAAACAAACTCGGAGAGAAAGTCATTCGAGTAAAATCCGAGGCTTTAAGTCTAAAATTATCTTTGTAATTTTCCTTGAAATTATAGGATACGGATATGTAAAAAAATTGAGCCGTGAATCCGACCTCCGCAGGTTAGTGAAGAGCCATTTGTCAAGAATAAAATGATAGGGTGCCCAGTTCTGCCATTTCAATTTACTTTAAAATGCAAGGCTGCAGCTTATCATAAGTTATGTACAATGCAGTCTGTATTATCCATCAGATTCCCCCCCACCCCTCCGCACGGCAAACACCATACAGCGCGTAGCCCGTACTTTATCTGCTTTAGCTATAAGTCTCCATGGAATCAATCAGTGTAAAATATTTATACCTTCTGTATGTTAATCTGTCAGTCAGGGTGGGGGGATATGACATAATGTTTTTAAATCAAAGTATCTAAGAGAGAATTTTTATGCTTGATAAATTGGTTCATTAATAATTCAGATTAAGAGGCGTTGGAATGGTGAGACTGGAAGGGTCTTTAATATTCTTAGAATGGGAATAAAACTGCATCCTTCTTACCTGGGATTGGACGTTTCCATCTAATGTAGAATCCTACCTAGAACATAATGGGGAGATTCTGATATGGTTACTGAATCAATCAAACCAACTTCAAGGCTACATTGTAGCAAAAAAATGATGAGGGGTGGTTGTCCCTTAGGTTGGGTACATATGGGGTGATATTTTAACCTGATGGACCAATTGCTGCTTTTTAACCAGGCCAAAATACTGTAATTAACTAATTGTGCGGGCCATTGAAGACCTCACGATTGGACAAATTTTACCTCTTTACTGTCTGACCGGTCTGCCAAGGGCCAAATTGGGAGAAATCTGCTTGCATGCAGATTTTACTTTAGGGGTGGATATGCCCTTTAATTAATGTTTTTTCTGTCTGTGTGTCAAAGGCAATTTCATAATTTTTCCAATGTCACAAACAAAAGGAAATTATTATTGTCAATGGCCCGTGTGCTACAGTGCATAACATACCATTAAATTCGACATGTTACACATATTTTCATTATTAAATCTATAGACTGTATAGATGTCTGTGTTTAAACTCTACAAGCGTAATGACGGCCCTGACTTTCTGAGCACGTCCCAGATATTAATATAGACATAGCGATAAATACTGATCATACATTACAGGACTTCATACTCTGCTATAGTGAAATGTATATTGCACACCACGGATCCTTTTCACTGTGGTATTTTCTATTCGGTGTTAATAGGATTTGCATTGCATTTAGTGGAAAACCCAGAGAAGAATTTAAATGGAAATGATACCCTGTCTCAATGTATTTATTTATCTATTTAGTGATAGCCATGAACATACAACTAAATAAGTTTGTTACGTCCCTTCCTTTCTCTGGATGTGCCATACTGCATGCTTACTTACCAGAAGCCCCTCTGCTAAATGTGGTGCAATAGTTGTGCCCATAGCAGTGGCATAACTAGGAATTAAAAAGGGGAGGGGGGGCTGTGGGAGTACTCCTATGGCAACATTATTAGAACATATAGTGGAAGTGCTACTGATCTGACCAAAACTTTAGAACAAACAAGAAAAGAGATAATCAATACACATTCCTGGGCCCTATATATCATAATATCTATGCTAGTGCAAACAATAAAAACATGGGGGGTTTTAGTTACAATTTTAATTCATAAAAGTGAAAAGCCTTCCAACCACGTAAAGGTAACCCCAGTATGGAAGGTCCTAACAAATGACCTCGGGTCATTTATCTGGGCTGACACTCCCTGCTTGGCCCAGGAATGTGCATTGGTCATCTCTTTTCTTGTTTGGCATAACTAGGAATTACTGGGCCCCTCAGCAAAACCTTGATGGGGCACCTATCTGGGCTTTATCCACAGTGGTTTATTGGGAGGAGGCTATATCTGTCATAGGAAAAATAAGATGATGACACCCTTGGCTCGTAGGCCCCACTGCAGTTGCTCTCCCTGCTCTACTGGTAGTTATGCCCCTGGCCCATAGTGACATCCTCCTCTAGTTAAACTTCACTGTCCAAATTAGTCTCATTTGCCTTTTGTGCCAATCAATTTTCTCTCTAATTTTAATCGGCGGTGTGTGCTGATATAAATTTTCTTTGCACATACAAAATAAAATTTTTGTGCACTGTGCTTTTATTTTAGCAGTTTTTGTGCATGTTACACTTCTGTGTGCACAGGTCTACAGAGTTGTTTGCTTGCCGTCTGGTCCAGCTTTGCCCCCTCAGTCCCTTGGCGACAAGACCTATGGTAAAATGCACTCTGCAAGAAGCATGTCTTCTCATTGGCCAGGTCTCATGCTGAAGAAGGGGGAGGGACTGGGCCAGACCTGGTAATTAAAGCATAACAGTGGATATAGGATAAATCCAGGGGTGAATCCTGACAATTTAAAGGGCATGTCCACCCCCAAAACTATAATCCCCCCAACTACTGGCCCCACCATGTAGTGTAGTTTAATCCTTACCTCACATCCCAGCTCCATAGGGTTCTCCGGTAGTGCCCCCCCAAAGTCCCAAAAACTGCCCACCAGGAGGCTAGCAGGTCCATATAGGACACTGCCTGCTTCCTGGCCTCCCGGATATTTTGGCCATGCGTACTGCAGCTCTTCTCCCCCCTCCCTCTCCCTCCCTCTCCCTCCCTCTCTCGATTCCCTCCCCCTAGCGTATAACCATTAAAGTATAAGATTGCCCCTGGTCTCCCAGCCCCAACCGCTCTATTTATATGTTTATAAAGCTCCCCAAACTTTACTTACCTCTCCTCTTTCCTCCGGCGAAGTGAGCTGCCGGCAGCCGCGTCCGTGATTGGCTGCCGCTCAGCCAATCACAGACACGGCTGCCGGTCCCGCCCCTCTGCTTGCATTTTCTAGCAAGCAGAGGGCCGGGAGCGCGGCGGAGGAAAGAGGGGAGGTAAGTAGAGTTTGGGGGGCTTTTTTAAAAAATAAATAATGCGGTTGGGGCTGGGAGCCCATGGGGAATGCCATATAAAAAAATAAAAATTCGGCTGGACATGCTCTTTAAGGAAGGTTAGGTGGTATAATTTAAACCCCTGCTAACCCCTTGCAATATTAGTGCAAATTAATTTACAGAAAAATAGTATTACATATAAAGTCACCTTAACTTCCCCTTTAATATCACAGCAATAGGCATGTAAGTTTACAGATTTACTCATAATTTCGCATAGCATGTCATCATCTATGCAATATGTAACAATATCTGTAAAAAAAATTTGTAGCAATTTGAGATGTTCTGATTTAGAAAGTTATTGAATTATCGTAGTCTCGGACAGCTGCGGGAAAGTACAGGGGAAAGCGTTTTCATCTGTTGAAATGGATACAGTCATCGCCTTTGATATAGAGCTTAATGGAGTGACAGACTAGAACCACCAGTTACAAGACCCAGACCTTGCAAAATCTTATTCACATGTACAGATGTTTGGGAACCTTGTCCAGAATATACAGAAAAACCTGGGTCCTGATAACACGTAATCTGTGCATGTCTGGAGCTCTGACATCACCTGATTGTGTCGACTGTTAAGATCTTCGCACTATGACAATTAAAATGCTTGAAGCTCCCAATACTTTTCTATGGTTCACAATTATACTGTTTTTCAAAAAAAAATATAACATTTTACTTTAGTTCTGGAAATTTAGTTAGAATTACCAACAATTAAATGAGAATTATATTCCTGCAGTAACCGACATCTTTCTGGCTACTCCCACAATTTACCTTGCATCCTACTGCAGTGCAATGCGAGGTGCAGAGAGCTTCCTGCATCACAGGGGCGGGGAAAGATGGGTCTTTTTCATGCAGCACCTAATACTGTATGACAGTTCCCAAATTCCTCTTAAAGGATATCTATACTCTAAAAATTAACTATTTAAAAATGGAAAGTACCTGGGGCAGGGAGGTAAGATTTATTATTTCTACCTCACAATATCATTTAGTTAAGGAGCTATAGCTCGTACAGTTTTCATTTGCCAGGTTAATCCTGGACTATTCCTGTATTAAATATAGTGCTGAAGCCAGGAGGAAGACTGGCAGAATCAGTTTTCTTTGGGCTGGTGCTCCTCACAGAAACAATATTGGGAGTTAGGAATTACCAATCCTACATCCCTGCCACAAGTACTTTTCAGTTTAACTGTTTTTTTAAATAAACTTTATACACACGATAGTTATCCTTTAAGCCCCATACACATGTCTGCTACGCGTACGATTAATGGCCGTTTCAGTCAACAATTGAACATGTGTAGCTGTTTGGCTGGGCGGCAGTACTAGTTATGAACATGACATCATCAGTCTATGCCCATTCCTGGGTATGGCCCAAGAGATGGTAGCAATTTTTAGAAGACATTTTTGTTCTTAGTATTTAGGGGACACAGGAATGGGATAACTGAAATAGCAAGATAATTAAACGAATCCTCTACAAATTCATCCTCTCCGCCATATGCGATTTGTGCTATAGAGATATTTTCACTGAATGGCGGATTTCAAATGCTGTTAAAATTCTATTTCTCTGCTTTATAAATATCCTGCAGTTAAAATATTGATATATCGTGACTCGGTGGAAAATGAAACATGGCAAGAAGAGTTATTTTAAGGCAGCTTCATAAATAAGTGAAATGATCAATATTGAATAAAATAAACGTACGGATGGGAAATGTTGGATTCTGATCCTTCCCTCTGATAACCTCCTAATAAATTCCATGCCTTTTTCAGAATGACTGACTTGCAGCAGTTTTCTAGAAATAAAGTTATTACGGTAAAAGATATTACGGTATCACGGTACTTGATATCAGCAGGGTATTGAAATATGCGTTTAAAATCGCATTCCATGTCCTATCAAACAACCAGCACCCCCCCCCCCTCCAAAAAAGGCACAAGGCAAATCCTCTGTCCTAGAGATGAACTGGATCTGATGGTTACAAAGTTCCAACGGAACTTAAGTTATCTAATTTTGAACTGTATCAAATCAAATCTCGAAATCATCGAAACTCAGTTTCAATGTTGATTTTGAGAAATACCGATGATACATGGAAGATTTAGATAAATAACAATTTTGCGAACCCTCAAATCTGAATTTGTGAAATCTCGAATATTCATTTCATGAACCTTGAAAATAACTTGAATGGGTAATTTTTAGTTTGTATGTTCTCCCCGTGCCTGCGTGTGTTTCCATAGGGCACTCCGGTTTCCCCACAATCATAAAGACCTACTGATAGGTTGTATGTGTCAAATAAATGTGCTTAGATTGTAAGCTCTTCGGGGCAGGGCCTGATGTGAAATGTAATTGTAAAGCGCTACGGAACATGTTGGCGCTATATAAATCCACAACAATAATAACAACAACTTTTGGATATTTTTTTTATCTCATGTTGACTTCTATAAGTCAGTTTTCTGATTTTCTAATTTTTTCGAAATTCCGGGAATGTAACGTGTCGGTTTCTAACATAACTGTCATCACATGCGCAAGTTTTTACCCTGCCCCTGTAGGGTATCACTCTGGTAGAGCATACAGAGGTGGGTCCTTTAGATATACTTCTTTGCCCTATTAAGATAAAGGGGGGCATTATTAACGAGCTAAACAGAGTGGTCTAGTCTCCAAGTGCACACTAATTTAACCAGCAGTAATTACCCTGCTTGTCAAGTCTTCACTAAACCCTTTTATATGTTAATTAAATGTCTCTTTAGCAACTGCAGCAACAGAGCAACTTTAACCCCCAAAGTGCCAGTTCTCTCTAACTAGCCCTAAATCCTGGGATCCTCTGCAAAGAGCAGGGACAAGGAAGTCACTTGTTAAATGAATGGTTTGAATGGCAGTGAAATTGTCACATTTGATAACTTGGTCTCTCCAGCTAGGGGAACCTTACATCATTTATCATTAAGGGGAATGAACCCTGCCAGAAAAGTTCATTATATCTGTCCGCTTTGTTGAATGTCAATGAGCACGGCATTGCCTTGGCCTGCGATTTCATACATTGCTCTCTCTGTTAATTAGCGCTTTCTGGATACATCTGCAGCTATAGGATTGGGTTTGATTCTAATAATAGACTGGTAGAAATAGGAAGTTTCTAGAATGACAGTTTATTTGTTAGTAATTAATAACATGATGTGCCTGTTAATTATTCTGCCTTAAAGGAGAAGTTCAAGCTGAACTGCATTTGTCATTGGTGATTGAAACATCAGGGTAGATGCCAACAAGGACGGTGGAATGAAGGGTTCGCATTGGGTTGTGCAGGGCTTGTGATTTAATTCGATACCTTTTGCGTTAAATTGGTATTAATGCAGATTGAATTATGGGGGGAAAAATGCAACACTGGGCCTTTAGGGTGAGGCCACGCTAGCGCGTTTTTCGCACGTTGGAGCGTTCGCGACTGCGCCCGCGATTTTTGGTAAAATGGAAATTACAGGAACGCAAAAATTCACGTGATTTCCGATGCGCATGCAATTGCACGTCTGTTCACATTTTGGTAACGTTCACTATTTTTGGTGCGTTAACGCATGTGTTTCCATAACGCAAAACGCGTGCGATAATACTCGCGATTTTGTGTGCGATTCCTGTGCGTTGCAGTGTGGCCTCAGCCTTAATCTTACTGCAATCCTGCAGTGCAGTAAGCAGTGTGAGATGGTCGCTGTGTTGTTATATATCCCTCAATGAATCACTCGCTTTTCAAAGTGATCCCTCCACAAAGATACACAGATGCAAATTCAGAAAGATACTTTCTATACAGCCCTGCAGTTAGGCTGTGGCTCCACTACAACGCACCAAATCGCACGTGTGTGTGATTTCTTGCGTGGTTGCGCATCATTCCGCATTTGCGCATGAGTTTTTGTAATTTAACATTTTAAAAACGCATGCATTTGCGTAAAAAAATGGTGTACGCAAAACGTAAACTGGTGCGCAATTGCATTATATTATATATAATCATTTTAATTTGCAAACCATATTTTGGAAATATTCTTCCTTAAAGGGCATGTCCACCCCAAAACTATAATCCTCCCACTAATGGCCCCACCATGTAGTGTAATAAATCCTTACCTCACATCCCAGCTCCATATGGTTCTCCTGTAGGCCCCCCCCCCCCCCCAAAGTCCCAAAACTGCCACCACGGAGGATAGCAGAGTCCATATAGGACTCTACCTCCTGTCTGCCTTCAGGGAGAAGTTTGGCATGCGCACTGCAGCCCTTCTCCCCCTCCCTCTCCCTCCCGTTTTGTGATCCCTCCCCCTACCATAGAAACCCTTTGCCATACATTAGGGTTCCTTTCCCCAGCCCCAACCGCTAAAAAACAATTTTAAGAAAGTCCCCTGAACTCTACTTACCTTCCCTCTCTCCCCCAGCATTCTGAGAAGCCGGCAGCCGCGTCCGTGATTAGCTGCCTCTCAGCCAATCACGGATGCGGCTGCCGGTCCCGCCCCCTGCTTGCAGTGTCTTGCAAGCAGAAGGCCGGGCAGTGCGTCTGAGAAGAGAGGGAAGGTAAGTAAAGATCAGGGCACTTTCTTAAAATTATTTTATAGCGGTTGGGGCTGGGGGAAGGCATACTCTCATATGGGAAAAGTTTATTATAAGGGTGGACATGCCCTTTAAACTATTATAATGCAAAATGTTACATTGAAAACCTACGTGTTGGTGCCACTCTAAATAACCAAACCAGGAGGGCTGTAAAATGCGAAATCACATACCAGCAACTTAAGTTTTAGCTACCTCTCCCCTTTAAGCTAATAGCAGCTTGTGACTGTACTCTCTGATCCTGGAATAGCATGCATTGCTAATCGCCACATTCCCTGGTGATCACACACAGAGACCTCGAATGGACCGGGCATTAAATACTGTTACAAGGACGCATCTATACAGGTAGGACCTTTTCCTCTTTGATCTGCACTGCAGATGCATTTCACAGTCTTATAGGGAAAAAAACCCTGTTAAGCTCCAATACATAAAGGTTGTAGGGGAGGTTGTATTTTTAGCCTGGCCTGATTTATGTAACTAACTACAAGGCTCTCTGGTTTCTTACTGCTTAACTGGCTGCGTAATAATCATCCTTTTCTCCGGTAACTTTCTAGATTCTAAAGGCCCTACTGCATTCCACAGTAGCTGTACGACAGGAGGACAGGAGTAGCTTCCTGTTATGCAATATAGGAGAGTGAGAATGCTGGCAACTGAAACACAGTTTTAACCCTTCTTTCCTGCACTGCGGTTTTCATTGAATAGGCCCGATCGTGGGGAAGGATTCTTGCGATTTCCATTAAAATGAAAAGTACCTGGGGAAGGGAGGTCGGATTGTTACTTTCTACCTCCCAATATAATATCTATGAGGATCGGCAGCAAGACGAAAACTGCTTCTGCCAGGCTTCCAGAATGCTTCGGCACTATCTTTAATACAGGAAGGCCCAGGGTACTAACCTGGCACTAAAAAGCAAATTTTTACAGAATATTCGTCTTTTAAAAAGATCAGATTCATGGGAGATGCAGATTACAAGATCCAGTATAAATTGGCCTTTTTTATTGCAATGGACGACTCAGGTCTTCAAACTGGCAAAATGCACAGAATCTTAAAAAAAATAAATAACTGTTTGTGTGTTTACGCATCGAAGATTAAAAACTAAGGAAGGATTTATATATATTTTTTTCTTGAGCGTCTAGGAAAATAAAAGTGAAACCATTGGGCCTGTAATGTGATTTCTGATCTTGTCGGAGATCGGTGCTTACGGTTTCAAATGCTGTTATATCCGCGCAATAAAGGCGGCACAATTTATAGCTGCTTGCGAGCTCACTAATCGCGTTTGTTGGGCCTTATAAAAAATACATTGTACTGAGAACAAGATTGAGTTGCTTCTACTTGAAATTCAAATGGTGGCATTTGATTTATGGGGAACGATGCAGGGTACCTGAATAAACGTTCAGTATTTAAAGGGCTGCTGTCATCCAATGCTTTTATTCATAGTTTGCTTATGGCAGAGGCAATGAAAGTAAGTAACCCCCCTGATTGTCAATCGTATTAGAATAAATGCTGGAAAATAGTCTTAAAGGGTATCTCCACTCATTTTTGGAACTTTTTGGAATCCAGTTCTATTGAAGAATGGGAGGTAAAGGAGCTGTGCCTTACCTTCCGTTCTTCATAGAACAAACAGGAGCCAGAGAGAAGGTAAGAACCTTACCCGCTCGCTCGCTCCCCCGGCGCTTGGTCTGACAGGTCCCGACGGACCTTGTCTTCTATGCACATGCGTGATCTATGCACATAGAGACCAGGTCCATCGGGACCTGTCAGACCAAGCGCCGGGGGAGCGAGCGAGCGGGTAGTTCTTACCTTCTCTCCTGGCTCCTGTGTGTTCTATTGAAGAACGGAAGGTAAGGCAAAATCAGACTGATTCCATGCACAGCAGCAGCAGTGTGGGCCGGATCTGTGGAGACATCGTTGATAATCTAAGACATCGCACATCACTGATGATGCTACCGGTCCTAACTAGAGATGGACGAATCTCGGAAATTTCATTCCGTTTTAGGATTTACGGAATTTGGGAAAAACCTGAAGATTTGAAAATCCACAAATGGAACTTACTTTCGGGGGTTCGGAACATTTTAAAGGGTTATCGAGTGGCCGATGCTATTTTCGAGGGTTACGAAAGATAACCTCGTACATTCGGTAACCCTTAAAAATACATTCCGAATCTGAACGATCCGCTTGATTCGGATTTTGGAACTGAGGGGTTCCATGTCGGATCCAGGTCCGAACCAACCATACACAGTAAAATCGAGATAACCCCAATTAGATACATTGTATCTTTCTGTTCTTAAGAAAGAAGGGGGGGGGAATAAACGAAATGTAAAGATTTTCCTAAAATACCGTCGGAAGGGGGTAATTAAATAACTATTTTTAGCAACATTTTCTTTTTACAGTAAATGACTCAACTACTGAATAAAATGGTTTCCTTTAAGGCTTTTGTCACATGGGACATTTCCAGGTGTTTAATCTGCTTCAATTTCCCCAGTAACACCGACTTTAATGGGAATTCCCTTAAAATAGCTGCTGGTTAGATCAGACAGCTGCATTTCTGATTGGCAGCCGGGTATAGATAGATTCCACGTTCTCGTGAATTCCATTATAGTCAGATGGGGGATGATTTTAGTTCAATTGTTGAATTTGCCTGAATTGAATGTTGTGTATCTAATGTCACAAGGTGTTTTTATCATCTTGTCTAATCTCCTGCTCTGTAACCACAATACGGTAATGTTACCATAAAGGACAGGGCATAACCAATGAGAAGACATGCTCTTCAATAAGCACTTTTGCTGATTGGATAAATCCCAGACTGGGGTTGGAGCTTTGAATATACAGTTACACATTATAGGGCAGCATTATAGGGCGATTGTGTCTGGGAAAGGTGCTGATATATGGCTATTGGAAATGATTGTTTAGAATTAATCAAGACATTTTCATTAGAGGCGCTATTTTCTGTTCATCTACCTTTAACATTATTGAAGGAATTGTACAATCTATAAATGAATACATGTAAGCAGCACTTACTCTGATGCATGACTTAAATCCAGTGCTTTTTTTGCTCTAGCTCAGTCCCTACCAGACTATCTGACTCTCTGTGAGGGCAAGCATGCTCAGTAATCCCTATGAGGCAGCATTCGGAGAGGAAACTTCCCACAATGCAGTTCACATACCAACTTTCACCATTCCAGCTACAACAAAACTATACATAACAGAAGAGTTTATGATAATAAGGCACTTGATTGACAGCTGAAATGTTAGATGTTTCAGACTGGATATCTAAAGAAATAGGGGACAGATCAATGAAAAATGGTACTGATAGTTGGGAAGAATAATAAATTTCTGTTATTTGCAATTTTAAAAAATCACTTTCTGAGTGTACGGTATATATCCTTAAACAATACACAAGGCTCTCTTTGGAGAATAATTTACACCCTAGTGTTTAATTGCACCTGTTTTGAACTGTAGTGAAAGTCTTTATATATCATGGCTTTTCGATTTGCACATCATTTTTTATCACAAGAACATGGCGCTCTTTGTGTGTCATTATATCTTGGCTCCAGTTGAGAGATTTCTTTGGGTTAGCCCATTAATGAAAGATATTGGAAATGATGCCTAAAGATGCTGCACGGAGTCTGCTAAGCAAGTGTCCTTTAAACTATGTTTGAAATGCAACACATGCTTTGCTGACGTCCACATAAGAATTGTCACACTTCAATAAGCACAAGACTCTATTACCATGAATTGTGTAGCAAGTCTCCATGTCTGAAGTATTTCCCCAGTATTTTGATCCCATGACAGCCGGCGATCAGGTACCATGTGTTTAAATCTTTTAGGATGCTGATTAATGCAACTAAGGAGTAATGGGGAACTCATTCATTCATTCATTAATTCAGCCATGTAATGATATTTATTACATGGCTGGCAGAACACAAAAGTATCCTTGGGGCTCTTCCTTTCCAATCCTTTACCTCTGAAATATGGAGTACCCCAGGTTGCAATACTTTCCCCTCTGCTGTTCACTAGAGATGGGCAAACTTTCGAAAGTATATATATATATATATATATATATATATATATACTGGCAAAATTGTGCCCGTTGGTGCACAATGGAAATGATGTGTGTGTATGTTTTGCTATGTGTGGATATAGTGGATATAGAATCTTTACACAGGTATATTTTAAACTGTTACTCAGACAGTCACCAGCTTCCAGAGGAACCAAATAGGATAATCCTGCAGGTCTGAGAGACCCAGGCAATCCTTCTACACTGTGTGGTTAAAAACTAAACATGCTAGGTTAATACTTATTAGTATTCACCACGGCAAGTGGAGATGGTACCTCATATATTATAACAGAAGGTACCTCACAGCATCATGTTATTGTAACAGCATTGCAATAGCATTGCCCTAATAATCTAACATATAAACAAACATTTCTCATTCCCAGTTTACCTAAAGAAATGGATTTATCCTTTATATACTCTTATACAGATCTTATTGAAAAAAAGTTGCGAGCACCTTTATCCCAACCATTAATAGTGGCTGCCAATTCAAATTGTTTTAGCCAATCAGTCCACTCCCTAGTTACCCCATCAAATGGATCAGATTTAAAAATAGGTTTGGCAATTGGGCCTGGTAGAGCTACTGAGTCTAATTGTTGAATTTCATCTGCAGGTACAAGGACAGGAAGATTTAAATCAATACTATCAGTAGCAGCCTCCATAGCTTAATACAGAGAACAAATATACAGAGAAAACAGAGAATAAATGGTATTACCAGCACCGCTGCCACCAATTTGTACCAGATTACTGCTTTATGGAAGGATTATGGGTAGCATGGCACACAGTGGGTTACTCTGGTGGTCTGGCACAAAGCAGACAGTGCACATTAACAGGTTCCCACATAACATGTGCAGTAATCATGGGTGTACCTGTCTATGGTGCACCACTTTGAATATTGACCAGGCCTGTATATTGTGTGTCCTTGTAAGTTGATGTACACTTATCTGTCGCCTCAGAGTTTGTATCCAATAAGGTAAATTGTCTGGCCAATAATCTGTCCTCCTAACAGGTGCTAACAGGATCTTATACACAGGGTCTTATACACAGGATTGTGTTGCAGTCAATATCACTCCAATGCACACACCACAATCCACTTTCACTCTCCTCCTACTATAGAGAGCAGCGATGTCTTGTCTTTTATCACTCACTGACACCACCTGCAGGCTGGAGGTGGTATATAAAGAGCCTTGGTGTATATGTCCATAATAATACACATCCTATCCTGTGTAGCAGGCAGAACCTTTTTTTGGATTACACTTCCTTTCACATGGAGCAGACCCAGGGGTGTGGTTTAAGCTGCCATTTGACCATTCCATTTTAAAATAGGGATCTCAGCTCTTTAAGTAAGTTTATGTATTTTGTATATTTTGTGTTGTACCTTATATAGGTCTGTGCTATTCTTTATATACATTTACTGATGGTCATTTAAATGGTAATAGTGAGATAGTACACACATACATATACACCTTTCCTATATGTAATAACCTATACCCCCCACCACATTGGTAGCTCCTAAAAACTCAATGCAATCTCCTATGGAGATATAAATATATTTATATAATATAAGGGAGATATATATATATATATATATATTATACACACATTTTTTTTAATTGGTGTAAATCAATCTTTTGCCTCACAATGTTGTAAAATTGCACTTAAACTAGGAATGTACCACTTAGTATAAAGAGGTGTAGAGTCCAAGCAGGAATAATATGAGGTGCACTCTGGAAACCTGTGCCCCGTCCGGTAAGTATCATGCAAATAAATACATAGAGAGAGGCACACTCGAGGGAGACCTATAACAATTTCTGACTGTGCTGAAACCACACAATGTTCCTGGGAGTCTGTGCCCCCTTCCTGAGGTGTACACCCGAGGCACAGTAAAAAATTGTTAAAGGGTTTCCTAGAGTGTGTCTCTTTATATATGTTTGTGTGTAGGAATCTAACACTTACATAAAGTTACAGTTCATCGTTCAGTAAATGGAACAGTCCAGGCTCCAGCGTCCTAAGTGCAGATTACAAGAAGATATTTCCGTAAGTTGCCTCATTACCCTCCTAGAGTTTCCCCTTTTCTAGAATGCCACTAAACCCTGAATACCTCAGTCACGTTCTGTGCTCTCTCTCCCTCTCTGCTCGACGTTCATATTGTGTGAACCCAGCTGCTTATTGATTCACATGTACTGAGCAGAAACCCTATCCTGAGCCCATATTTGGGAAGAGCAGCTGCCTGCCAGGGGGTTCCAGACTCAGCACATTAGGCACTTTTTGAAAGATCTTTGGCTTAATAGATTAAACGGAAAAAATGGAACATTTGGAAATTAAACGCAGCATCTCAAAGCAAACAAAAAAGGGAGCAGAGTGTGTGTGCGTGTGTGTGCGTGTGTGTGTGTGTGTGTGTGTGTGTGTGTGTGTGTGTGTGTGTGTGCGTGTGTGTGTGTTTGAACCAAGAAAAGGCATCCTGCAGCCTTGGACTTTTAGATGTTCATGGAACTCCTTGTAGACTTGTAATATCCTTATAACCTACCCCTGTAGTGGGTTTCTATGGGAGGAACTGTAAGATTATAGTCTTATAATCTTACAGTTCAAGGAGGAGAAGGAAACCAGAAGACACAAAGGGGTAGGTTATAATAAATAATGCACCCCCAACTGTAAATTATAAGGATATTAGAAGTCACCTTGGAGTACCGTGTCCTGTATAAAAGGTACTCGGCCTGCGGCCTCGTACTTTTATATGTTCACGGAACTCCTCGGTGACTTCTAATATCCTTATAATTTACAGTTGGGGGTGCATTATCCACTATATAACCTACCCCTGTAGTGGGTTTCTATGGGAGGAACTGTAAGATTATAGCCATATAATCTTACAGTTCCAGGAGGAGAAGGAAGCCAGAAGACACAAAGGGGTAGGTTATAATAAATAATGCACCCGAACTGTAAATTATAAGGATATTAGAAGTCACCTTGGAGTACCGTGTCCTGTATAAAAGGTACTCGGCCTGCGGCCTCGTACTTTTATATGTTCACGGAACTCCTCGGTGACTTCTAATATCCTTATAATTTACAGTTGGGGGTGCATTATCCACTATATATTTTACAATAGGGGATACAATATTCACTACATTAAATTTTTATTATTTTTTGGGGGGGTTAAAGGTTTATAATTTGTATTAATTTCTGCTAAACATTTATTCGTGGGTTTGGATTGTGTTTCTCCCACTAATGAGCAGAAGATATTCAGTTCATTTGCACGGACATAATCAGAGCCCGTAGCTTAATTAAACTGCTTTGACGGCACAGCAAATTCTAGGTATCTGGACGCCTAGAGAAAGACTTGAAATAACTCTTCCTGGAAGGAGCAGTTCCATTTAAGGCCATACCAATACAGATATTGGGGGGAGGGGGGATTCTGGTAACCTAAAGAAAAACTTTAAACTTTACTATGGAACTTGTTAAAGCTTTTTTAATGATTGAATCTGTTTAGCAGACTGACAACTTAATAAGTATATGTGGTAAAATAATTCAAAAATCAAAGATGAACAGGGAGATGTAATAAGTTATCGTTAAAAATGGTGCTAATTTTGCATTTGAAAGCTAACATCTGATTGGTTGGGGCAAAATTAGCAACATTTTAACGATAAGAACTTTTACTGAATAACCCTGAAAAACTTTCTTTTATAGGGGTGTAGAAACCATTTCCTAGTAAGGAGGGGCCTAGTCAGTGAAGGGGATGTTTAAACCAATCATTCAAGCTACTAAAAGAACCAATGTTTTTCTTTCCCAAAATACAATAGTGTCCATTTGTGCTGTGATCTGTGCAATAGTCGCAATTGGAGCGCAATCTCACGCGCTAACGGATCTAAGTGTGAATGTTGGTGTGTGAGAAGGCGGCAGTGTGGCCTAGCCCCAATTGTCCATTTTTGCAGACCGACTGTATAACTTTTAGAATACCCAGTGGGTGAGTTGGTAGCTGAGGGTTGATGGAAGTGTGGGTCCTTTCTTGGCTAATGATTATGAGCACGGACACAAACAATGATTTCATATATAAGCTAGCACAGTTCTTTGCATGCCTTACTTGGTGACCTAAAGAATGTGTTCACCTCATGCTGTTTAAATTGGGATAGCCATGAATAGTACAAACTTGTGTCATAGTGTAATGACATAGCTAGAATAAGCAGAATAGCGCTCTGTCACTGTGACACGTTGGAGTTCTAGATGGCCAGGCGCCAGGCTTTCTCCCCAGCACGTGCAGGTTGGCATCTCGTGATTACAGTCTGACACATTATTTAAATATCATAGGGTCACATGGTAACATTTAAATGTAACTAGGCTTTTATTTTATTAATAAATATTTTATTTTTTCTAAGAGTTCTCAAAATTGACCTAGACTAAGATAACTGATCATTGGTGCCCAACATGTGGCTTGGGGTATTGGATAGAGTTGAGGGGTGGGAATCGGTAGAGTTGGGAGTAGGCTGGAGGGGGCAGAGTGACCTGTTTGGATAATAAAGGTAAAATAGCAATGGTAACTTATTGTGAATGGCTCAGGGACCTGGGGAAGGGTCTGGGGAACACGTATCAATGGCCAAAATCTTTTTTAAAAAATGCTGTGAAGTACCGGAAACTCCATGGCATTCCACTTAGTATTTTCGAGATTTCTAGAAATTCGAAACATTTTCGATTTCATTGTGTAAAGTTCTTTTTGTGCCAACACTATTCTTCTGCGGGCTTGTTGCCCTGTAATAGAGAATTCTTATTCAGAAAGTAAAAGAAGATGTTTCTTTGTAGAGAAATATTACCGAATTCCAGTGTGCTGGACCGTAACTGTCCTGCTCACTTGTTTAGCCCAATTGGTGATCATTTGCTCCGTAGAAATTCGAAACATTTTCGATTTCATTGTGTAAAGTTCTTTTTGTGCCAACACTATTCTTCTGCGGGTTTGTTGCCCTGTAATAGAGAATTCTTATTCAGAAAGTAAAAGAAGATGTTTCTTTGTAGAGAAATATTACCGAATTCCAGTGTGCTGGACCGTAACTGTCCTGCTCACTTGTTTAGCCCAATTGGTGATCATTTGCTCCGTAGAAATATGAGCATGTTTGAATCATCCAACGGCCAATCTAATATACTAACCCACAGTTAATGTGTATGGATGCACCACAGACACATCGCAGTACAGTGAGTTAGCCACCAAGGGGCGCACAACCCAGAAGTTCATCGCACTGGGAAAGGAATGCGCCCGATGGAGGGGTTACGGACAGGGATGCACTGGGGAGCTGCTGGGGGGGGGGGTAATTACGCCGGGGGTGTGTGTGTGTAATTGGGTGGTTCTTTAGAGACTTTTCTGGTAATGTGGTAAAGCTCTAGCACTTCCATTTATATAATTGATATATTTATGTACTGAACTATTTATGTATTTATCCCCCTTGTATGACTTTATTGTATTTTATTACTGTACAGCGCTGCGTCCCCAAGTGGCGCTTTATAAATAAACCATACATACATACATACATGAGTTAAGGTTCAAACACACCTTAGATTTCCCCCAGACCTACGAGCCCAGACAGATTTTCCCCAGTCTGGTGTGTATGAACCCATATACATGGAAAGGTTGGAATAAAGAGAAACCTTAACCAGTTGTAAAAAAAAAAAATATTTTTTTTTTTTACTTGTAATGAAAAGTTACATTACTTACCAGCCCAAGAACCCATGATTCAATTTACTGCACCGTGATATTGGGGTCAGGTAACAAGCTCCTTTGGAAAGGTGGTAAGTTTTAATCAAAAGTGCAAAACTTAATGTAAGAGTTGTTACATCGGATGCACCGGGCTATTTCTAAAACAGTTTTGTAAACTGTGCTGTTCCTCATTGGTCAGTGTAAAACCTACGTTAACCCAACAATACATTGGGAAGAGAGGATTTTGGTAAATGCCCTGTATAGCATCGCCCTAATAATTTATCGTCTTCTTCTTTGTTCATTTAAAGGAAAACGAAACTCAATCAATATTAATACCGCAGAGTTCTATACTAATAACGATTAGATGTTCTCTTACATTACGTTATATAGTGACTGCTTTATTAGGGTGGGTAACTACTAAGGATGTAGACAAGGAATGTTCTGCCAGCAAAAAAAAAGAAACTATAAAATAAAAATATCCTGAAAATAAACTTGCCACATAAATAAATATATTTTTTTAACGGAGGCATAAAAACCCAGTCCTTTTCCCTCGGATGTCCCTTAATGAAAATGGAAAGAATATTCCTAGTGAAATAAAACTGGATTATTTACATATCGATTCATGAAACTGCCTTGTGATGTAAAAACACTGATAAAGTTTCACTTTACTTATATCCCGCACCTTTAAAAGGGTTATTCCCAAACGTACGTCTAGGAAATAACAATTTTCATTTTCTTCTGTAACATTCCCGAGCTCTCCACCTCATAGGAGGTTTTTATGGATAACGCAACTGGTCCTCTCTATTGGACATGTGACTTGACAATTTAAATTTTAAATTGCCCGATATTGTTTACCTTGAAAGCTCATCTACAATTCTATGATTATTTATTGACTATAGGATCCATTTCTCATGCGGAGGGAAGAGTGATAGAATCAAATGCTTCTTTATTTTTTCTTTTTAATGGATACTGTGTGTCACTGCGGACTGCAATAATTTCTGAAGAGTAATATATTTTCCAGAGCTCAAAAGGCTTTAGGATCCCACCTACTGAATCATACGTCCTCTCCGCAAAGAAAGAATAACGTTCTTCAGGGCAGGGAGAAATAGAAATAATTACATATCGCTGTTATATTTCTCATCGTTTTTCTTAAATGTGGGTTCAATATAAATAACCAATTTTTCTTGAACAATCGTTTATGAATCATTTCTTTTCGTGTGTACGTGACCCATCTCCTGCCGACGACAGAAACATCTGATGAAGACTTACAATATGCCCAGAAGATGGCAATTTGAAACTTCATAAATCTTGCCCAGCGGAGAAAAAAAAAATTGATAGAATGTAATCTTAATCTGAGCTGGTTGCAATGGCCATTTTCAGCAGAGATAAGAAATGGAAATTAAATCAAGAGAACCACATCAAAAAAAGATGGTTATCCATTAGGGAACAAAGCCTATCCATATACATCACGAGAGGAGCTAAGGGATATCACACTTGTGACCCTGTTCATTTTTCACTGCTTTTGCTTGTGCATACAAACCAAAAAATGACTAGTTGAGAAAATATTTTTGTTCCATGTTCTATACTATATAAATGATTTACATTCTATGAATGGCCATCCACGGTTGTCATTTTCCGGCCTCTGAGTCGTTGGTAGAAAAAGATTTTAAAGTTTATTTTAATTTCTTTCCTGTAACAATCACTTGGTAAAACAGACTGGAATAATATTTTTTTTTTCGATTGTTTCCATAAAATTATACATTTTATTTAGTCCTGCTGGTGGGAATATTGTTAATTCGACTAAATGTGAAGTAGAATTGGATATAGAGATGTTCGAAACCGGTGTTTTTTTGTTTTTTTTTTAATTTTCGAAAATTCCAAAAAAAGTCTAAAATTAGAGAACAAACACATAAAGTCAATGGGAGAAAAAAAATCCAAAAGTTCCATAAAGGCTTAAAAGGCTCATTGACCTGGGAAATGGTCTAGGGAACACATACATATAACCAAAACTTGTGCTTCCACATTATATTTTCCAGGGTTACCGAAATTGACTTCCAAATTTGAGGGTTACCGATATAGTGAATTTAAGGGATACCAAAATCAATCGCCATACTCGAGGCTTACTGAAATCATAAATTATGAATTCGAGGGTTACCGAAATTTGAAGATTTCAGATTTTTGAATTCCGAGTTTCGAAAGTTTCATTGGAACTTCGAACCCATGGATTTCTATTAAAACCCACACTACTGTACATCTCTAGTTACATAAAGGTGGGAAAACCTGGATACAAGTTGAAAATGTTATAAACCAAATAAATACAGGGAAGAGCATTCAGTCTACTTTACTGGAAACTTACATTCTTTTAGCAAAGTAATGGGCAAAAATCTCTTCCAGTGAAGCCCACCAAATATATATTTCCATCCAAAAATGGTTAAACAGTCAATAGGTAGAAGAACAACTTCAATAAATAATGACCAGCAGGAGGCACTGTTTCCTGTTAGACTGATATGGAACCACTTTGCTAGGCAGGCTATAAATGAGTTTTTTTTAAAAATTATTTTTCTGACTGATTTGGCTAAAAAACAAAAAACATTAAATTCTATTGGATAGGCTATCTGGCACTATCGGGCAGATTCTCCAACATATTTGCATAATCTTCTTAGATTTCAAGGTTACATTTGCTCAATGGTGCATTGTGGTGTAGCACCAATCTGCTGCACCACTGGACCGTATGGGGATCCCTTAGTAGTTTTTGCAGTATTCCGTTGCTTTTCTATGTTTCTTGCTTCTATGTGATAACATTGGTAGTTATTTCTAATTTCTAGTCCTGGTTATCACATAGAATAGAGTAACAATGTTACTGAGGGTTTTACTGCAACTTTAATTTCAAGTTGTTAGAACCAAATTTGTGGCCTTGCATTTCATTTGATTAAAATTCCCACTGACAAAACGACTATATCTTGTCCGAGCAAGAAAACCGTTTATCTCCAGACTTCACACCTTGATGTCTATTCCTTTGAGTGGAGTGATTAAACCTTGGCCGAGTAATAAACCAAGTCAGAATAAAACTAGAGAACAAATAGCTCTACATGGACGTCTCAAAGAACAAATCGCTGCAAGGATCTTTCAGATGTTCTACTGCATAGGGAAGCTGCCATGTTCTAGATAGATTCTTTCTTGGGCTCCACATGTAGAATAATTTATGACCAGGTTTTGACAGGGAAGATGCTCATACTCGGGACAATTAAAGGACGTTACTGAGAAAAAGGGATAAGATAAACATTAGTGAAATATCAGATAAACCCTTGGGACCTTTGCAGGTCCATAGCATGATATCCGGGCCGCCTGGTGTTTACAAGCAAGTGCCATCATTCTATCCATTAGTGTTTGATTTATTAGTCGGTCCCTTTGCAGGACAGCAAATGGCTTTTAAACCTTTCTTAAATATCCTAAACATGAGCAATGTGCCACAAGATCTATTAATCCACATTGTCAGGCTATTGAGACTGGTAACATGATATCATTTTATCTGATAGTCTTTAATCTAAAGGAAAGTCAACATTGGTTTCCAGTTCCGGTCGTTGGCAGACGATTGGTTGTTTTAGTGAATCTTGATCATTTTGCATATTTCTGTGTTCTAACTGATCTTTCGGTTTGGAATCTTTATTATTCTACAGATTGGACGAGTGTTACGTACAGGTGTAGCACAGTAGCACAGTCTACAGCAGTTCATATCTCCCATGGCCACATCTGTGTGAACTTTGTGGGGTGTCCTTGGTGAACTGTGATCTTAGTGGAATGGGTCAGGCATTTCAACTCTGTCCCCGGGATGGACAGTTTCGTTATATATTGCTCAAAGTATCGAAAATCATTTTTCTAATCTGAATAAATGAAGATCGTGCCAGGCGGAAAATTTTCCCCAATAACATATTCAGTCCCCATCTCTCTGCAGATTTCCAGTGGAAATCTACAGAAAGATCGGACCCTCAAGGTGGGAAGCTGCAAGCGTTTTTTCGGATTGAAGGAACATCTGCCCATGTATGGCCAGTTTAATGTGCACCTAGTTAGGTGAAAGCATGAAATAAATCCAATTGAACCAATCAGGCTGGGTGATTGACTGGATCATCCCTTTCAGGTGTGTCGAGCATTTTTGTATTTGACGAAAGTCATGTCCATGTGTACGCAATAATTGAAACCTGGTCATTACCACACAAAGTAGCCCAAGTGAATGGTTGATACTCACCTTTCTATAATACACAGTTAATGCATTAAACTTCACACAAAGTGCAAAAAGATGAATGCTGAAAGTAGTAGTTCTGCAATATCTGGAGGACAGCAGGCTGGCAACATGGAGGAGTTGCCAGTGGCGTAACTACCGTCCCCACCACCCCCGCATCCTTGGGGGGGCCAGGACGGTAGTAGGGCCCGCCACAAGCCCAAGATCTCTTCCGCGATTGGCCGTTTTAAACAGCTGATTGTGCATATGAATAAAACATGCGCAATCAGCTTTTTAAAAGACCAGACCTAAACAGCTGATCATACGTATGTTTCATTCACACGCGCAGTCAGCTGTTGAAAACGTCTGATCGCGGAAGAGATCTTGGAGGGAGGAGGGGGTCAGGGGCCCGGCCTCCAATCTCTCCCGGGCTCCTGCAGGTACGCCCCTGGGAGTTGCCATATAGCTAGGCTACTGCCCTCCAGATATTACAAAACGTTAAAGGGCAACTGTGGTCTCTGAACAAAAAAAAGGATTAAATAAGCCTGCAGCCTTTCCTTAAAATGAGCCCTGGAAATTATATTTCAGAGAATGTTCAAACTTCCTGATTCTAGAGACGAACTTTAATAGTGCGGACCCACTCAAATTCTTTAGAATTTCCTTAATTACGAACTAGTTTGGGTTTTAAAATAATTTTTAATTCTCGTATCAGTAACCCTTGAATGTAGCGTTCGGTTTTGGTAACCCTTAAATGTATCGTTCAGTAACCCTCAAATGTAGCCTTCAATTTCTGTAACCCTCGAATGTATCGTTCGGTAACCCGATTGTGAACAAAGTAAATGTTTTGGTGTTTATATTTCCCAGACCATTTCCCAGGTCCCAGAGTCATTTACAGTAAGTTACCATTGATATTTTAATTCTATTTTATCAGAACTTTTCAAGCTTCGTTTTCTAACTACTGAACTTCTGAACTTAAGGAAGTTCAACCTGATTCCAGTAGCTTGAGTGACATCGCCAGACCCTCTGCTCCTCCACTATCTCCAGGGTCTAGCCATACTCACCTAAAACTTTATACTTGGAAAGACAAGAATCAGTTGAGAGGAGGGGGCTAGTAATGCAGGCAAAGACTCATCACATGGCTACAAGCTGGTGAAAGCAGGAAGTGTTCATTAAGTTACGTGAATCTTAGCTACCGTATATACTCGAGTATAAGCCAAGGTTTTTAGGTTTAAAAATTAACCTAAAAACCTTGACTCGGCTTATACTCGAGTCACAAGGAACTTACCTTCAATCCAGAAGCAGCCGCGAGTCCGGCCGGCAGTTCCCATTACTGCTTCGCGGCTGCGCGATGACGTCATCCCGCCAGCGTGCGTGATGACGTCATCGCGCAACCGCGAAGCAGTAATGGGAACTGCCGGCCGGACTCGCGGCTGCTTCTGGATTGCAGAGAGAGGAAGACTGAAGACCGGGAGGTACGGTAAGTAGGCTGGGGGGGTACTGGGGGGAGGGCTGGGGGGACAGTATGCCATGCAGACACCCACATTACCTTTTTACTATAGGTGGTTGGAAACTACAACTCCCAGCAACCAAGATGCTGGGAGTTGTAGTTTCCAAACATCTACAGTGGAAAGGTATTAGGGTGGGGGACAGTATGCCATACAGTAACCCCCAATACCTTTCTACTATAGGTGGTTGGAAACTACAACTCCCAGCAACCAAGCATGCTGGGAGTTGTAGTTTCAAACATCTACAGTGGAAATGTATTAGGGTACTGTATACCCTCGGCTTATACGGGTCAATCATCTTTTCTAATTTTTGAGACAAAAATGGGTGCCTCAGCTTATACTCGAGTCGGCTTATACTCGAGTATATACGGTATATAATTCTCGCAAGTTTACCCATAGATCTAATGCAAAATGTATTTTACCGGTATTACGGCAAACCCTAACTTGTTCAGGGGGCCACAGTTTTCCCTTTCAAGCAACAGATATTTTTCAATGAAGAGTTCAGTGTTTTATTTTTTTTACACTTTCCCTTTCGTAAATCATTAGTATTGTCCTGTCCATCAATTTAAAGTTCTCTTGACTGAGAATCAATAGGTTGCCCTGTGTGTAGACTATACAGTGCAGAGAGTCCTCAGCGCAAGAAGACAGTTCTTATGCCTGAGATGTAAATAGGACACACTATAAACCTGCTTAGAGGCTCGGGGCTTCCAGGAATTTATAGAGTGATAAAAAGGACATTTTAATAGCATGAATGGTGTTTAACACAACGCTATATAAGTGAATTCTTGTTTTCTGACACTGCTGTTCCTTCTTAATGTTTCATCGGGTCTGCGGATTTTTTTTATTTGCTCATTTCTTTGTATAATCTGCATGTCTCCCTGCAAAGAAAGGCATGTCCTAATTATAAAGTACTGCCTTATTAACCACGGCACAGAAAGGGTGACATGCTTGCATGCTTCAACGCTGAGAGACTGAAACAATGGATTTTAATACTAATTATGTTCAGTCACATCAGTGAACTATAAATGGGAAGATTCATCAGAACGGCGTCTTTTAGCCTAGGACATGCCCGTGCCGAGCAATTAACATATTTAACGGCTGGGAAAAAAAACCCAAGGATCTTGCACCTTGATTTAGCTGCACTTCATTATTCTCGAATTTTATTAAAATCTCTCTTCCTTTGATAGCTTTAGAGATGGCAGCAATAGAGTAGCTTAATATATATAGGTCTATGTACAGAGAGCTGTTATCGCTATCTCTAACCTCCTCTAGGCAATGCACTTAGTCGATAGCGGCTCTGTGCATTGCGAATGGGGTTTATCCATTAAACGCCAGCAGTTATCTGGCATTTAAGATTCTGTCTTAAAGTGCCGCTATCGGCTCTGTACATTGGATATGGTGGTAGCGCAACCCAGCATCTGTGCACTGCACAAAAGCAATCATCTGTTCTTAAAGCTGCGTTAACCTTGGTACATCTGTTAACCTGGCTTTTAACAATGATGTACGGCTCTCCGTACATAGCCCTGTTAGTAACATAAATATGCTAGGTAGACCAAGGAGTGAGGTCCCATGTTTGTCAAGGAACTTGATGCATCTTCACATGAGTGTGGACATGATCGGGTTAATTCTTCCTTTTATGCTGGCCATACACTATGAAGTATATTTACTAACATTTCTAAGACGCTCCTGAAAACATTGGACAACCACCCAACCCTGCTATGTATCTACATTAAATCACAAAATCAATGGGGAGGGATGAAGAACATTGTGGAAACATCGGGATTTAGATAGACTTTTGATGGATGATCAAACATATCTGTCTAATAAGTAGAGTTAAACTAAACTGGTGAGTCTTATTGACAACATTCTGCAGAACCTTTTTAAAAATGTGATAATCCATTTCGAACCCAATAAGAATTAAAATTTTCCACATTTTTGAGTATTCGATAACCTTTTCCCAAATGTCGCGTATGTGTAGTAATCCTTTATTACTTGCTTAGTTGAGATTCAAACTACTGTATTAGGCCTTTTGAGTTGAAGAATAAGCCATAGATGTTGAAGTGCCCCATAAACAAGCCAATTTCCATATCTCCAATCTGTAGCTACCGTAATTTGTAAATATTGTAGAAATGGGCTTGATTGTAAGAACCTTAGATGCTTCTGAACTTAAACAAACCAATGACTCTTTAGAGATCCCGATTCAACCTTCATTATTGGAAAGTTTAAAAGCCTCCAGAGATGTGAGCTTGTAATAAAATAAATGAACAACTTACGGGAAGTTTGTATGTCCACGTTGGATAGAATTCTTTCTACTCATTAGATTAATGTTTCTTCTCTCAATGTTTTGCTGGATATCCGTAAAGCACATTGATAGAAGAATAGACCCTCAACCCTACTGGGGCATCCGTACTGGCTGGAAAAGTCACTAAAGTTACCGAGGTTAGAATTCAGACTTACAGAAACGTGAGCTTTCTGCGTGGAATCTGCACTGTTGCTACAGGATCCTCCCTTACAGTTAATATCTGACACGAGGGGTTTTCTAGAACAGCGGTGGTTCCTCTGTTGTCTGCTAGATTGAGAATTTGGAGTTTAGCCAGTGTAAGCTCTGGAGATTTCTTTCAGGATCTTTAGTTCTTTACAAAATGGGATTATAGCATGGACAGATTCAGGGAAATGGCCCCAGACAGGGAAGGTAGCTTTAAACTAATCCAAGCTAGATGAGTTTGATGATATATATATATCCCTTTTATTATACTTGTACCTTCATATGGGTTCTCAGCTAGACATGCTTAGTGTAATGCAGCATAGGGCATGGATGTGAATTCAATGTCTTTTTGTATCATATATATTTTGTACTATTGTTAAGTAGCCTTTGTAAGTCCTTATGTAAAGGTTCATGCACATGGGCGATTTAGCAGCTGTGTGTATGCGTTCGGTCAGGCGCAGACATGAATCAGTTTGCCTGTGTGTACAAACCTTAAAAGGCAATGCATGTTTCAGTGCCCCATGGCACAATTTAAAGGGCAGCATAAAGTGTAATTGTACCCAGAGAGTGTGATAATCTACCCCAATATTTCTACAACCAAAAATACTTAACATGATTGGAAACTGTTCAGGGTATAAAGTATTCCCGTCAAACATATTTATCAACAGAGATGTCAAACCTCAGTTTATGTGATCATCAATCAAATATGTTTAATGGGCATTCCATTGATCCTGTCTTTTGGCCAAATCTGCTTCCTTTATTGGTGTGTTGGGCCATCCATGAGTGTATATAGTGGAGGGGAGGGGGGGTGGGTGTTGGGGAGAGGAAGAATATGTCATTCAAACATAATCTTGTTTTATTAATCCAGTTCTTAAATTTTGGTGCCACCTGCTGGTATGGGCATTCCTGAGCAACAAATTGGTGACCACGTGCGCTCCGAAAATGGCTCTTGGCAAAAGGAATCACAGTTCAGCACACACAATGTGGTCACCCACTGATAGATTACTTATTGGTATATTGATCAATCAAACTAATGGACTGGAAAATCTTCTTGTGTTTACCAGGCCAAATGTTGATCATAAAAAAAAAAAAATCTTATTAATGTATCATTATAATAAACTGAATTCCAAGAATTAAGATTTGTACCTTTTTCATTTTGTGACAGGTCTCTACTTGTAGAACAAAGTCCATTGCTGTTGAAGACCATAAAGAAAAGTAGAATACACACACACAAAGACGATATTAAACTGGTAAGATTTTCCTGATGAAGGGTTTGACTAAATCCCATTATTTGTAGTCCATTTATTTGAAATTGATAGTTCAAAAAAAAAACTTATTTAAATTTATTGTGTTGGGGGAAAAAAGAAACTCTATTGTCTAAACTTATGTGGAGTTATCAATGAGTTATTGTAACTTGCACATACTAGAAAAGTTCTGCACATAAATAAGTTTTGACATCATAGTGAAGTTTCTAAAACAAAATACTTTAAACCTTGAACATCTTAACTAAGAAATTTCTAAGGTAAATAAAGGACATTGTAAATTTTATTTTTATATAGGACATTATTTATATACAATGTTATTTTTTGCCTCTCAAAATCCCTTTAATGAGGAAAAAAGCAATCAACTGTTGTCTGTTTAATTGTTTTTTCAATAATCACCCATGAGAACAATGTTTGTGCTTATCTGCAAGGAACACACACCGGTCTTTGTTCCGACAATGGGGTTTTGTGAGGGACAATGGATGATAATGATTAGTGAGAAACCTCATTGAAACACAGCTGCCCTCCTAAACGATGAGTTACGTTGACACAGTTGACCTTTATTTATGTATTTATTTTCTTTAATCAACGTTAATTTTGTTAGTCTGCATGGGATGGAGCTAGATTTGACACATCCTGGTGCCACTAAATGAGATTTTCCAAATATGTCCGGCACCTACTGTGTGAGAGCGGACAAATAACTTTGCATTAAGAGAACTATTTACGTGTGTCACAACTTATTTAGTGGATGATGGCGTAACAGAAATAGGCGTCATATGGGAGACTTTGGAGTTGACACAAGGGAGGAATGCTCACCGTGAGAAGTATTAACTTAAAAATGACCACTAGGAGTGCTGTTGCCACTTTTGGGCAAATGCAAATATCTTTTTGCCAAGACGTGCGTTTCCTGAGTGGGCTGTGGGCAGAGCCAAATCCAGAGCCAGTCCCAGGATGGGCAACCATTCCTTAACATAACATAGACTTCAAGTGTGAAGTTTGTAATATAAAATGTTGTAATAAAAATGTTAAATAGGGTGAGCTTAAGGTCTTTTTGTACATGTGTCCTCCCCCAAACGTGTGGCTGAGAATACGTGTACAAATGGGTTGGCCAACTACGTAGTGAAGAATGTTCTGAATAATCTCAGTCTTTTCCTCTCTTAGCGACTGTTAGTGCGTTTGGGACTTCTCTCTATTCACTTGCATTCCTGGCAGATATATAAAGGGCTCTGCATGGCTAATACTGATTTAATAATCCTTTTGGTATGAATTTCATCTTTGAAAAGATTTCAATGTCCGTCTCTCCATCTACTATAGAATTCTGAGCTTGGCATAGAGGTGAAGAGTAGGCTTTAATAATTAAACTTTCAATCAATCGAACCACTTAAATGTGTTTTTTCCCCCGTTAGCCGTCTTTGCAGCTTTCCGACGTTTTCTTCTCACCTTTGGCAATTGAGGTGCCTTGTTCTGCACCGCGATTTAAATTCAGAGGCCTCTGCCGGAGTCTTTTTAAATTGACTTTCAATAGATTAATCTTCTTCTCGTCATCTGAGCCCTTCACTAAATCTCTACCCCAGTGCCGGATTTTGTGTGTTTTACATAATCGGCTCTTCTAATTTCTGTTGTAGAAAAAGCTAAATTGTACATTTGCCGGGAAAAAAGCCTCTCACTGAAATTTTAATATACATGCATAAAACCTCGGCTATTTTACAGCATTCATCATGCAGGTCTCCTAACAGATTAGAATGAATAATTACCGTACAGTGTGATCAGCTGGGAGTGTGATCTTTCCAACCGCAGAATATACAAAGAGGCTTTAAGTGCTGAGTTGTTAGAAACTTATTGGGAATTTATATGAGTGGTAATTGAAGTTAGCACCAAGGTCCAAATATATACACATATATGCAGTTATGGAGGCTGGAAAACTTACCTGTGATGTCACAAGGCAGTATAAAGAATTGTGATTAGCTGACCAATCCCTGCTGACATCGCAGTATATATATATAGAGAGAATTTTCATTATTTGCGATTAGCTGATTGATACTGTAGACGATCGGTCGCACTGTCTTTACAGTGTTAAACAAGAGGCAATCTCTGCCATATCACCTACGATATCCATCGCCCGTTGTTTCATATTTTACCGCTTTCATATAGAAAATAAAAATGCAAACACATCAAAATGGAAGAACTAAAGAAGAAATAGTTGTTAGCTTATGTGTATATAAATGGAGCCTTGTTTCCTTGTTATTTAACTGATTTTTTTTGGCTAACCCAATCTGTGTAATCTACATTGCTGTATTCATAGGTGTCTGTAAGCCACATAAATGGTTTAAATCTCTGCTAGATATCTTCTGGACTGTTAGTGCCATTGGCCAAGTAACTATTGTTGCCTCCTAGTATTTAATAAGGGAGGTTTAACTTTACTTTCCGTTGTTTTATATTCGGAACCTCTTTAGTAGTAGATACAAAGTAGCAGATTTGAGATTTTTTTCTCTCCCTGGGGGGGATAAAACTGAGCATGTCTGAACTCTCTGACCTAGGGGAAGGGGCAGTAACTGCTGAACTCACTGAGCAAGAGGAAGGGGCAGTAACTGCAGGGCTTTCTGTTTTGAGGTATTGTAGGAATTATGTAAAATCAAGCAATACAGCAGTTTACACATTGAGTCATGAAATAAAAATGTGTTTTATGGGGGTGTTATTCCTTAAGGAATTAAAGCACAATTGTACTTACCTTCCTCACTCCCCTCCACTTCTGTCCATGTAAAGTACCCAAGGCCAAGGTCCACACCCCTAGGTTCAGTCTCTATCTCCATTGGTCCAGTCACAGTTGTCCACTATCTGGCTGTTGGGAAGCTACGTTTCTTGCATCTTCCCAATGGAATTGTCACTGACAGTCCTATTGGGCAGAGTTAGACCAGAGCAGCAAAGTATATGTATATCTGAAGATAGGGGTGAGGTCTTTGAAGCTGTCACCCTGAATACTTTAAAGAGGGGGAGGCATTTTAAGGACTATAATTGTTCTTTAGTATATACTAATAAGATCTGGAGCTTATAAGGAAAGTAATATTGGGTGCCCTTTAAATAAATACACATTCTTATTGTTAGTTATCAGACTAGCAATGTTCTGCTCTTTCCGTGATATAGTGCCCTTCTGCCATCTGGTCTGCTAATGTAACCAACTTCAAGAAGAAGGGTGATCTTTTAAATGCTCTCGAGTGAGTACTAAATGACAGAGGTCTGATTTACTCAATGATCTTTGTTAAGCAGACGCCGGTTGTTGGCTGTCGGATCAATTACTGATTTGGCTTCTGGTTATTATGATCAGCTATTCTGCAAGGTCTTTGTAAATCAGTAGACAGCAATGAACAAGGCACAAATCATCAGATCAAGCAAGCCTTAAACATGAATATTTATTTAAGGGGAAATAATACAGTATTTACCCCACAAAATTCATTCTTAAACATATGCCTTAAAGGAGAACTAAACCCAATGTTTATATCCCTATAATTTAAAAATATCCTCCCAAGAACACCTTTTACATATAAAATACCACTCTAGTAAATTGAAATAGTGGGAAATTAACCCCCCTGAGGAACTGGATTTGATAAAGTGGGTGCCGCCATTTTATTTGCTTTCTGGTACAACTTGAGTGTGTGTGTGCTCTCTCTGGCCACACCTCTTGATCTTGGTCACATGATTGGCTAGAGACTTCTTTTCAGGGGCAACCTACTATAGCAAGCATTATTGGGCATGTGTGGGAAATGCTAAACTGTACAAAATTGGGATACTAGGGGGTTAAAAGCTTATAAGCACCAACGTCCCCTACCGAACGGCCACACAGTCACCAACGTTGTTGACACTATAACACATGTTTTAAAGGCTTTAGTGAGGTCCATTTCCCAACAACCTCAGCCAAAACAGAGGTGAAAAAGATTATTAATTTTATGTTAGGATACTGTCTTCAAAAGTTGTCCTTTAAACTAACACTAAAGTTTCCAATACACATACTGTACCATATAGTAGAGTCCAGTAATTTTCTGTAGTCGGGGTATAAACAAATCTTATAGACCCCCTATCACTCTGTATGGTTTTTACCACTCTACTATATAGCTGCCTGTAATTAGTTATAAACCAAAAAGTCTTTTAGGAAATGTCCATAAATATGTGAAAGGTTGAGATAATATCTGGGACGAATTGATGTCATTTCCGACACACAGAACCAGGTCTGACGGAGATTAGTAACTTACCAACTAAATCATTCCCGAGACGGGCTTTAGATCCATGTTGGATTTATAATGTAAATAGCACAAACGCAACACAATACACAATTTACACAATAACACAAACTGGCATTGGCTTGAGAAGAATTTGCCCTTATTTTTAATGTTCAGCCTCTCTCTCGCTCTATGGATTTTGTGTCTTTTTAATGAAGGAACATACATCCTTATCCGTCCGCCTTGGAGAACTTGGATAGGCTTGATATTTCTTTTGTACATTAAGTCCAATGTATTTTTGATGGTACAGTTTTGCTTTGCTGATGATAAATCGGTCATGCATAAGTAGGTAGGGTTATATCGAGGTCAGTCTGCAGAAGGCGGCTTGCCGGTTCTGTACACAATAAAGATAATCTTGATTATAATGGATGCATGGGTTAGGGGCTTATCTGGCATCTTTATATTTTTTGGGGGGTTTCATTTCTACAAAGGCTAAAGGGGGACATTAAAAAAACAATCATTATGGCTAGAAAAGAGTAACTATTGTGTGTAGTTCACCAGCTCAGAGACAAAGCAGCACCCAATGAGAGCAAAGTTACATGATTTTAAAGGGCATGTTCACCACTCAAACGAAAAATAATATATAGGTAGATCTAAACCCCAAAATCGCAAAAGTTGAAAAACTGACAGATGTAGGACTAACCTGTTAACCTATTCTCCCCTTCCCTCTGCCTCTCCAAGCTATTTACAAGCTTGCACATGCTTAGAGGGGGCAGCTAGGGGAATAACATTCAGCCATGTGCTGTAATGTCATCCGTCATATACACTGCTGCTACCCAAAAAGTGGGATAATAGACTATCTGGCAGCATTTCAAATTATTCTTAAATCTCTATTATTATTATTATTATTATTATTATTATTATTATTAATTGTTATGCTTTGGGGGGGGGCAATTTAACTATTAACACAATTTTTCATTTGAGGGGTGGACTTGCACTTTAAGTTGTTCATGGGGGCTGCCATCTTTGTTCCTCCTTACCCACTGGGTATCACACAGCAATATTCCCAGAAATCTGATGGCAGGACTGAGGCAATATAGCAAACACCCATATGTTATGCATGACCATTTACATCTAGGTTTTAAGGGGGGTGTTGTGGTGTATTGAAGTGTCAGATTAATGTCACAGTATTAACTATATTTGTGACAATTCTTTGTTACCAGCTTATTATTTACCTAGACCTTTTACATTTAAACTTTATTATCAATTGGTCAGGATACCAATTTTTTTCAATTAACTGGAACTTTTAGGGAACCATTCAATATGTCCCTGCAGTTGTCCTGGTTGGTGGTTTAATTGCCATACCCTCCAACTGTACCGATTTGGCCGATATTGTACCGTTTTTCAAAGTACTATACCGGCCAAGATCTCCCAGCATCCCTTATCAGGCATACACATAATCTTCTCTGTTACATATTAACGCAAGACCTGAGTAAGGTCTTCTAGCCAATCAAATGTATAAGTTGCCATAGAGAGTCGATTTATCTCCTAGTTGTAGACTGAGAAACCTTTGCTGACCTTGAATGGATAATCCGGAATCTAAATCCCCTTTTCTGCCTCATTATTAAGACATCTGCTTCCCCTAACAGTAAACACATTGTCCGTCTCTACTGTATAACCGAAGGCTGGTTCAGGTGCATCCCATAGACCTATACTAGCAGCTCTGCTATTATTCTATATAGATGCAAATTTGTGCTTAAAAAAAATTAAAACATACAAGAGATTCCTGAATGTGACAAAGCTGCAGTTTGCATGGAGCATGTCCTTTCCCTTAGATCTCCGAGCATTCGCTGTGTTCGTATTATGCAGTTCTGGCTTTTATCCCCCCTACGTAAAACACTGCGGATTTTTCCCGAAAGAAAGATGCTGCTTTGCTTTCCAACCTGATCACAATGTCTGTGGGAAGTCTCTCTCTCTCTCTGTATATTTATCTATCTATCTATCATCTCTCTATCTATCATCTCACTATCTTCTATTATCTATCTATCTATTATCTATCTATCTATCTATACTATCTATCTATCTATCTATCTAATCTATCATCTATACTATACATCTATCTATCTATCTATCTATCTATCTATCATCTCTCTATCTATCTATTTATCTATCTATCTATCATCTATCTATCTGTCTATTTATCTATCTATTATCTATCTATCTATCTATCTATCATCTATCTATCTATCTATCTATCATCTCTCTATCTATCTATTTATCTATCTATCTATCATCTATCTATCTGTCTATTTATCTATCTATTATCTATCTATCTATCTATCTATCTATCTATCTATCTATCATCTCTCTATCATCTATCTATCTATCTATCTATCTATCCATCTATCTATCTATCTATCTATCTATCTATCTATCTATCATCTCTCTATCTATCTATCTATCTATCTCTCTATCTGGCTATCATCTCTCTATCTATCATCTCTCTATCTATCATCTCTCTATCTATCTATCTATTTATCTATCTATTATCTATCTCGATCTATCTCTCTATCTATCTCTCTCTCTATCTATCTATCATCTATCTATCATTAGCCATCTATCTATCTATCTATCTATTATCTATCTATTATCTATCAATCTATCTCTCTATCTATCATCTATCATCTCATCTATCTATCTATCTATCTATCTATCTATCATCTCTCTATCTATCACTATCTATCTATCATCTCTCTATCTATCATCTCTCTATCATCTATCTATCTATCTATACTATCTATCTATCAATCTCTCATCATCATCTATTATCTATTTTATTTTTTCATCTATCTATTCATCTATCTCATCATCCTATCTATCTATCTATCATCTATCTATCTATCTATCTATCTATATCTATCTCTATCATCTATCATCTACTATCATCTATCTATCTATCTATCTATCTATCATATATCTATCTATCTCTCTATCTGTCTATCATCTCTCTATCTATCATATCTCTATCTATCTATCTATTATTCTATTCTATTATCTATCTCGATCTATCTCTCTATCTCTCTCTCTCTCTATCTATCTATCTATCTATCTATCTATCTATCATCTATCATCTATCTATCATTAGCCATCTATCTATCTATCTATCTATTATCTATCTATCTATCTCTCTATCTATCATCTATCTATTATCTATCTACCTATCATCTATCTATTATCTATCTATCGCTCTATCTAGTTAAACAGAAACTACTTATGTGTTTTGCACATTGAATAAAATTTAGTTTTTTGCACAAGACCTGAGAGTGGCTGGAACTCTTTTACTTCATTGGATCTCTCTCTCTATCTCTATCTATCTATCTATCTATCTATCTATCTATCTATCTATCTATCTATCTATCTATCTATCTATCATCTATCTATCATCTATCTATCTATCTATCTATCTATCTATCTATCTATCTATCATATATCTATCTATCTCTCTTATCTATAGGACGTCTACGATCGATGCTATTGAGAGATCTATTATCTTTATCTCGAATTATGCTCTCTATCGATCTCTTCTCTATCTATCTATCTCTCTATCTATCATCTATCTATTATCTATCTATCGCTCTATCTAGTTAAACAGAAACTACTTATGTGTTTTGCACATTGAATAAAATTTAGTTTTTTGCACAAGACCTGAGAGTGTCTGGAACTCTTTTACTTCATTGGATCTCTCTCTCTCTCTCTCTCTCTCTCTCTCTCTATCTCTATCTCTATCTCCTCCTGCTGACATTAAAACACTTGGTGGGAAGTTTAGGATTTTAAAGCATTCAGACCATTGAGTTTTATTTATTGATAGGAAGGCAAGTGAGGATAATAGTCTGGGTCCAAGTCTTTCAGTCATGTTTCCAGTCTTTTTATTGACATGAGCTACAAATAAAGGTTTACGATTTGCATCTGGAGACTAGAACTGGGGTAGGAAAACCTCCTGCAAACAAGCTATTGCACAACTACAATTCCCAGCATACCCTGCGAGGTTTTGCGTACATGGGGCAGTGGGAATATTTTGCTCAGTTATGTGCTTGTCCTGATAATTACAGATTCAGCGCAGGTATTAACATTGATTTAATGCGAAGCAAATAGCTCGATGATCTGCAACGCAAATTCACCTTTTCAAACCCTTTAATGAATATTTCTAAGTTAAAAAAAAGACAATTAAACCCAATTTGCTGAGTGCAGGAATTTCCCATTTGAGACCTGAGAAGTCCCAGTGTGTATGAGAAATATACAGCCCTCTATCGAGCCATCGAACTCTCATTCTCATACATACATTTTTAATATTCTCTTTCTTTACTGGATAAAAGAACTCCGTCCGTATGTACGCATAATAAGATTCCGCTTACAGCAACCACCCAAGATGTCACACGCAGCAATGGATGTTTGAAATTTGAGTTCATTCATCAACTTGCTCCCTCGGGGCTGCTTAATTCAGCCTGGGGAACGCACACGCAAGGAATCCCTTGATATTTCTCCTTATGGCTGAGAGTACAAAAAAAATAGCTCAGTCTTGTAAAAAATAATCTGCCTTTTTACATTTTCATTTCCTACCCACCGTAGATAAACTGGGGAATGCATTCACTGTTGGCTGATCTATCGGAATCATTGCTGACTCTATACGGCCATCTAACCTGAAAACTAAAGAATAAGATATCTGATGTATTCAATTAGATTAACTGGACTTGAAGTTTAGTTCTTAAAGATGTTTTGCTAGTCATCTGACTGGATCTCTCAATTCAGAATGACTTGTACAAGAATCTGTGGCAATTATGTACCCTGGAAAATCCCAATTAGCATATCACAGCCAGGTGTTGGGGGAGACCAAACAGCAACTGCATCAACGTATGGCCCAGCACAGAAGAGCCAATTCCTCGGGTCAGGACTCAGCCGTGTACCTGCATCTTAAGGATAAAGGACATACCTTTGAAGATTGTAATGTTAACATATTGGCAAAGGAACGGGACTGGTTCAAGAGAGGTGTTAAGGAGGCCATTTATGTGAAAATAAACAAACCAAGCCTAAATAGAGGTGGGGGGGTTTAACACCAACTGTCTGCCATGTACAATGCAGTTTTGACACCTTAATCTGGGCGTTCCTATAACACCTCTTAGCTACTATCCAATCACGCCCTTAACCCTTGGCTGTGATATGTTAATTGGGATTTTTCAGGGTACATAATTGCCACAGATTCTTGTACAAGTCATTCTGAATTGAGAAAGCCAGTCGGATGACTAGCGAAACGTCTTCAACAACTAAACTTCAAATCCAGTTGATCTAATTGAATACAACTGATATACCATGACCTGGATGAATGAGAACCTTCAGAAACATAAAGAAAAAGATGCTAAATTTATTAGTTTAAAGGTTCATTTTGCCAGATAATCATCCTGTGTATGGGCACTTTATATGGCAAAACGGGCGCTCGTTCGAAGATCCGCCTGGCGGATTGGGCAACGATCCCTGAAAAAATGGGCGTTTCGCCCGATAAAGTGCCCATACACGTGAACTTTTATGATCATAAAAGTGAAAAGCCTTTTAACTACGTCGAGGGAACTGCAGTGCGAAAGGTCCTAATTAATAAGCAAAGAGACACTTAAAGTAGAACTATAGTGCATATAAAGTTTTTTAAAAATCAGTTAAAATGAAAAGTACCTGGGCCAGGGAGGTAAGATTGGTACTTTCTACCTCTTAATATCATTTCTATAAGAAGCGGCAGCATGGAGAAAACTGCTTCTGCCAGTCTTCCTGAGTGCTTTAGCACTATCTTTAATACAGAAGGGCCCAGGGCCCTAACCTGGCAGATGACAATGTTATGGTCTGTAGCTTCTCAACGAAACAATATTAAGAGGTATGAATAATTTTCCTACATTCCTACCTCCCTACCCCATGTCCTTTTTATTTTCAAAAAGTAAATTTTTACAGTATAGTTGTCCTTTAAAATAAACGTACGAGTGATCTGCAATATCTCGCCTTTAAGTTATGGGCCTACAACTTGATCACAGCTCAAAACTTTCAGATGTTAAACTTCCCTGGTCCTCAAGGATGATCTCTATCAGACCCAACGACAATCTGACCAGAGAAGCCTCGATAATTTAGAAGCATTGACCAAGGCTAAATTCCTCACCCAAACTGAACCTTGACGCATTTCATATTTTTTATTTCTGGAGAATGGTTGCGATTCCACCGCTCCCTTTAGTTACGAACCAGCACAGTTGTTCCCCTGCTAGTTACGCTATGATGAGTGATGGCTGTCACCACTTTCCTTGACTCTTGAGGCCTTTTCTCAAACAAATGGAACTTCTATCCGTTAATTCGTCTCGCTGAAATACAGGGTTCCTAATCATTCTCCTGCTTATATAAATAGGCAAAACAAATTTGTGTTCGAGTAAATCGCCTCTAAACGGTGTAAGGTTTAAATACAAAGAAGGTGTGTTCAATGTTAACAGGATAAACTTAAATGAAAAATGTGTTTTATACTATGTAATATTTCTCTCTGCTAAAGCTAGTTACACACAATGCAGTACAGACCAAATTATTGTATGGCGGCGTTTTGCAGCCGCAACCGATCGACGACTGTTCGTTCATCCAAATCGGAGGAAAGAACGAACAGACGGGTCCAAAAATCACAACCGATCATGTGGTCTAACTGTCGGACTTTTGCTGAGACTGAAAAAGTGACTGAAAGCCTCGAACGGTCGGTCAGGAAGAAAGATTGTACAGTGTGTACCTAGCTTAAGATTGAACCGTAATCTCCATTTGTTGGAAAGTACGGGATCCATTTTACTTAACTCTGGCGGAAACGATGTGGGAGGGGAGATAAAGGATTTAGTTAAATTTATTAAAAGAATTCAAGTAACTTAAACGGAAAGCGCCAAGATAAATGTCTTCGTACATGTAATGTGCCCACATGGTTTTCTAAAATAAAAGTTTTGTGACCACTGCAGATCAAGAGTGTGCACTTAATCTACAACTCACCGTAGTGGCCAGTTGTTGACTATTGAGTGGTCTAACGCCATTCATAAATGTTGATTGTGGAGTATAGTACAGGTGCTAATCTGATAATGATATAAAATCTTTTAACCATATTCCCTACTATACAATGTAATGGTTCAAAACCTGTCTGTTCCAAGTGGTGTGTCCTCTCTCTTGATATATACAATGGGGAGCATGGGAGCTCAGGGGTGTAACTGCAGGGGGCCAGACCCCACCCCTGCGCTAGATTGGAGGCCAGGCCCCTGACACACACCCCTCAGTTCTGAAATCCAAATGTTCCATCCTAAATTGGGCGGATCAAACGGATTTCGGGACTTCGGACTGTATTTTCGAGGGTTACGAAAGTTCAAGGTTATTTTCGGTGGTTTAATGAAAATAAACTTGAACGTTCGCTAACCCTCAAAAATACGGTCTGAACCCTCGAAAAGTAAGTTCCATTTTCGGATCTTCAGGTTTTTCCAGAGTTCCGTAAATTCGAAAATGGAGCGAAACTTCTGAGTTTCGGCCATCTCTACTCCCCAGAGCAGTTCAAAAGACCCGAACCGAACTTCTGGTTTGGTTCCGGTCTTTTTAACAGCTGATAGCGCATATGTTTAGTTCATACGGGCGACCAGCTGTTTAAAAAAACTCTGATCGCAGAAGTTTGGGAAAATGATTGCGGGCCCTCTTACCTCCCAGGTCCCCCCCACAGTTGCTCCACAGAAGATGTTGGTGTGATATAAACCCATAATAAGATTGATATTATATTATACTCGGCACTTTTTAGAATAAAAGTTTGCCTGTGCTGTTAATCTGTATCAGCCAATCAAATGTTAGCTTTTTACTGGTCTTCTGTAACACCTCTTGTTAAATAAACCCCTATATGAATGAATGGGCGACCTGGCTTGAAAAGCAATATATTGAACTTTCCAGAGTATACAGTAGCTACATTGTAATCTCTTGGGACTAGTATCCCATCTAATCGCACAGTGTCTGATCGAAGAGGTTTTAAGAGGCATCTGCCCGTTACCTGACAACTGCGAAATGAAACTTTAATCCTTAGACGACTGTGCACTGTGGAAACAGCGTGAAATGTGGTTAACCATCTCTAGCAGCTGTCATTGGGAAGTGAGCAACTCCTACACAATCAATATTTAGACTTTGTAATGTTTCTTAGGTGTTGACGGTTTTGTAAGCTGAATCCTTCCTGGGATGAATGCTCAAGGCAGGTCTTGAATTATAGGAAGAGGTTTATTGCTTATTTTAAAAATTGCCATTTTTAAAAATTGCCATATCTATTAGTAGAGAACCCTGTTTATTATTGTGATCATCCCATAGACACCAAATGGAGATTCTAAAGGAAAACTCAACTTATTTTTCTTCTTAAAGGGTATGTACCCTGGGAATTTTTTTTTAAAATTGCCCATTACTGGAAACTATAATTCTTCCCAACTATCACTGTATCATTTGTTTGTTAATCTATCCCCTATTTCTTTAGATATCCAGTCATAAACTTCTTACATTTCAGCTGTCAATCACATGCCTTATTACCATAAACTTTTCTGTTATGTATAGTTTTGCTGTACCTGGAATGGTGACAGTTGGTACGTGAACTGCATGGTGGGATATTCCCTCTCCCAATGCTGCCTCATAGGGATTACTGAGCATGCTTTCCCACACAGAAAGTCAGTAAGTCTAACAGGTGATTGAGCTTAAGCAAAACAAGTACTGGATTGAGTCATGGAGCAACACAAACACATCAGAGTAAGTGCTACTTACATATATTCATTTATAGATTGAAATGAGGCAAAGTCAATTTTTCAGTGTACAATTCCTTTAATTCCATTAAAATTCATATTTCCTGCATAGTTCCATAGTTGCAAATAGACATCAAATGTTTGTGTAAATCCCAATATCACTGGCTCAATTAAAGTTTAACCCATGCATCTTCTTTCCTGATATACCCCTATATAAAGACTATTGTAACTAACTTTCCAACTAGCATGCATTGCATTGTTTCAATAGCCTTTAAAGATAATCCTAATCAAAGCTTTGCATGAATAAATTCTGGGATAGCAGTTACTACTGCTACCCCACCTCACTCACTCAAAGAAGCTCATCGAACAACTCCTCCCTTTTTTTTCAGAGGAAGCAAACTGAGCATGTGTGTGCCAGCAGTTGAGGGTAGGAAGTGGGTCGAGGAGAGGAATGAAGGGCTTAAGTTGCACAGACGTATCTGGTTAGAAATTACTTAAATGGCAAGTGATATGTCATTTTAATCAGCAGTTTTTGCATTTTAAGTCAATAAAATGTTTTAGCCTTTACACTATTATAGGAGCTTTAACAAGAAAAGACAGATATCCACCTCCTCTGAACTTCAACCCCAAACTATAGTTAAAACGGAAAATGAATTCTGCCTGGTCTGTAGAACAGAAATCAAATATATCTTATACTGATTTTTAAAAATAGTCTTAAAACAGGGACTTAAAAAGGCATTTTCAATGGTCAATTTTCAGTGCAGTGAATCTTCCTCTTCACATGCTTGGGTTCCAGGGTATCATTAAAAGGGATGTCCACCCTGGTGACCTGTCAGTTTCCTGCCCCTAACCCCAGATGAAATATTAGGAACCTTATTAGATATATTATAAACTATACATTTCAGTGTTTCTGTTGGTTGGTCGGATTACTGCGTCCAAAAACCACGGCTGATCACACAGTCCTCTATGGACCACATGCTCAGTCATGGTAAAATGTTGGCTGCAGCTACCTTTGCCACGACTGTCAGTCCTTTTGCCACGGTCGGCCAGGACAAATGATCTCATTGTGTGTACCGTGCCTAAGCTGGCCCCTCCCTCCAAGGCTGTGACTGCTGACTACACAATTATTGACTACCGTTTCCCCCTATGCCTCCTCTGCACATGGGCAAGCTTCTAAAAAGCTCATTGAGCAGAGGGAGTAGGCTGATACCTTTGCCAAAAAGGAAGAGAACTTATTATATATCTGGTTCCAAATGCATGTAATAAACCAGATAAAAAATAGCAATTGGATCAGATAACTGACAAGTCACCAATTGCACATGAGCAGAATTTTTGTCCCGACCGACCGAGTGGCAATGGTGGCCACGGCCGACAGTTCGTGCCACTGATCGTGCGGTCCAATAGGGAACGGCACAATCATGATTTACCAATAGGCCAGTTTGTCTGATCCAGAAGAACGGGCGACCTAGCTTGGTCACGGCTGACCCCACCCACACCATGTGATATTTCTGACATACATGGTACTATCGGTCAGTCAGCCGAAAGGTTTGAACATGCCCTTTAAAACATTGTCATTTTTGGGGGGAGGTAACGCTGCCCCTTTAATTGTACTTTCACCTCACATTTCAGTCTAGCTTAAAATCTCCTTATGCCCGTGCTGATCATATAACGTTTACAGAAAACGATTCGAAGCCAACTTTGCTTTCTCTGCAATCCAATATAATAATATATTTACAGTTCTACAGAGGCACAGTCATTATATTTCAAACATCTTCTTTTCATGGAGCCGTTATTTCTTTTTCTTATCCTTCGCATATCTTCCAGGATATCTCTGTACGAGCCCACGGAGATTAATCATCGTCTCCTTTATTTTGACCTACGCGTTTAAGTAAAGTCAAATTGAATTTCTCATTAAACAAGTGTCTTGGGATAGTTTAAATAAACTTGCAAGGGTTTGACCGTAGTTATAGACCAAAGTTTTAAGCTCTGTAAGAGAATATTACGTCCCGATAGTATTAGGGAGGGCAGAGTATCTTTTTTTTTTCGGATCTGTGGTTAATCACAAGGCTACTTGAATCCAAATATCTTGCACTGTAATGTAGAACATTGTCAGGAAATCAATAGATGGTAATAAATATTCAAGCCAAAGCACCAATTACATTCAGTTTAGTGTCCTGGTATTAAATTATCAAGTACCAAGTATATAACCAAAGAGAGAGAGCACTAGCCCATCCTTCATTCTTATTGCATTACATTACGGTTGGAAAATCTTGTCATGACATTTGTATGTATGTATATAATTTATTCAAGTTATCAATGTCCTGTAGCGGGGTTATTTGTCTGTGAAGGAGCAAACTAGGTCATGTCTAGTGTAATAACCGACTAGCATTTTCTGGATAGGAACGTTTATAGGGACGAGGGCTATATTTTATATCTTAATTAGAAAGATTAACCATTGAGTAGTCTGATGATGTCAGTCTTCAGTTTTGATGATGTTGTAGGCGTCCAAAAATACTCTTCAAATTATCTTCTCCTCTCATCCACCTTTGTTACAACTTCCCACGTCCTCCTTTAAGGAATTGTACACTGAAAAAAAATTACTTTGCTTCATTTCAATCTATAAATGAATATGTGTGTTTGCTGCATGATTTCAATCCAGTACTTATTTTGCTCAGACTCAGTCCTGCCAGAGTCTCTCTCACTCTCTGTGTGGGCAAGCACACTCAGTAATCGCTATGAAGCAGCATTGGGAGAAGGAATTTCCCACCATGAAGTTCACGTACCAACTGTCACCATTCCAGCAACAGCAAAACTATACATAACAGAAGAGTTTATGATAATAAGACACTTGAATGACTGAATGTAAGATGTTTCAGATTAAATATCTAAAGAAATAGGGGACAAATCACCGCGGGAAAAAATGGTACAGTGATAGTTGGGAAGAATTATAGTTTCCAGTAATGGGCAATAAAAAAACAATTTTCCCAATGTACATGTCCTTTAAAGCGTATGTCCACCCCTTTAGAAAACTTTTGATATGCGGTAGGGCATGGTCCCCCAGCCCCAACCGCATTAATATTATTGTTATAAAGTCCCCCGATACTTACTTACCTTCCCTCTTTCCTCTGCTGCACTGTTCCGGCCCTCTGCTTGCATGGAATTGCAAGCAGGGGGCGGGACCGGCAGCCGCGTCCGTGATTGGCTGAGAGGCAGCCAATCACGGTCGCGGCTGCTGGGAGTTCTGAACAGCGGTGGAGAGAGGGA
Source organism: Hymenochirus boettgeri (assembly GCA_019447015.1). Lineage (NCBI taxonomy): Eukaryota > Metazoa > Chordata > Amphibia > Anura > Pipidae > Hymenochirus > Hymenochirus boettgeri. The sequence goes on along the minus strand of CM033471.1, from coordinate 25,451,800 downwards.
AGGTAAGTAAAGATTGGGGGACTTTTTTGCAATAATATTAATGCGGTAGGGGCTGGGAGAGCATGCACTACCGCATACCCAAAGGTTTTAGCGTTAGGGGGAGGGAGAGAAAAACGAGAGGGGGGGGGGCTGCACTGAGCATGCCTTAAACGGTTGACAGGTTGAGGCAGACTCAGGCACAGCATGAGTCCCACACTGCTTCTACACAGCGTTTCCTGGACTTTGGAGGGGCACAGCAGGGGAACCATTTTGAGCAGGAATGTAAGGTAAGGCTTGTTTTTAAAGTTCTTAATGTGGCCAGTAAGGGGTTAAATTTTAGTTGTGGGGGTGGACATGCCCTTTAAGGACTTTGCTTGCACCGTCCCTTTGCTCTTAAACACCCTTCCTCACTCCCTCCGTCATTCAACCTCCCTTAATATCTTTAAACACAACCTCAACTCTCACCTCTTCAGGCAAACCTAAGACATTACACCGCCTACTGACCAAACTACACTATCAATCTATTTGTATCTAAAGATTCACCTCTAGACTGTAAGCTCACATGGTCAGGGCCCTTAATCTTATTGCTGTAAATTAACTAATTTTGCCACCTTCTGAGTACTGCGTGTACTTTTACTATATGTACTACCCTTGTACTGTATGTAACACTAATTGTAAAACACCACGGCATTGGCTCTATATAAACCCATAGTAATAACATTACCTGCATTTCTGGACACATGCATTGGGCCTACAAAACAAAATGACAGCCCAATATGTTAAATCCTCTCACACAGCATTATGGGTAATTTTTTATATATACTAGATAAGTATGCCTACTAGTGGGCAAATGTACTGCCTTTATGTCAAGGTGCTCTGATTCAATGTGGCTTTAAGATGATGTAATATTCTCAGTGCTGAACTTTTCATTTAACTGAATAATGGAGGTTAATATTTTTTTTTAACCTTGAGATCCTGATGTCTTAGCAAAATGAAATGACCCAGACAAAAGCCTGTCTCAATTCCAATGCATTATACTGTCTCCGGGAAGATAGATTTGACCCCTTTTTCTAGTTAAATTGTTTTAAAAGACACAGAGCCATTTAATTGAGAAGTAATTATATGCTTGTATTGCAATGAATGGCAAATCACTTATGGCTAGGTCAAATAAAGAGATATGGAAGCATTTATTTCAAGGTTACCCATTAGAACAGTTCTCATGTTGCAATTTATTGACCTACCTTAAGAGAAGCATTTAAATCCAATTGATATTTGGAAAATGTGTGACCTGCTCATTAGCTAGAAGCGAGAGCCGGAATAAGCAAGCAGGCGGCATCAAACCGTGTTACACAATGTTTGAAGAATCATTAATTTGAGACCAAGCCAAAGTGAAAATAATCATTTGGTTGGGCGGCTAATTAGAAATTAATGTTCCATCAATTTCTAAAGCTTTGCCGTTAATATACAGAAGCTGTTGAGATCACCCCAGGTGCCGGATTGCAGGTGAACTTTACGGAGGGACCAGAAAGCCTCATAACTCAGGGATGCCAAATGCCACAGCCTTGATCTTATTGAGATCCACAAGATGATTCTCGGACTACTCTGCCAGTCAGAATGTGTTAGGGTCTCGTAGACACTCTTGTGTTGGGTTAATTCAAGGAGAAATGTTCCAATAGGCAGTTGGAGCCTATGCTTGACTGTTGACATTTGTGGCTACGAGATGCCTGCAATAATAGAACTTGGAATTTTATACTCACAATATGTATTAAATGTACAATTCCACAATCCAGCGCGTTGGCTGCTGCTCATGAACGTAAAGCGCACATTGCCGCAGGGGTGGATCGTATTTATAAAACGGGGATAAGCATTTCCCTGTGTTCCCTAAGTTCGGCCATTTAAAACCACCAAGCCCATGTATGTAAGTGCCCATGTATGTAGTTATCGATATTGAGTGTTTCTCAACACTCGTTAGGGTCAAGGGGGTGTTAGACTATTTTTCAGCATTTACACTAATACGATCTGCGATTTCCGGGTTCACCAAGATCCCATTTCTTTCTTTATGCCGCACAATGAATACGGCGAAGTCCCGAAAATAGATGATACTACTGCCGCACATCGCTACTGCAAGCGGCTTTATAAATATGGTGAAAACTGCGATCTTTGCCATGGCAAAGTGATTGAAGCACAAAACTTCAGGACGTTCCCAGTCATGGCTGTACAATCAAGCTCAAGATTACTGATGCAAGGTGGTCCATTGATCACTACTTCTCAATCTATTTTCTATTGGGATGTACATTCATGCACTTAATTGAGTGCTGCCTGGCCAGCTTTACTCTTTAATTATGGAAATTGAGTTCATTCTCTTGACGTCTATTTGCTAGAAACCAATTATTTAATCTGCTCGATAGACAGATGTCTATGAGTGTCTAGAGTTTGTCACTTATTACTGAGCAAATGTGGGACCTCCATCTTTTCTTCAGATCAGTTATTAGGCCTGGATGGCTACGTTTCCAGCTATAGAGAAATGGAAGGCCATAAACTGGAAAGTAGTTGTGACTGTAATAGTTCTATATCTAAAAGGCCTCATTAATTCAATTAATGGAAAATAAAAGGCTAAATGACTTGTTCAGGATGCTTGTTAACGGAAGGGTTTCACCAGTGAATTTGATGTAATTGTTATAAACTTTCTCGTTGGTAAGGACCAGGTCTGTGGTTAATTGGTTTAGATATTATTGCTTTGAGGACAGGGGAGTAACTACCAGGGGAGCAGGGAGCAACCACAGGGGGCCCAGAAGCCAAAATCTTCTTATTTTACCAATGACAGATATTGCCTCCTCCCAGAAAGCCACTGTGCATGATGCGCAGTTTGGGGCCCCATCATAGTTTTTCGGGGGCCCAGTGATTCCTAGTTCCTAGAATGGGCGTCAATAAGACATTGAATGCCATGCTAAGGCTTCAAATATGGCGTCTCCCTCGAATGTGCAAATGCAAAATATGCAGCAAAATAAATATTCTGAACACGAAACTGCTTCTCCAGCAGATCTCGAGAGACGTGACATTGATGGGTGGCACAAAGTGATTCAATGCACCACAACTTATAGGGGTTGTTCATGCTCATGTTTCCTGCAATGTCTACAGTCTGTTGCTATGTGTTGGCCCCTGTTTTTGACAGCTATGTGCTAATGATAAAATTGCTTAGTGGAAACATTACTTCAGCTCAATGCTTCTGATTTCACTTGTGACCACAGACAAATGTTACTTGGTCACCCTGTAGAGTTCAACGCCAGTGGTACCTTTAGGGACCTCCATGAAACCTTAGATAATGTATCGTTTTGCTTTATTTCATACCAGGTCTAGGAGCTTTGCCAAGCTGGTGGAGGGAGGGTGGTGGAAGTTTAATATCCCCAACAACTGGAAGGGCAGTGTCTATTCCTGTATGATATAGTCTCTTTATAGAGTGGGCTGATCTATGTAGGTGTTTTTTTTGTAGCGTAGCAGAGCATTTGAGCACATGTCTACTTTGATTTAGTATTACATATCCACAAACCACAGAAGACCGCAATGATGAGGCTTCCGTATCCTGACAACAGCATTCATAATACTTGCTGTCACCTTTTATCTTGGCCATTCCAGAAACAGATCAAAACCAACAGCTACGCTCGCGAAGGCATAATCGAGTTTTATGATTAAATCTAATCCGAGCAGATTAGCAGCGACAAATGCCACCAGTCAGATGTTATAGGAGGAATTCGTTTTGTTATAAAATAGCTTGATCTTTGTTTCCTTATCAACCTCTCAATAGGATTCTAAAGAATTCACTGTTCATAAAGACAAAACCTCCCAACACATCAGAATATTCCCAACTGTCCGTGATCTCAGTTACAGGCGTATCCTGTATGGTAACGGGAAAGTTCCACTTCATATGCCTGCATGAAAGCCACCTCCTGGGATTGTAGATAGAGCTACAACCTACGCCCAGATAAGTGATTGGCATCTGAGACACTTACTTGGGTGTGCTGCTTTTTCTAGGACAGGATAAAACCAATACAGAAAATTGCCAAAACTGTCTCCCTCTTACTCATCATAATTTAAGCAAGAATAAGTTGCATCCTTTTTAAGGGCAATTATACTGTCCCAAATGCCCATACCCGCCCCCCTTAAAATACCCTAAACTGCTAGGTGCTCACCCCTGGGAATTTCCCAAACCAATCATTGTCCCAATCTAGCCCTGCCCCCTCGCCTGAGTCTGGGGCCATGCTGAGCATGTCTTCACATTAAACAAGTCCAAAATCCCTAAGAGGAGGCAGGGATAGTCTAGGACTATAATTGAATATTTGGAGCCCTGGTATGAATATGTAGGCAATACCCATGGGTGACGACCCAGCATGTTAAGTACTTACCCTGGCAAGGGGGGGTTAAAGGAATACAGAAAAGAAGATTTTTGACCTATTAGAAAATAACCCAACTTGTATTATTTTTTGTTAGGATAAGAAACAAGCAGTGAGATTCAATAAAAGTTCTTATTGTTTAAAATGGTGCTAATTTTGCCCCAACCAATCAGATCTACATTTAACATTTGAAAACTAACATCTGATTGGTTGGGAAAACATTATCACCATTTTTAACGATAAGAACTTTTATTGAATCTCCCTGAAAATATCTTTTTTTTTGCCTTCTAAATCCCCCTTCTCCTGTCTCTATTGGTGATATCCTACAGCTGTTTCCGATGTTATGGGAAAAAATCTTGTAAATTGAATGGACATGTTACCACCTCAAAAGATCAAAGGGGACCCAACTTTTTAAGACTTTAACCTTTTAACAGCTTCTTTTGGGAATTTTTCTCATAGGATACATAGGGCCAGTGATGCACTGAATATGGATCCCCGCTAGTTTTTTTTTCTTCTTAATTGTAACAGCTGGGGCGACGATTGGAATTTGGCCAATGTAATAAGCTGTCGATGTTTGTGACACAGGTGCAGGGATAGAAAGCAGGGGAAATGGCTTTTCCTTGTTGGGTTCCTTAAAGAGCGCAGAGTTACGCAATCAACTTTCCATAAATAGAGCTTCTCTTTACAATATGATTGCCTTTCAATATTCTATGGTATTAATTATAGAATTATTCCTTATATTTCCATAGCCGTCACTGAGCGTGTTAACTTAAATAGAATTAAAGTGATTCTGTAACAATGGAGCGTGCGTGGTGAAGATGGCAAGAGATGCAGTATCAGTTATGGAATTGAATTGCTTTAATAATTATACCTTACAATGTTGGAAAGAATTTATTTTTATTTTAAAGGGCAAGTTTAACTCAATCAAAAGTGCATACGTAGGCTGCTTACCCTATACTTGGGTTAAGCGTCCCCCTTCTACTTTGCTTGCTGGTACTTTTGGTTAGAGAAATCAGTCATGGGTGTGGCATGTGGATTTCATCACCATTGTCTATCATAGGTGTGGCTCATGACATCATCGACACTGCTGACTGGTGCTCGCCAAGCCTACTCTGCACAAGAGGGTGTCAAACCCTGGGAACTAAATGTCTTTCCACAGTGTAAGGCTGGGTACACACAATGCAATATGTCAGCCAACTGACCGATAGTTCAGTGTATCGGCCGATCAGGGTGAAAAAATTGCAAAGCATTTTGCCATCCTTGCCGAACGTTCAACACTTGGCTGAGAGGACCTGGCCGACCAGTGTTGAATGGTCGGCAGGGGTGTAGGATCTAATGGCGTGTACCAGGCTTAAGCCATTTGGAGGGGGGGGGGGGGGCTTGTTTAGCTTGATAAAAAATGAATGGCATTTACCTATTAATGCCTGTGAAGAGTCGAAGGAAACAGTTTGACCGCTTTCATGTACAGACTAAAAGTGTTGTTAGCTGTGGGAAAACTGATTTTTGTAGGGGGGGGAATACTAGCAAAAGTGTGCCCGTTGGTGCACAGTGGAAATTGTGTGTGTGTGTTTTGCTAGTTTTGCTATGTGTGGATATAGAATCTTTACACAGGTATATTTCAAACTGTTACTCAGTCACCAGCATCCAGGGGAACCAAATAGGATAATCCTGCAGGTCTGAGAATAGACCCAGGAAATCCTGCCACACCGTGTGGTTCAAACTAAACATGTTCCAGACAACCCACCCTGACAAATCTGGCTTCAGCGCAGGGTGGGGAGAAGTGGGAGTGAAAGAGTGATGTGATGTCGCCAAAGGAGCGGGGCGGGGGCGGAGTTAGGGGAGGAAAGCACTATCCCTCCTTGGCTACCCTTCATATAACATACATTTTCTTTTTTATATATGTTGCAGGGCATCCCCTCCCATCCCCAACTGCTACACTGTATAGGAAGTGTAAAAATAGAATTAAAACTGTACTTACAGATCATCGCTCCTGCTGCGTTCTCTATATACCGGTCCGGCCCCCTGCTTGTACTTCCGGCAAACAGGGAGCCGGATCAGAATGATGCTGGAGCGAGGGGCTGTAAGTAGAGTTTGGATTCTATTTTTACACATCTAACATAGCGGTTGGGGGTGGAAGGGGATGCACAGCAATATATCAAAAATTCATATTGAGGGTGGAGATGCCCTTTAATACAGAGAACAAATATACAGAGAAAACAGAGAATAAATGGTATTACCAGCTCTGCTGCCACCAATTTGTACCAGATCACTGCTTTATGGAAGGATTATGGGTCGCATGGCCACAGTGGTGGTCTGGCACAAAGTAGACAGTTCACTTATTTTCTTTAAACAAGATAAACCAGTTTTAATTACATGATTTAATAACAAAACATAAACAGTTTCCCAACTTAATATATGCAGTACTGGAGTTGTCCCTGTCTATGGTGCACTACTTTAAATTTTGACCAGGCCTGTATATTGTGTGTCCTTGTAAGTTGGTGTACACTTATCTGTTGCCTCCGAGTTTGTATCCAATAAGGTAAATTGTCTGGCCAATAATCTGTCCTCCCAACAGGTGGTAACAGGATCTTATACACACTGTGCAAGGGATCACACCACACACTTCTATCTACTTTCACTTTCTCTCCTCCTAGCCATAGAGAGCAGGGATGTCTTGTCTCTTATTACTCACTGACACCACCTGCAGGCTGGAGGTGGTATATGAGGAGCCTTGGTGTATATGTCAATTACAATACACATCACATCCTGTGTAGCAGACAGAAACTTTTTTTGGATAACACTTCCTTTCACATGGAGCAGACACAGGGGTGTGGTTTAACCTCCCATTTTGACCATTCCATTTTGAAATAGGGATCTCTGCTCTGTAAGTAAGTTTATGTATTTTGTATATTTTGTCTTGTGCCTAATATAAGTCAGTGCTATTCTTTATATACATTTACTCAATGACTGTCATTTAAATGGTAATAGTGAGTAATGCCACCCATACAGATACACCTTTCCTATATGTAATAACCTATACCCCCCCCCCTACCACATTGGTAGCTCCTAAAAACTCAATGCAATCTCCTTTGAAGATATAAATATATTTATATAAAATAAGGGATATAACCGTTTTAGGCAGCACTCGCGTAACCATGCGATACTGGTAAGTACTACGTGATTTTATAAATATAGGTTCCTTTTAAATTAGCATAGTTTAATATTTTGTATAGTCTTGCAAGTAAAACCTCCCGTAAACCATTTAAGCCCTTTAATTGTTTCCTTTTATGCCCAACCTATTCCTGTTAACTCTTTGAACTATTTTAGATCCATAGATTTCCATAGATCGGGGTTATCAGGGATAGTTCGTTCATATGCAAATGTTTTCCCAGTTTGATAATCCTCTTTACAAAGACAACTATGGCTTGACACGCAAAGGATATATGGACTTTAAAAGAAAAGGTCAAATAGACGGAAAACAAGAACAGGCACATCCTGAATACCAGTAAGGCTGGGTACACACGGGGAAATTATTTGTCCCGACCAAGCGTTCGCTACTAGCAAGCGCTTGATCGGGACAAATGACTATCGGTTACGGCGATAGTGGCCTTGATTTACCAATGGGACAGAGCTCGGTCATGGCCGCCCCGCACACACGGTAAGAAATTTTCGGCCGACCGACCGATGCACAGTACTATGTGTCTTTAATATTAGGATCATCATTTTATTCAACCAGAATGTAAAATTATACAGAACTTCCATAGAGCCAACCCTCCCTCTTCGCACTGCTAATAGTTCTTGCAATAAGAGCTACCTGGGGATTTTTTATCCTGAGATCATTAACTGCTGAGAAAAGTCTTAGTTACAGTTTGTTGGCTTTATATTGCAGCTGCGTTCAATTTAGGAGATGTTAATTTGCACTTTTCACGTAACACGAGTATCTCCAGGACCACATACATAACGTCACAATATTATTATCATATTTATTTCATTTTTTTGTGGCCGGTTTCACAAGATCTTTTTGGCACGATGACTCCATGAAGGAACTATGCAGTCTCGCATCTACACCCTCTAGGGTCTGTACGTAAACCGGCTCCAGGGTTTAAAATAGAAGAGGGAGTGAATCCTTAACCTTGGACTTTATTAAGGGGCAGAAAATGGCTAATATGGATGAATTTATATTTACAAGGACGTATTAAATGTCTCTTAAAAAACGCATTTTGCCATTTAAACGCCTCTCGATATTTTTGCGTGTGACCATGCAAAGTGATGTTTAACAGGAGACGTGTGAATGGGAGTTTTTTTTCTTTTCTTTAGAAAGCAGATGTCATAGCAATTCTGTAATCCTTAAAGGGAATCTAATGTTAAAGGCGAACTTAAGTCAAAATCAAAATGAGCCTGCATTCTTAACAAGCTGATAGCTGGATTTATTGCCCTTTTGAAACCCAGACTCCATGTCTGTGAAGTGTTCCTAGAGGAAATATTCTTTATACTTCTTGAGATTCCAGATTGAATTTGATTCCCATTAATGTTTGGTGTTAGGATTCGACATTATCAGACAGAGAGTTCTACAACCTTATTGCTCTTACCATGAAGAACCATTTATGTTGCTGAATCTAAATATTCATTTGAGTCTAAACTGATGGCCTCCTGTCTGTGAGAAAGATCCCCCTGCTAATTATCTGTAATTCCTTCTAACGTGTTTGTAAAGGGTTATCGTATCCCCTTACCAGGGCCTCTCTGCAGAGAGAAGAGACCCAATGTGGCTTGGTCTCCTAATAAGGGCAAAAAAACTCTACATGTCGCCTCAAGGCCATAAAAAATAAGGACGAAGTATTACAAGATGGGACATCACAAGAAAAATCCCCATATTAATCCAGAACTAGTTAAAGCTCAACTGCTCTATCTAGATTACTATTTTGAATATGTACATCTTATTAAAATATGATTACGGGGTGCTATTATTTGGTAATGACTCATTTTAATGATGACCTCAAGTTCTACAGAATTGACGTTTTCAATAAGACCTTACTAGACTTGGAAAGTTAGCATTCTTCTGCTCCTACTTCTTTAAGGATATTTATACAATCCCCCGACAATAGATTTATAACAAGCTGGTTAGACAGCAGCTGAATTCCGTATTCTTCTTTTTCCTATTGAGAGCAACAACCCAGCTCATTACCAAACGTAAACATCCCTGACCTCAGACCCCGAGACTGAAATGTGCAGCTTTATATGCGGAGATAAGCTTAGGGGAGATATTTATAGATTTTTTTGCATAATAAGTAGGTTAAGTCCGTGAAGGTGCTGATCATTTTGGGAATTTCCAACCTTATATTATCATTTGATTCAGCCTGCGAGCTCTTGTAATCAAGATATGAACTTCTCCTAGAAAGGCGGGAGTAATATTATGTCATTGAGGTTATTAGTTAGAACGGAATTAAATAAACAATATCACTACGCTCTGCAGGATCCTAATCTTGCAATGCTGCTGTTGAACAATCGCCAGTAGTAGGACCCCTCAAAAACCCCAAGACTGCAGTACTTTCCAAGATGTCCTCTTGACCCCTGCCTGCCCCCATTCAGAAAATTCAAATTTCTTCTTTAAACTTTACGAGCTTGTTATGAGCTCACAAAGCTGCAGAGAAGGAACCTTGGCAAGCAGCCGCAAGCCATTGACCACAATGTTGCCATCATGGCTGTGACTGACGTCATGTCAGAGCCATGTAGATCAAGAGGTATATCTCAGCTCAGGGACACTGGGCTTAGAGAGTTATACATTGTAATCTGGGGGTTTAGAGACACTGAGAGAAGAGGTAAGTATTGTGATCTTGGGGTTCAGAGATGCTGGGCATAGAGGTAAGTATTGTGATATTAGGGTCAGGGACACTGGTTAAAGAGGTTAACATTGTGGTCTTGGGGTGTAGTGATGCTCTGCATAGAGGTAAGAATTGTGATTTTGGGTTTCAGAGACATTGGGCATAGAGGTAAGCATTGTAATCTGGGGGTTCAGAAATACTGGGCATAGAAGTAAGAATTGTAATCTGGGGGTTTAGGGACACTGGGCATAGAGGTAAGCATTGTAATCTGGGGGTTTAGGGACACTGGGCATAGAGGTAAGCATTGTAACCTGGGGGTTTAGAGACACTGGGCATAGAGGTAATCATTGTAATCTTGGGGTTTAGAGACACTGGGCATAGAGGTAAGCATTGTAATCTGGGGGTTTAGAGACACTGGGCATAGAGGTAGCATTGTAATCTGGGGGTTTAGAGACACTGGGAATAGAGGTAAGCATTGTAATTTGGGGGTTCAGAAATACTGGGCATAGAAGTAAGAATTGTAATCTGGGGGTTTAGAGACACTGGGCATAGAGGTAAGCATTGTAATCTGGGGTTTAGAGACACTGGGCATAGAAGTAAGAATTGTAATCTGGGGGTTTAGAGACACTGGGCATAGAGGTAAGCATTGTAATCTGGGGGTTTAGAGACACTGGGCATAGAGGTAAGCATTGTAATCTGGGGTTTTAGAGACACTGGGCATAGAGGTAAGCATTGTAATCTGGGGGTTTAGAGACACTGGGCATAGAGGTAAGAATTGTAATCTGGGGGTTCAGAAATACTGGGCATAGAAGTAAGAATTGTAATCTGGGGGTTTAGAGACACTGGGCATAGAGGTAAGAATTGTAATCTGGGGGTTCAGAATACTGGGCATAGAAGTAAGAATTGTAATCTGGGGGTTTAGAGACACTGGGCATAGAGGTAAGAATTGTAATCTGGGGGTTTAGAGACACTGGGCATAGAGGTAAGCATTGTAATCTGGGGGTTTAGAGACACTGGGCATAGAGGTAACATTGTAATCTGGGGGTTTGAGACACAGGGCATGAAGGTAAGAATGTAATCTGGGGGTTTAGAGACACTGGGCATAGAGTAAGATTGTAATCTGGGGGTTTAGAGACACTGGGCATAGAGGTAAGAATTGTAATCTGGGGGTTCAGATTCAGAAATACTGGGCTAGAAGTAAGAATGTAATCTGGGGTTAGAGACACTGGGCATAGAGGTAAGAATTGTAATCTGGGGGTTTAGAGACACTGGGCATAGAGGTAAGCATTGTAATCTGGGGGTTTAGAGACACTGGGCATAGAGGTAAGCATTGTAATCTGGGGGTTTAGAGACACAGGGCATAGAGGTAAGAATTGTAATCTGGGGGTTTAGAGACACTGGGCATAGAGGTAAGCATTGTAATCTGGGGGTTTAGAGACACTGGGCATAGAGGTAAGCATTGTAATCTGGGGGTCTAGAGAAACTGGGCATAGAGGTAAGCATTGTAATCTGGGGTTTAGAGACACTGGGCATAGAGGTAAGAATTGTAATCTGGGGGTTTAGAGACACTGGGCATAGAGGTAAGCATTGTAACCTGGGGGTTTAGAGACACTGGGCATAGGAGTAGCATTGTAATCTGGGGGTTTAGAGACACTGGCATAGAGGTAATCATTGTATCTGGGGGTTTAGAGACACCTGGGCAAAGAGATAAGCATTGTAATCTGGGGTTTAGAGACACTGGGCATAGAGGTAAGCATTGTAATCTGGGGGTTCAGAAATACTGAACGGGCATAGAAGTAAGAATTGTAATCTGGGGGTTTAGAGACACTGGGCATAGAGGTAAGAATTGTAATATGGGGGTTTAGAGACACTGGGCATAGAGGTAAGCATTGTAATCTGGGGGTTCAGAAATACTGGGCATAGAAGTAAGAATTGTAATCTGGGGGTTTAGAGACACTGGGCATAGAGGTAAGCTTGTAATCTGGGGGCTTAGAGATGCTGGGCATAGAGGTAAGAATTGTAATCTGGGGTTTAGAGACACTGGGCATAGATGTAAGCATTGTAATCTGGGGGTTTAGAGACACTGGGCATAGAGGTAAGCATTGTAATCTGGGGGTTTAGAGACACTGGGCATAGAGGTAAGCATTGTAATCTGGGGGTTTAGAGACACTGGGCATAGAGGTAAGCATTGTAATCTGGGGGTTTAGAGACACTGGGCATAGAGGTAAGCATTGTAATCTGGGGGTTTAGAGACACTGGGCATAGAGGTAATCATTGTAATCTGGGGGTTTAGAGACACTGGGCAAAGAGATAAGCATTGTAATCTGGGGGTTTGAGACTGGGCATAGAGTAGCTTGTATCTGGGGGTTCAGAAATCTGGGCATAGAAGTAAGATTGTAATCTGGGGTTTAGAGACACTGGCATAGAGGTAATTGTAAATGGGGGTTTAGAGACACTGGGCATAGAGGTAAGCATTGTAACCTGGGGGTTTAGAGACACTGGGATAGATGATAGCATTGTAATCTGGGGGTTTAGAGACACTGGGCATAGAGGTAATCATTGTAATCTGGGGGTTTAGAGACACTGGGCAAAGAGATAAGCATTGTAATCTGGGGTTTAGAGACACTGGGCATAGAGGTAAGCATTGTAATCTGGGGTTAGAAATACTGGGCATAGAGTAGAATTGTAATCTGGGGGTTTGAGACACTGGGCATAGAGGTAAGAATTGTAATATGGGGGTTTAGAGACACGGGGGCATGAGGTAAGCATTGTAATCTGGGGTTTAGACACACTGGGCATAGAGGTAACATTGTAATCTGGGGTTTAGAGACACGGGGCATGAGGTAAGCATTGTAATCTGGGGGTTTAGAGCACTGGGCATAGAGGTAAGCATTGTAATCTGGGGGTTTTAGAGACACTGGGCATAGAGGTAAGAATTGTAATCTGGGGGTTTAGAGACACTGGGCATAGAGGTAAGCATTGTAATCTGGGGATTTAGAGACACTGGGCATAGAGGTAAGCATTGTAATCTGGGGGTTCAGAAATACTGGGCATAGAATAGAATGTAATCTGGGGGTTAGAGACACTGGGCATAGAGGTAAGCATTGTAATCTGGGGGTTTAGAGACATTGGGCATAGAGGTAAGCATTGTAATCTGGGGGTTTAGAGACACTGGGCATAGAGGTAAGCATTGTAACCTGGGGGTTTAGAGACACTGGGCATAGAGGTAAGCATTGTAATCTGGGGGTTTAGAGAACACTGGGCAATGAGGTAAGCATTGTAATATGGGGGTTTAGAGACACTGCATAGAGGTAAGCATTGTAATCTGGGGGTTTAGAGACACTGGGCATAGAGGTAAGCATTGTAATCTGGGGGTTTAGAGACACTGGGCATAGAGGTAAGCATTGTAATCTGGGGGTTTAGAGACACTGGGCATAGAGATAAGCATTGTAATCTGGGGGTTTAGAGACACTGGGCATAGAGGTAAACATTGTAATCTGGGGGTTTAGAGACACTGGGCATAGATGTAAGCATTGTAATCTGGGGGTTTAGAGACACTGGGCATAGAGAGTAAGCATTGTAATCTGGGGGTTTAGAGACACAGGGCATAGAGGTAAGAATTGTAATCTGGGGGTTTAGAGACACTGGGCATAGAGGTAAGCATTGTAATCTGGGGTTTAGAGACACTGGGCTAGAGGTAAGCATTGTAATCTGGGGGTCTAGAGAAACTGGGCATAGAGGTAAGCATTGTAATCTGGGGGTTTGAGAGCACTGGGCATAGAGGTAAGCATTGTAACTGGGGGTTTAGAGACACTGGATAGAGGTAAGCATTGTAACCTGGGGGTTAGAGACACTGGGCATAGAGGTAAGCATTGTAATCTGGGGGTTTAGAGACACTGGGCATAGAGGTAATCATTGTAATCTGGGGTTTAGAAACACTGGGCAAAGAGATAAGCATTGTAATCTGGGGGTTTAGAGACACTGGGCATAGAGGTAAGCATTGTAATCTGGGGGTTCAGAAATACTGGGCATAGAAGTAAGAATTGTAATCTGGGGGTTTAGAGACACTGGGCATAGAGGTAAGAATTGTAATATGGGGGTTTAGAGACACTGGGCATAGAGGTAAGCATTGTAATCTGGGGGTTCAGAAATACTGGGCATAGAAGTAAGAATTGTAATCTGGGGTTTTAGAGAAACTGGGCATAGAGGTAAGCATTGTAATCTGGGGGCTTAGAGATGCGGGGCATAGAGGTAATCATTGTAATCTGGGGTTTAGAGACACTGGGCAAAGAGATAAGCATTGTAATCTGGGGGTTTAGAGACACTGGGCATAGAGGTAAGCTTGTAATCTGGGGGTTCAGAAATACTGGGCATAGAAGTAAGAATTGTAATCTGGGGGTTTAGACACACTGGGCATAGAGGTAAGCATTGTAATATGGGGGTTTAGAGACACGGGGCATAGAGGTAAGCATTGTAATCTGGGGGTTTAGACACACTGGGCATAGAGGTAAGCATTGTAATCTGGGGGTTTAGAGACACTGGGCATAGAGGTAAGAATGTAATCTGGGGGTTTAGAGACACTGGGCATAGAGGTAAGCATTGTAATCTGGGGATTTAGAGACACTGGGCATAGAGGTAAGCATTGTAATCTGGGGGTTCAGAAATACTGGGCATAGAAGTAAGAATTGTAATCTGGGGGTTTAGAGACACTGGGCATAGAGGTAAGCATTGTAATCTGGGGGTTAGAGACATGGGCATAGAGGTAAGCATTGTAATCTGGGGGTTTAGAGACACTGGGCATAGAGGTAAGCATTGTAACCTGGGGGTTTAGAGACACTGGGCATAGAGGTAAGCATTGTAATCTGGGGGTTTAGAGACACTGGGCATAGAGGTAAGCATTGTAATATGGGGGTTGAGACACTGGGCATAGAGGTAAGCATTGTAATCTGGGGGTTTAGAACACTGGGCATAGAGGTAAGCATTGTAATCTGGGGGTTTTAGAGACACTGGGCATAGAGGTAAGCATTGTAATCTGGGGGTTTAGAGACACTGGGCATAGAGATAAGCATTGTAATCTGGGGGTTTAGAGACACTGGGCATAGAGATAAGCATTGTAATCTGGGGGTTTAGAGACACTGGGCATAGAGGTAAGCATTGTAATCTGGGGGTTTAGAGACACTGGGCTTAGAGGTAAGCATTGTAATCTGGGGGTTTAGAGACACTGGGCATAGAGGTAAGCATTGTAATCTTGGGGTCCTGCTGCTAAACATGAATCATACTAGGGGAGTGGACTGATCCTTTCATGCCTAAAGACTGTTTCAAAGAAAGAGCACAAGAACAGAATATCTTAAATAAAAGTTTTGAATCTTCCTCCATGGTCTACCTTGAGAAATGTATAGATGTAAGTTATGGTTAAGAGAGCACAAATCTCTTGCTAATATGTCTTGCCAGAAGAGATGAGATTAAATTACCATACATTTTACATTACTTGACTGTGCGAACGCCTTCATCAGGACATTTGACAAATTTAATGCTTATAATAAATGTATACGTACCTAGAAATGGAACCTGGAGATTTCACGATTTTTCTTCACCCTTTGATGCCATGTTTTTTTTTTTGGAATTCAGACATTCTTCGATCATTTTAATAACTTTCCCTAATGGACATATATAGAGAGAAAGTGAAAAAACATATTGTCCGGCAGTCTACATTGTATAAAATGAAATGTCATGCGGAGAACACCTGCATGTAATTACTCACGTACAGGGGAGATCACCGGCTGGATGTCAGTCATCAATTTTAAGTCTCTGTGATTTAGCTCTGAGTAATAAAAGAATAGACCTTAGTAGAGTGACTGCGGAGCTTTCTAGCTAATGCTTGTAATCTAAACCTGCAGCCGCTATGGAACCATCCGCTGATCTTTCACCACCAACTAGGCGTTTTTTTTAATCTGGTCAGGAGCATAGTCTTCCATCTTTTCCATATCGTTTTATAACCACACATACACAGGCCACTTTTCTGTGTTTATCAGAAAGCTCTCGTAGTTATTAAACTTTAAAATAAAAGAGAATGATTATAATTGTGATTTTATATATATATATATTTTTTTTTTACCTTGGTTTCTACAATCATACTGGTTTAGACGTTTTAAATGAATGGATGTAGTCCTACTGTTTTGATGTGTTTTTGTTTTGGTAGCATTTAATTGTCAGTGATGGAGAGTAGACCAACCCAGTCCTAGTGATAGTTACGGGTCAACAAATATATTTTGATGTTTGGTTACATAGTAACATAGTAATGGAGGTTGTATAAAGGCATACGTCCATCTAGTCCAACCTTTATACCCTACCCATAATGTCTGTATAACAGTTACATAGTAACATAGTATTGGAGGTTGTATAAAGACATACGTCCATCTAGTCCAACCGTTATACCCTACCCATAATGTCTGTATAACAGTTACATAGTTACATAGCATTGGAAGTTGTATAAAGACATACACCCATCTAGTCCAACCTTCATACCCTACCCATAATGTCTGTATAACAGTTACATAGTAACATAGTATTGGAGGTTGTATAAAGACATACGTCCATCTAGTCCAACCTTTATACCCTACCCATAATGTCTGTCTAACAGTTACATAGTAACATCGTATTGAAGGATTTATAAAAACATATGTCCATCAAGTTCAACCTTTATACCCTACTCATGGGCCCTACCTAGCAGTGAATCCAGAAGAACAAAATAAAGGAGGGGGAAAAACAGCTGGGAAGGGGGGAAACTTCCTTCCTGCCCAATGGCAATCAGAAGTATCCCTGGTTCAACCAGAACTACAGTATCTATAGTAATACTAGTAATTCTCAATATTATTTAGTTTAAGAAACTTATCGAGACCACTTTTAAAGCTATTCAATAAACTTGTCATTACCACATCCGGAAGACAATTCCACAGTTTTACCTTTCTCACTGTAACCTGATGATGAAACTGTTTTACCTCTAACCTTAACCAATGTTCCACGGGCCCTCCGAAATGACCTACTGTATTGGTGAACAATAATCAGAGATCCTATCATATGGCCAATTCATGTATTTGGTTTTTAAGCTCAGGTTAAAATATTATTTATGATATAAGGTAATCCCATAGCAGAAAAACAAGTTCAGAATTCTCTTTTACATCACCAGATTTAAATTGAAATAACAATTCAAAATCACGATTTACATTGCTGCCAAAGGGACTCTCTTGAAGGGGCTGGGAGGCCTCCTAGACGTGTGGCATGTTGGAATCTATAATACATGGTTAGACACGGCTATGGGTAAAGTTTACAATTATCGTATGCTTGCATCATTCAGAAAATTAAAAGCTAGATTGGTTACTTTGTTTTTTTTGGATTGAAACCAAATATAGAAGGGCCTTGTTTTCTAAAATGTGTGATAAAATGAACCAAATATCTACAAATATGGACCCGTTCAGTGCAAAATTGATTATAGCTGTTATGATGGTAATTAAAGGGGAAAAAAAAATTAAATTAAAGAAAAAATTAAAAGAAATTTTAACGAAAAAACAATTGAATCTCAATCGTAGCCTCTAAATCCTATGAATATTCAGGGTTATTCAATAAAAGTTCTTATCATTTAAAATGGTGCTAATTTTAAATGGGACACTCATATATACTCTAATTTTGCCCCAACCAATCAGATCTTATTTAACATTTGAAAGCTTACATCTGATTGGTTGGGGTAAAATTAGCACCATTTTAAGTTATAAGAATTTTTATTGAATCTCCCGGTAAGTGTAATTTACATATTATTTTCCCAGCTATTCCAAAGTGTTCTACATTTTTCAAACGGATAAAGTTAAAAATCCCTAATCTCGCTGACATTAGAATTTTAAGGCAAAGTTGAAAGACGTAAATGTGGTTTTAAGATGTGGAAACCATAATGACATAGCAACGATCGGTAGTTGGGAAATGGCGTGCCGTTAAATTTAAGCCTTTTTGATTATAACCTTTTGAGTAGTAAATTGGACGTTTTATGAAAATCGTATATTTCTTTTTAAGATTTTTGAGATCATTACAAGAGCCCTTGGGAGTAGATCGGTGTCTTTTTTTTATCATAGAATTATATATATATATATATATATATATATATATATATATTCGTATTATTGCCTTTCTTACACAGTTTGCATTATTTTTTTTGATTGTTGTTTAGAACAGTTGAGTATAAAATCCCTGCTCTCTGATTACAAACTATTTTATTTTACTTTAAAAGTTGGCAGCTTTTAAAATTGTAAAGATCTAATTATGAATTATCATCAGGGTAAAGGCTTAAATTGCATATATACCACCAGATTCTATTGGGATTGAAACGCCATACACTCCCCAACCAATCTCCCATGCATATGGGGATCAGTTGGTCGGTCAGGTCCTTATATATGGGACAATTGTCTACAATCTCTAGATGGAGCCGAATAAGGACCCAGTTCCGAAGCGGATTTCACGGATCCGGCGGAACTCAGACTTTGCGGATTTATGACTTTTCTGGATTTCCCGAACTGCGTTACTGTTTTTGATAATTTCCAAATTTTTAATTTTCAAAAATACTACACGGAATGACAAAACAGGAAGCCCCAGCTCTGGTGGATACATTGTGTCAAATTGATGTGACATATGCTCCAACATACATAGCTCCTAAGAAACTAAAGACCATAGGAAATGTAAAGCTACTGGGCATGTCTATAGTTGTTACATGGACGTATCTTGGTGTGTAAAGTCCGATGCCTTTGGATAGATATATTTGCACTATAAAAACATGCTGGCTCTTTTAGATAGGACATAAAGCATTATCAGGGAGATTCAATAAAAGTTCTTAACATTAAAAATGCTGCTAATTTTGCCCCAACCAATCAGATCTTATTTAACATTTGAAAGCTAACATCTGATTGGTTGGGGCAAAATTAGCACCATTTTTAATGATTTTATTGAATCTCCCTCTATGTGTAGTTTCCATTGTTTTTTGCCTGAACTGCAGTTCCCCTTTAACTATATATATTTTAAGTCTTTGCCTTAACATGTAAACACCCAGAAGTATAGGAGGCCACGTTTGGTGTTAAGGGTCACAGTTTTTTCTGATTGCTGATCTATTTCCACCAGTTTTAGACGCCTTTGATTCGGTTACCTAGTAAGGGAACCCGTTTTAAATATGTTAAAAATAATCTTTGAGCAACGGCATCTAGTTCATCCACACTGATACACAGTAACACGTAAAAGTGCTTTATTTGTTCTCACGCTGTGTATACGGGATTAAATATAATGGATGGTACAGTAATACGACCTCAAGGGATCGACCCAGTGGGAAATCTAGAGTGAGTCAGCTTTGTCTGGATCGGGGCCCAATCTGAGATCATTAACTCTCAACTCTCCGAGGGATGAACTGGTATATATGAATTATAAAGGTGAATGTGGTGTCCCCCGACATAAAAGGTACATTTATGGGTCTTTTAATTTTCCTTTTATAATTGCAACCACAATTTAAAAAATCCTAGACTAATGGTTGATGCTTGAACTCTAACCCAGACGATTGCATTCTAGAACGGAAGGTATTGATGTCATACAGTCTATGGCCTCTTCCTGCTAAAACCATGTGACATCATCACCCACAATGCACTGCTTAGCACACTTAAAGCACAGTCCTTAACTGAAGGATCTAATTATTTACATTGGTTGATTTTTAAATAGGGATTCATTTTCCATAAGAGGAGTGGACTATTTAAATAGAATTTTTCATCTAACATTTATTTTTATGTAAAATTGTAGCAGAAAAGAAAATAGCCATATTTTTATTTAGTAATAAGTGTTAGTTACCATAGTGCTTACTCCAATAAAATCAAATTTACCAAGTTTAATGAAACAGTGCTCCCAGTGGCCAGGTTAGTATGGTGAATTGGCAAGATATTTTGAGCTAATCATTTGTCCAGAATAAAACATCGCTTTCTATTCAATCAACAAGAAAATCAAACCCTTGGCCATTTTGTAATAACAATTTATATTACTGGGTGGCACAATGTCCCTTTAAAGGGCAAATACTGATAATGTCCATGTATATCATACTAATATATAACAATGTATTTCACATTTAACATCCTTAAGCGTAAGGCACATGGGGTCAGATTACACTAAATCCTCACCACCTGCTTCTAGATCGGTGAGAGGAAGAGGGGGGGGCTAACGAATCCCCCTATGAGTACGTCTTGTCAGGCACAATAACCGATAAAGAATATTGAGAAAATGCCCTGTACCACAGGGTAAATACTTATCTCTGCTCTGTCCCACTGGGTAAATACTTATCTCTTTCCTGTCCCACTGGGTAAATACTTATCTCGGCCCTGTCCCACTGGGTAAATACTTATCTCTGCTCTGTCCCACTGGGTAAATACTTATCTCTGCCCTGTCCCACTGGGTAAATACTTATCTCTGCCCTGTCCCATTGGGTAAATACTTATCTCTGCCCTGTCCCACTGGGTAAATACTTATCTCTGCCCTGTCCCACTGGGTAAATACTTATCTCTGCCCTGTCCCACTGGGTAAATACTTATCTCTGCTCTGTCCCACTGGGTAAATACTTATCTCTGCTCTGTCCCACTGGGTAAATACTTATCTCTGCCCTGTCTCACAGGGTAAATACTTCTCTACCCTGTCCCACTGGGTAAATACCCATCTCTGCCCTGTCTTACCAGGTAAATACTAAACTCTGCCCTGTCTCACTGGGTAAATACTAATCTCTGCCCTGTCCTACTGGGTAAATACTTATCTCTACCCTGTCCCATTGGGTAAATACTTATCTCTACCCTGTCCCATTGGGTAAATACTTTTTTCTCTGCCTGCGCTCACTGGGCAAGTACTTATCTCTGCCCTGTCCCACTGGGTAAATACTTTTCTCTGCCTGCGCCCACTGGGCAAGTACTTATCTCTGCCCTGTCCTACCAGGTAAATACTAATCTCTGCCCTGTCTCACTGGGTAAATACTAATCTCTGCCCTGTCCTACTGGGTAAATGCTTATCTCTACCCTGTCCTACTGGGTAAATACTTATCTCTACCCTGTCCCATTGGGTAAATACTTATCTCTGCCCTGTCCCACTAGGTAAATAGATAATGAGAAACTTATCTCTGCAGTTTGGTAGAGGTTAAGGTGGCCATACACACGCGATTTCCACAGCATGTGTGTCGACAGATCACATTGGTATCTGTCGGCATGCACGGACCAGACCAATCCCCATACGCAGTATAGGGGTGGGTTGGTCAACCTTGTGGCCATCCAGTGCATGATCATATCAGCTCCCTCTACTTAAAGTAAAGGGAGCCGATACCGACCAACCAAAATTTTCCATCATTCCTGATCAACCGGAGTGCAGACTACAGTCGTTCATCTGCACTCCGGTCAGTCGGGAACAGCAGCAAAATTGCAGGGGCCCGGGGCCCTCCCGCAAGATTGTCCCGGACCCCTGACACACAACGCTCGCCAGCACAACATGGTCAGTTTTTTGGATAGAGGATGGATGGATAGATAGAGGATGGATGGATGGATGGATGGATAGATAGATAGATAGATGATGGATGGATGATAGAGGATGGATGGGTGATGGATGGATAGGTGATAGATAGATAATGGATGGATGGATAGATAGAGGATGGATAGATGGGTAGATAGATGGATGGAAAGATAGATAGATAGATAGATAGATGGATGG